>CALYBW010000001.1:45000-65000 GCA_944452665.1 Stenoptilia bipunctidactyla | reverse complement strand
TAATAAAAAAGCGGGCTTCAATAAAAGCTAAGCTTACTCAGTTTTCTTCCTATCTTAATCTTTCGAAGTCATGTGAGAAATTAAGTGATTTACAGGTTACAGAAATAGAGTATCGACTTCATACATTTGAAAGCTTATACGACAAATACGATGCGTTACAGACTGAGCTGGAGGCGTTGGCGGACGACCCGGACGAGCAATATGCGGAGCGCGAGGATTTTGAAAAGCTGTACTACAGCCAGATAGCTGCCGCTCGTCAGCTGACCAGCACCGCGCGAAAGGAGCAGACGGAAGATAAACATTCCGAGGTTAGTTCCGGTAGCCAAACGCATATTCATAATTCTATACGTTTACCAAAAATTGACTTACCAAAATTTTCGGGCAGCTATCAAAATTGGTTGGAATTTAGAGATACCTTTATTTCAATAATTCATAGAAATGACAACATAGATAAAATAAATAAATTGCACTATTTACGAGCGTCATTACGAGGCAGTGCATTATTGGTTATCGATAATTTGGATTTTAAATCGGATAATTACGATGCGGCGTGGAATCTCCTCTGTGACCGTTTTAATAATAAGAGATTACTTGTTAACAACCACGTACAAGCTCTGTTTAACGTTAACTCTTTACAAAAGGAGTCTAGTCGCGGTTTACGTTACATTATCGACACTTGTAACAAAAATCTACGTGCACTTGCTACATTAGATCAGCCGGTCCAATATTGGGACACGCTCATAATTTACATGATGGCAACTAAATTAGATAATATTACGAATAGAGAGTGGGAGCAACATAGGAATAATCTTGTTGATCCGCCGACACTTAATATTTTTGTGAACTTTTTAAGCAATAGAGCAGACCTGCTGGAAACGCTCGAAGAATCAAATTTTGTTAGAGGTAAGAAGCATAATAATAGTGATTTTAATAACTCTAAACCTAAAACTTTTTTAACTAATAATATTTCTCAAAAATCTAATTTTCAATGCCCTATGTGCAACGGGCCTCATTATTTATATTCGTGTAAAGATTTCAAAGAGCTTTCCGTGGAGTCACGTATTAAAAAAGCAAATGATCTTAGAGTTTGTTGTAATTGCCTTAGATTGGGACATGATCAATTAAAGTGCAAATTTAGTCATTGTAAATATTGTCAGCTTAAGCACAACACTCTATTACATGTCGATAAAGAAACTATCTCGATTCCAAATGTCGCTTTCACGGTCAACCAGTCTGTTAATTCGCGTGTCGTGTTACTTTCCACAGCTATCGTGAATGTTGTGGGCGCGGAAGGCAAGTTGCACCGAGCGAGAATACTGCTGGATAATGGAAGCACCGCGAGCTTCGTATCTCAAGATTTTACTCGTAAGCTTTCTTTAAATCTATCCAATATTCAATCCAAAGTAGCGGGCTTGAATAATCAATCAAGCAATATTTCAAAATCATGTTCAATTTCAATAAAGTCAATCAATGATGACTACGAATTTACGATCGACTGTTATGTTTTACCAAAAATAACGTCGTCATTACCTAATACACATTTCGATATAAAAAACTTATCTTTACCTGTAGGTATACGTCTAGCCGACCCGTCGTTTAACTGTCCGTCGTCTATCGACATATTAGTCGGCGCGGAAGTGTTTTGGGGAATTCTCGGCGCGAATCGCTTACATCTAGGTAAAAACAAGCCAACACTCTATGAATCTAAACTAGGGTGGATTATATCAGGTGCTTTAGAACAAACACAACCCACATCGTCTATGTGCTATGGTATGTTTGCTTCTGAGTGTACTGACTCACCTATAGACCTTCGGAGGTTTTGGGAGCTAGACTCGGTGTCGTCTAAGCATCAGTTTAGTGCTGAAGAAAGGGCTTGTGAAGAAATTTTCACAAGTACTACCTTTCGTAATTCTGATGGTCGTTTTGTAGTAACTATTCCTTACAAAGATGATCCCAGTAATCTAGGCGACTCTTTTAATAGAGCTAAACAACGTTTTATTTCTCTAGAATCTCGCCTAAATAAAAATCCAACTTTAAAGAAAATTTACGTTGATTTCATGGATGAGTACATTTTACTAGGACATATGACAGAAAACAAATCTCTATGTCATTCTAGTCCATCATACTTTCTACCTCATCATGGGGTTCTCAAAGAGTCGAGTACTTCTACAAAGCTTCGGGTAGTGTTTGACGCGTCAGCCGTCACCACTTCAGGCAAGTCATACAATGACATTCAAATGGTTGGGCCGACCCTACAAGACGATTTACTATCTATTTTGTTACGTTTTCGCGAGCATAAAATAGTAGTAGTAGCCGATATCGAGAAATTTTACCGACAAAACCTCGTAGTGGAAAAACAACGTTCTTTACAGCAAATATTATGGAGAAAACATCCCTATGAACCTATAAGGTCGTACACATTAAACACGATCACTTACGGCACAGCTTCGGCGCCGTACTTAGCTACGCGGTGTCTTATTCAGCTTGCTCGTGATTGTGGCGATAAACGTGTACAATTTACAATAAGCCACGACTTCTATGTCGATGACTATATTTCCGGAGGGTCTTCAGTGAATGAGGTCCTATCCCAGTGTGAAGGTGTGATTTCAGTACTTAATTCTGCTAAATACAGTTTACGAAAGTGGAAGTCAAACTCTATTGAGATATTAAAGGCTTTGTGTGGCTCTACTGAAGTGGACTCTCAAGTAAATCTAAGCGAAAATGAGCAATCTAAAACGCTTGGTTTGAGTTGGAGATGTTTAAGTGATACATTTTATTTTTCAATTGATATTACAACTAATGAAAGTATTACGAAACGCAAAATATTGTCAACCATCGCACAAATATTCGATCCTCTTGGCCTTGTTTCTCCCAGCATTGTGGAAGCCAAGATTATCATGCAACAGCTTTGGATTGCAAAATGTTCATGGGATGAATCACTTCCTGAAAACATTCACAAAGCTTGGCTCTCCTTTCAAACAACTTTACCGCATTTAAATAAAATCGATATACCTCGTTGGGTTACTTGCGACTTAGCAGTAACAATCCAATTACACATCTTTACCGATGCCTCGGAGACCGCATATGGAAGTTGTGCTTACGTTCGCAGTTCGTTACCAAATGGTTTATATTTTACACAATTACTATGTTCAAAGAGTAAAGTATCGCCAATCAAACCCACTACCATACCTAGACTTGAGCTTTGCGCGGCTCTACTAGGTGCTAGGCTTTATACAAAAATTATACAAAGTTTAACTTTAAAAATATCGAATTGTTTTTTCTGGTGTGATTCGACGATAGTACTTGGCTGGTTATCGTCATCACCGGCTTTACTTAAGCCGTTCGTTCGTCATCGAATTTGCGAAATTCAAGAGACTGTAGGGCAATTTACGTGGAGATACGTTCCTTCACTTGAAAATCCTGCAGACATCGTTTCGCGAGGACTTTCAGCAGATAAGCTATCTCAATCAAAGTTATGGTGGTCGGGGCCAGAATTCTTACTAAAGGATGAATGTTACTGGCCAGAGCTTAATAAAAACATGTCAAATTCAAATAGCTCACCCGAAATTATTCAATCATTATATTTAAATGAACAATCTTGTACCGAACAAAATTACATTAATAATATAATTCTAAAATATTCAAACTTTAAGAGGCTACAGCGTGTCATGGCTTATGTTTTGCGTTTTATAAAAAATCTCAAAGGTGAAAAACACACAGGTTTACTAACAAGCGAAGAGCTTTCGAATTCGTTATTTTTATTAATGAAAATTGCTCAACAGGAATCTTTTCCTGAAGAGTACAATCTGTTAAAAACAGGCAAGGCGTTACCAAATAAAAATAAATTATTATCACTATCACCTTTCATAGACGATCATGATGTAATGAGAGTTGGTGGCAGGCTGAACAATTCATTCTACGAGTACGATGTTAAGCATCCTATAATAATTTCCGGTAAACATCATATTACCATTATATTATTTCGAATGTTTCACTGTAATTTACTACACGCGGGACCTCAATTATTATTATCTACGATTCGTCAAAAATACTGGCCCATTGGTGGTAGGAATTTAGCCAAGAAAATAAGTCATAAATGTATAAAATGTTGTAGAGTTAAGGCTAATACTATCCAGCCAGTTATGGGAAACCTTCCAGAGCAACGCTTACATCTCGAATTTCCTTTTATTGACTCTGGGGTTGACTATGCAGGACCGATTTTGATAGCTGATCGAAAAGGTAGAGGTTGTCGATTGATTAAATGTTTTATATGTGTATTCGTGTGTTTGGCTACCAGAGCTGTCCATTTAGAGCTGGTGTCAGACATGACAAAGGAAGCTTTTCTTGCCGCATTTAACCGTTTTATTGCTCGTCGGGGAAAACCACGCAACGTATTTTCCGATAACGGAACCACCTTTGTCGGAGCCTTTAATGAGTTGTCTAAACTATTATCAGAAAATTCAGAATTAAGTAATATCGATGCATCAATCAAATTTTCATTTATACCTGCGTATACGCCCCATTTTGGTGGCCTATGGGAGTCTGCAGTAAAATCTGTCAAATATCATCTTCGACGCGCATTGGGCTTAACGCATTTAAATTTTGAAGAGATGACTACTTGTCTAGTTCAGATAGAGGCAATTTTAAATTCCCGTCCACTGGTTCCCCTATCTAATGATCCACAAGACCTTGTACCTCTAACTCCTGCCCATTTCCTAATTGGACGGTCGTTAGTCACAACACCGAGTGAATTAATGGTCGATGTCAACATATCGAGTCTTCAACGCTTTCGTCGCATCGATTACTTAAAACAGCACTTTTGGCATCGATTCTCCAAAGAATATGTGCTGTGGCTTCAAGAAAAGACTAAATGGCGACACTCAAAGGGCACGCTTAATGAAGGAGCACTAGTGCTTATTAAAGACCGAAACACTCCACCTCTACTTTGGCCACTAGGCCGTATTACACATGTCATTACAGGTAGAGATGGCGTTGGACGTGTCGCCGACATCTACACACGAAAAGGAGTGGTACGACGAGCCTTCAACACCATTGTTCCGCTTCCCGTCACTATTGAAGACCATGGCTCTTCAACGGGGGGAGTATGTTCAAGCAACGATCCGTCGACGCCGGCGCAACCCACGTAACGGGATTTCAAACCGGTCGCCTTACCGAGCCGCCCGCCCGCGCCCCGCCGTCGCTGGCGCCCGCCGCCGCCGCTTGGGCAGCCGAGTTCCGCCGAGCAACGAACAAGCAGTCTCCGTATTCTAAAGCTACGCGAACGACGTACTACGCTCGCGCACAAATACCTACAATCTACAAACTACGTATTATCTTATCTAATATATACTGTACGCGTCATTGAACTAGTTGTTGCAACAATAAATTCCTGTACCTACTCAAGAAAACTACAGTCCACTTATTGAAGAGCACCCATTTCTACACTGTACTAAATTTTGAAATTTTCTATAGAAAAATTGGCAATATACGATTTGGATGCACCAAAAACGATATAATTTTGCTAAGCAGGTAGCTGATTGAGGTGTCAGAAGGAGCGCCTCAATGCGTTTGACAAAACAAAATCAATTTAAGTGATACAAATTTTCAAAATGACTATGTAAACTACGATAGGTTAGGTTTAGGTCAGGTTAGGTTAGGTTAGGTTAGGTTAGGTTAGGTTTTTGGTTGCTCTTCTCTGCAAATAACTTTTTTATTTTCAAGCCGATTGCGGAGTTCGACCCCTTCGAAGGAAGGTATCGACGAGATCTACACGAATAAACAATAAAAACGCTGAGTTACAGCACTAAATTTTGAAATTTTCGACCAAAACCCCAGTTTTCTATAGAAAAATTGGCAATATACGATTTGGATGCACCAAAAACGATATAATTTTGCTAAGCAGGTAGCTGATTGAGGTGTCAGAAGGAGCGCCTCAATGCGTTTGACAAAATAAAATCAATTTAAGTAATACAAATTTTCAAAATGACTATGTAAACTACGATAGGTTAAGTTTGGGTCAGGTTAGGTTAGGTTAGGTTAGGTTTTTGGTTGCTCTTCTCTGCAAATAACTTTTTTATTTTCAAGCCGATTGCGAAGTTCGACCCCTCTGAAGGAAGGTATTGACGAGATCTACACGAATAAACAATAAAAACGCTGAGTTACTGTACAAAATTTTGAAATTTTCGACCAAAACCCCAGTTTTCTATAGAAAAATTGGCAATATACGATTTGCATGCACCAAAAACGATATAATTTTGCTAAGCAGGTAGCTGATTGAGGTGTCAGAAGGAGCGCCTCAATGCGTTTGACAAAATAAAATCAATTTAAGTAATACAAATTTTCAAAATGACTATGTAAACTACGATAGGTTAGGTTTGGGTCAGGTTAGGTTAGGTTAGGTTAGGTTAGGTTTTTGGTTGCTCTTCTCTGCAAATAACTTTTTTATTTTCAAGCCGATTGCGGAGTTCGACCCCTCTGAAGGAAGGTATCGACGAGATCTACACGAATAAACAATAAAAACGCTGAGTTCCTGTACTTAATTTTGAAATTTTCTATAGAAAAATTGGCAATATACGATTTGGATGCACCAAAAACGATATAATTTTGCTAAGCAGGTAGCTGATTGAGGTGTCAGAAGGAGCGCCTCAATGCGTTTGACAAAATAAAATCAATTTAAGTAATACAAATTTTCAAAATGACTATGTAAACTACGATAGGTTAGGTTTGGGTCAGGTTAGGTTAGGTTAGGTTAGGTTAGGTTTTTGGTTGCTCTTCTCTGCAAATAACTTTTTTATTTTCAAGCCGATTGCGGAGTTCGACCCCTCTGAAGGAAGGTATCGACGAGATCTACACGAATAAACAATAAAAACGCTGAGTTACTGTACAAAATTTTGAAATTTTCGACCAAAACCCCAGTTTTCTATAGAAAAATTGGCAATATACGATTTGGATGCACCAAAAACGATATAATTTTGCTAAGCAGGTAGCTGATTGAGGTGTCAGAAGGAGCGCCCCAATGCGTTTGACAAAATAAAATCAATTTAAGTAATACAAATTTTCAAAATGACTATGTAAACTACGATAGGTTAGGTTTGGGTCAGGTTAGGTTAGGTTAGGTTTTTGGTTGCTCTTCTCTGCAAATAACTTTTTTATTTTCAAGCCGATTGCGAAGTTCGACCCCTCTGAAGGAAGGTATCGACGAGATCTACACGAATAAACAATAAAAACGCTGAGTTACTGTACAAAATTTTGAAATTTTCGACCAAAACCCCAGTTTTCTATAGAAAAATTGGCAATATACGATTTGCATGCACCAAAAACGATATAATTTTGCTAAGCAGGTAGCTGATTGAGGTGTCAGAAGGAGCGCCTCAATGCGTTTGACAAAATAAAATCAATTTAAGTAATACAAATTTTCAAAATGACTATGTAAACTACGATAGGTTAGGTTTGGGTCAGGTTAGGTTAGGTTAGGTTAGGTTAGGTTTTTGGTTGCTCTTCTCTGCAAATAACTTTTTTATTTTCAAGCCGATTGCGGAGTTCGACCCCTCTGAAGGAAGGTATCGACGAGATCTACACGAATAAACAATAAAAACGCTGAGTTCCTGTACTTAATTTTGAAATTTTCTATAGAAAAATTGGCAATATACGATTTGGATGCACCAAAAACGATATAATTTTGCTAAGCAGGTAGCTGATTGAGGTGTCAGAAGGAGCGCCTCAATGCGTTTGACAAAATAAAATCAATTTAAGTAATACAAATTTTCAAAATGACTATGTAAACTACGATAGGTTAGGTTTGGGTCAGGTTAGGTTAGGTTAGGTTAGGTTAGGTTTTTGGTTGCTCTTCTCTGCAAATAACTTTTTTATTTTCAAGCCGATTGCGGAGTTCGACCCCTCTGAAGGAAGGTATCGACGAGATCTACACGAATAAACAATAAAAACGCTGAGTTACTGTACAAAATTTTGAAATTTTCGACCAAAACCCCAGTTTTCTATAGAAAAATTGGCAATATACGATTTGGATGCACCAAAAACGATATAATTTTGCTAAGCAGGTAGCTGATTGAGGTGTCAGAAGGAGCGCCCCAATGCGTTTGACAAAATAAAATCAATTTAAGTAATACAAATTTTCAAAATGACTATGTAAACTACGATAGGTTAGGTTTGGGTCAGGTTAGGTTAGGTTAGGTTTTTGGTTGCTCTTCTCTGCAAATAACTTTTTTATTTTCAAGCCGATTGCGAAGTTCGACCCCTCTGAAGGAAGGTATCGACGAGATCTACACGAATAAACAATAAAAACGCTGAGTTACTGTACAAAATTTTGAAATTTTCGACCAAAACCCCAGTTTTCTATAGAAAAATTGGCAATATACGATTTGCATGCACCAAAAACGATATAATTTTGCTAAGCAGGTAGCTGATTGAGGTGTCAGAAGGAGCGCCTCAATGCGTTTGACAAAATAAAATCAATTTAAGTAATACAAATTTTCAAAATGACTATGTAAACTACGATAGGTTAGGTTTGGGTCAGGTTAGGTTAGGTTAGGTTAGGTTTTTGGTTGCTCTTCTCTGCAAATAACTTTTTTATTTTCAAGCCGATTGCGGAGTTCGACCCCTCTGAAGGAAGGTATCGACGAGATCTACACGAATAAACAATAAAAACGCTGAGTTACTGTACTAAATTTTGAAATTTTCTATAGAAAAATTGGCAATATACGATTTGGATGCACCAAAAACGATATAATTTTGCTAAGCAGGTAGCTGATTGAGGTGTCAGAAGGAGCGCCTCAATGCGTTTGACAAAATAAAATCAATTTAAGTAATACAAATTTTCAAAATGACTATGTAAACTACGATAGGTTAGGTTTGGGTCAGGTTAGGTTAGGTTAGGTTTTTGGTTGCTCTTCTCTGCAAATAACTTTTTTATTTTCAAGCCGATTGCGAAGTTCGACCCCTCTGAAGGAAGGTATCGACGAGATCTACACGAATAAACAATAAAAACGCTGAGTTACTGTACAAAATTTTGAAATTTTCGACCAAAACCCCAGTTTTCTATAGAAAAATTGGCAATATACGATTTGCATGCACCAAAAACGATATAATTTTGCTAAGCAGGTAGCTGATTGAGGTGTCAGAAGGAGCGCCTCAATGCGTTTGACAAAATAAAATCAATTTAAGTAATACAAATTTTCAAAATGACTATGTAAACTACGATAGGTTAGGTTTGGGTCAGGTTAGGTTAGGTTAGGTTTTTGGTTGCTCTTCTCTGCAAATAACTTTTTTATTTTCAAGCCGATTGCGAAGTTCGACCCCTCTGAAGGAACGTATCGACGAGATCTACACGAATAAACAATAAAAACGCTGAGTTACTGTACTAAATTTTAAAATTTTCTATAGAAAAATTGGCAATATACGATTTGGATGCACCAAAAACGATATAATTTTGCTAAGCAGGTAGCTGATTGAGGTGTCAGAAGGAGCGCCTCAATGCGTTTGACAAAACAAAATCAATTTAAGTGATACAAATTTTCAAAATGACTATGTAAACTACGATAGGTTAGGTTTGGGTCAGGTTAGGTTAGGTTAGGTTAGGTTAGGTTTTTGGTTTCCTCGGGAAAGAGGGCCGGTCGCCTGACAGTCCGTCGGCGTTCCGGCCTTTGGTTCTGCTGGATGAGACGGCCAAGATGCTGGAATTTATTCTGGCATCCCGGCCTGTCCAGCACCTCGAGGGGGTAGGGCCTGACCTGTCCGAGGCGCAGTTCGGGTTCCGACGGGGGCGGTCGACGTTGGACGCCGTCTCTGCCCTGAAGGCCCTCACCGCGGAAGGTGCCGCGAGGGGGGAGAGGTCGTTGGCGGTGTCTTTGGACATTGCCAACGCCTTCAACAGCCTGCCGTTCGGTGCAATACTCGAGGCTCTCCGATTTCACGGGGTACCTCTGTACCTGCGGCGACTGTTGGAGGACTACCTCCGGGACAGGGACGTCATCTACGTCGACGGGAGGGGGTCACTGACGCGGCGAACCATGAGGTGTGGGGTTCCGCAAGGGTCGGTGCTCGGTCCGCTCTTGTGGAACTTGGGCTACGACGGGGTGTTGAGGGGCGTTCTGCCGCCCCACGTCAGCGTATTCTGCTACGCTGACGATACCCTCATAGTGGCCCAGGGGAGGACGTTCGCCGAGTCAGTGACCCGGATGGAGGAGGGTGCGGCCCTAGTAGTGGGCCGCATAAGGACGTTGGGCCTCAGGGTCGCGCTGGAGAAGACCGAGGCCCTTTTGTTTCACGGGCCCCGGGAGGGTCCCCCTCCAGGTGCGACGCTGATGGTGGATGGGACCCGGATACCCCTGAAGAGGGAAATGCGGTATCTGGGCCTCATCCTAGATGGGCGCTGGGCCTTCGGTCAGCATTTTAAGGTGCTGGCCGAACGGCTCATCAAGGCAGTGGCTGCACTGGGGCGGCTGCTGCCGAACGTGGGGGGGCCTGGTTCCCCATGCCGTAGGCTCTACCTCGGCATTGTGGGAAGCATGGCCCTCTACGGAGCGCCCATCTGGGAGGATGCCCTCAACCGCCAAAATAGGGCCCTGCTGCGGAAGCCGCAGAGGGTCATGGCGGTGAGGGCATCGCGAGGATACCGCTCGATTTCCCATGGGGCTGCCTGCGTCCTGGCAAGCGCCCCCCCGTGGGAACTCGAGGCGGTAGTGCTCGGTGCCGTTTACCGGTACCGAGCCGGGAGGAGGGATGCGGGCGAGTGCCCCTGTCCCGAGGAGGTGGCGCGCGTCCGCAGTAGTGCCAGGAGGGCACTCCTTAGGGGGTGGGAAGAGTCCCTCGTCGCGCCCGCTTACGGGGCCTGGACGATCGATGCGATTCGTCCGGTCCTCGTTGAGTGGGTGCAGCGAAGGTGGGGGACTCTGACCTTCCGCCTTGTGCAGGTATTGACCGGACATGGATGTTTCGGTCACTACCTGCACAGGGTCGCCCGGAGGGAGGTGACGACAGAGTGTCACCATTGTGGGGCGGCCGACGACACGGCGGAACACACCTTAGTGGTGTGTCCGGCGTGGGGTCGGCTGCGGCATGAGTTGACGTCTGTCGTCGGAGAGGACCTCTCGCTCCCTAGCGTGGTTAAAGCCATGCTAGGGAGTCGAGAGGCTTGGGCGGCCATGACCTCCTTCTGCGAGGACGTAATGTCGCAGAAGGAGGCGGCGGAGCGGTGCCGGGAGGATGACGCCTCTTCGGCACCGATCCGCCGTAGGCGGAGGGGGGGACGGAGAAGGAGATACGCTCACCTTCTCCCTCCCGATAGCCAGCCGTAGCGGGTGAGGGGACCTGCTGCGACTATAAGGGCTATGTGTGGGGAAATGGTCTCGTGTGCTGGACCATTTCCCACGTGGGGGGCGCTCGGCTAAGGCTGAGCGCAATCTGCCGGGGCTCGCGGGTAATGCCAATGGCGGTACCGTGGGCTCCATCTATGGCAGATGAGGTACACCTTGAGGTTTTTAGTGGGTAGGTCTGGCCTTCTGCCGGATCATCCCCACATACCCCGTCGCTCCCCCTTGGGCAGTCGGGGACGTGATAGCACGTTTTCCTCAAGTAAAAAAAAAAAAAAAAAAAAAGGTTAGGTTTTTGGTTGCTCTTCTCTGCAAATAACTTTTTTATTTTCAAGCCGATTGCGGAGTTCGACCCCTCTGAAGGAAGGTATCGACGAGATCTACACGAATAAACAATAAAAACGCTGAGTTCCTGTACTTAATTTTGAAATTTTCTATAGAAAAATTGGCAATATACGATTTGGATGCACCAAAAACGATATAATTTTGCTAAGCAGGTAGCTGATTGAGGTGTCAGAAGGAGCGCCTCAATGCGTTTGACAAAATAAAATCAATTTAAGTAATACAAATTTTCAAAATGACTATGTAAACTACGATAGGTTAGGTTTGGGTCAGGTTAGGTTAGGTTAGGTTAGGTTTTTGGTTGCTCTTCTCTGCAAATAACTTTTTTATTTTCAAGCCGATTGCGGAGTTCGACCCCTCTGAAGGAAGGTATCGACGAGATCTACACGAATAAACAATAAAAACGCTGAGTTACTGTACAAAATTTTGAAATTTTCGACCAAAACCCCAGTTTTCTATAGAAAAATTGGCAATATACGATTTGGATGCACCAAAAACGATATAATTTTGCTAAGCAGGTAGCTGATTGAGGTGTCAGAAGGAGCGCCCCAATGCGTTTGACAAAATAAAATCAATTTAAGTAATACAAATTTTCAAAATGACTATGTAAACTACGATAGGTTAGGTTTGGGTCAGGTTAGGTTAGGTTAGGTTTTTGGTTGCTCTTCTCTGCAAATAACTTTTTTATTTTCAAGCCGATTGCGAAGTTCGACCCCTCTGAAGGAAGGTATCGACGAGATCTACACGAATAAACAATAAAAACGCTGAGTTACTGTACAAAATTTTGAAATTTTCGACCAAAACCCCAGTTTTCTATAGAAAAATTGGCAATATACGATTTGCATGCACCAAAAACGATATAATTTTGCTAAGCAGGTAGCTGATTGAGGTGTCAGAAGGAGCGCCTCAATGCGTTTGACAAAATAAAATCAATTTAAGTAATACAAATTTTCAAAATGACTATGTAAACTACGATAGGTTAGGTTTGGGTCAGGTTAGGTTAGGTTAGGTTAGGTTTTTGGTTGCTCTTCTCTGCAAATAACTTTTTTATTTTCAAGCCGATTGCGGAGTTCGACCCCTCTGAAGGAAGGTATCGACGAGATCTACACGAATAAACAATAAAAACGCTGAGTTACTGTACAAAATTTTGAAATTTTCGACCAAAACCCCAGTTTTCTATAGAAAAATTGGCAATATACGATTTGCATGCACCAAAAACGATATAATTTTGCTAAGCAGGTAGCTGATTGAGGTGTCAGAAGGAGCGCCTCAATGCGTTTGACAAAATAAAATCAATTTAAGTAATACAAATTTTCAAAATGACTATGTAAACTACGATAGGTTAGGTTTGGGTCAGGTTAGGTTAGGTTAGGTTAGGTTAGGTTTTTGGTTGCTCTTCTCTGCAAATAACTTTTTTATTTTCAAGCCGATTGCGGAGTTCGACCCCTCTGAAGGAAGGTATCGACGAGATCTACACGAATAAACAATAAAAACGCTGAGTTCCTGTACTTAATTTTGAAATTTTCTATAGAAAAATTGGCAATATACGATTTGGATGCACCAAAAACGATATAATTTTGCTAAGCAGGTAGCTGATTGAGGTGTCAGAAGGAGCGCCTCAATGCGTTTGACAAAATAAAATCAATTTAAGTAATACAAATTTTCAAAATGACTATGTAAACTACGATAGGTTAGGTTTGGGTCAGGTTAGGTTAGGTTAGGTTAGGTTAGGTTTTTGGTTGCTCTTCTCTGCAAATAACTTTTTTATTTTCAAGCCGATTGCGGAGTTCGACCCCTCTGAAGGAAGGTATCGACGAGATCTACACGAATAAACAATAAAAACGCTGAGTTACTGTACAAAATTTTGAAATTTTCGACCAAAACCCCAGTTTTCTATAGAAAAATTGGCAATATACGATTTGGATGCACCAAAAACGATATAATTTTGCTAAGCAGGTAGCTGATTGAGGTGTCAGAAGGAGCGCCCCAATGCGTTTGACAAAATAAAATCAATTTAAGTAATACAAATTTTCAAAATGACTATGTAAACTACGATAGGTTAGGTTTGGGTCAGGTTAGGTTAGGTTAGGTTTTTGGTTGCTCTTCTCTGCAAATAACTTTTTTATTTTCAAGCCGATTGCGAAGTTCGACCCCTCTGAAGGAAGGTATCGACGAGATCTACACGAATAAACAATAAAAACGCTGAGTTACTGTACAAAATTTTGAAATTTTCGACCAAAACCCCAGTTTTCTATAGAAAAATTGGCAATATACGATTTGCATGCACCAAAAACGATATAATTTTGCTAAGCAGGTAGCTGATTGAGGTGTCAGAAGGAGCGCCTCAATGCGTTTGACAAAATAAAATCAATTTAAGTAATACAAATTTTCAAAATGACTATGTAAACTACGATAGGTTAGGTTTGGGTCAGGTTAGGTTAGGTTAGGTTAGGTTTTTGGTTGCTCTTCTCTGCAAATAACTTTTTTATTTTCAAGCCGATTGCGGAGTTCGACCCCTCTGAAGGAAGGTATCGACGAGATCTACACGAATAAACAATATAAACGCTGAGTTACTGTACTAAATTTTGAAATTTTCGACCAAAACCCCAGTTTTCTATAGAAAAATTAGCAATATACGATTTGGATGCACCAAAAACGATATAATTTTGCTAAGCAGGTAGCTGATTGAGGTGTCAGAAGGAGCGCCTCAATGCGTTTGACAAAATAAAATCAATTTAAGTAATACGAATTTTCAAAATGACTATGTAAACTACGATAGGTTAGGTTTGGGTCAGGTTAGGTTAGGTTAGGTTAGGTTTTTGGTTGCACTTCTCTGCAAATAACTTTTTTATTTTCAAGCCGATTGCGAAGTTCGACCCCTCTGAAGGAAGGTATCGACGAGATCTACACGAATAAACAATAAAAACGCTGAGTTACTGTACTAAATTTTGAAATTTTCTATAGAAAAATTGGCAATATACGATTTGGATGCACCAAAAACGATATAATTTTGCTAAGCAGGTAGCTGATTGAGGTGTCAGAAGGAGCGCCTCAACGCGTTTGACAAAACAAAATCAATTTAAGTGATACAAATTTTCAAAATGACTATGTAAACTACGATAGGTTAGGTTTAGGTCAGGTTAGGTTAGGTTAGGGTTTTGGTTGCTCTTCTCTGCAAATAACTTTTTTATTTTCAAGCCGATTGCGGAGTTCGACCCCTCTGAAGGAAGGTATCGACGAGATCTACACGAATAAACAATAAAAACGCTGAGTTCCTGTACTTAATTTTGAAATTTTCTATAGAAAAATTGGCAATATACGATTTGGATGCACCAAAAACGATATAATTTTGCTAAGCAGGTAGCTGATTGAGGTGTCAGAAGGAGCGCCTCAATGCGTTTGACAAAATAAAATCAATTTAAGTAATACAAATTTTCAAAATGACTATGTAAACTACGATAGGTTAGGTTTGGGTCAGGTTAGGTTAGGTTAGGTTAGGTTAGGTTTTTGGTTGCTCTTCTCTGCAAATAACTTTTTTATTTTCAAGCCGATTGCGGAGTTCGACCCCTCTGAAGGAAGGTATCGACGAGATCTACACGAATAAACAATAAAAACGCTGAGTTACTGTACAAAATTTTGAAATTTTCGACCAAAACCCCAGTTTTCTATAGAAAAATTGGCAATATACGATTTGGATGCACCAAAAACGATATAATTTTGCTAAGCAGGTAGCTGATTGAGGTGTCAGAAGGAGCGCCCCAATGCGTTTGACAAAATAAAATCAATTTAAGTAATACAAATTTTCAAAATGACTATGTAAACTACGATAGGTTAGGTTTGGGTCAGGTTAGGTTAGGTTAGGTTTTTGGTTGCTCTTCTCTGCAAATAACTTTTTTATTTTCAAGCCGATTGCGAAGTTCGACCCCTCTGAAGGAAGGTATCGACGAGATCTACACGAATAAACAATAAAAACGCTGAGTTACTGTACAAAATTTTGAAATTTTCGACCAAAACCCCAGTTTTCTATAGAAAAATTGGCAATATACGATTTGCATGCACCAAAAACGATATAATTTTGCTAAGCAGGTAGCTGATTGAGGTGTCAGAAGGAGCGCCTCAATGCGTTTGACAAAATAAAATCAATTTAAGTAATACAAATTTTCAAAATGACTATGTAAACTACGATAGGTTAGGTTTGGGTCAGGTTAGGTTAGGTTAGGTTAGGTTTTTGGTTGCTCTTCTCTGCAAATAACTTTTTTATTTTCAAGCCGATTGCGGAGTTCGACCCCTCTGAAGGAAGGTATCGACGAGATCTACACGAATAAACAATAAAAACGCTGAGTTACTGTACTAAATTTTGAAATTTTCTATAGAAAAATTGGCAATATACGATTTGGATGCACCAAAAACGATATAATTTTGCTAAGCAGGTAGCTGATTGAGGTGTCAGAAGGAGCGCCTCAATGCGTTTGACAAAATAAAATCAATTTAAGTAATACAAATTTTCAAAATGACTATGTAAACTACGATAGGTTAGGTTTGGGTCAGGTTAGGTTAGGTTAGGTTTTTGGTTGCTCTTCTCTGCAAATAACTTTTTTATTTTCAAGCCGATTGCGAAGTTCGACCCCTCTGAAGGAAGGTATCGACGAGATCTACACGAATAAACAATAAAAACGCTGAGTTACTGTACAAAATTTTGAAATTTTCGACCAAAACCCCAGTTTTCTATAGAAAAATTGGCAATATACGATTTGCATGCACCAAAAACGATATAATTTTGCTAAGCAGGTAGCTGATTGAGGTGTCAGAAGGAGCGCCTCAATGCGTTTGACAAAATAAAATCAATTTAAGTAATACAAATTTTCAAAATGACTATGTAAACTACGATAGGTTAGGTTTGGGTCAGGTTAGGTTAGGTTAGGTTTTTGGTTGCTCTTCTCTGCAAATAACTTTTTTATTTTCAAGCCGATTGCGAAGTTCGACCCCTCTGAAGGAACGTATCGACGAGATCTACACGAATAAACAATAAAAACGCTGAGTTACTGTACTAAATTTTAAAATTTTCTATAGAAAAATTGGCAATATACGATTTGGATGCACCAAAAACGATATAATTTTGCTAAGCAGGTAGCTGATTGAGGTGTCAGAAGGAGCGCCTCAATGCGTTTGACAAAACAAAATCAATTTAAGTGATACAAATTTTCAAAATGACTATGTAAACTACGATAGGTTAGGTTTGGGTCAGGTTAGGTTAGGTTAGGTTAGGTTAGGTTTTTGGTTTCCTCGGGAAAGAGGGCCGGTCGCCTGACAGTCCGTCGGCGTTCCGGCCTTTGGTTCTGCTGGATGAGACGGCCAAGATGCTGGAATTTATTCTGGCATCCCGGCCTGTCCAGCACCTCGAGGGGGTAGGGCCTGACCTGTCCGAGGCGCAGTTCGGGTTCCGACGGGGGCGGTCGACGTTGGACGCCGTCTCTGCCCTGAAGGCCCTCACCGCGGAAGGTGCCGCGAGGGGGGAGAGGTCGTTGGCGGTGTCTTTGGACATTGCCAACGCCTTCAACAGCCTGCCGTTCGGTGCAATACTCGAGGCTCTCCGATTTCACGGGGTACCTCTGTACCTGCGGCGACTGTTGGAGGACTACCTCCGGGACAGGGACGTCATCTACGTCGACGGGAGGGGGTCACTGACGCGGCGAACCATGAGGTGTGGGGTTCCGCAAGGGTCGGTGCTCGGTCCGCTCTTGTGGAACTTGGGCTACGACGGGGTGTTGAGGGGCGTTCTGCCGCCCCACGTCAGCGTATTCTGCTACGCTGACGATACCCTCATAGTGGCCCAGGGGAGGACGTTCGCCGAGTCAGTGACCCGGATGGAGGAGGGTGCGGCCCTAGTAGTGGGCCGCATAAGGACGTTGGGCCTCAGGGTCGCGCTGGAGAAGACCGAGGCCCTTTTGTTTCACGGGCCCCGGGAGGGTCCCCCTCCAGGTGCGACGCTGATGGTGGATGGGACCCGGATACCCCTGAAGAGGGAAATGCGGTATCTGGGCCTCATCCTAGATGGGCGCTGGGCCTTCGGTCAGCATTTTAAGGTGCTGGCCGAACGGCTCATCAAGGCAGTGGCTGCACTGGGGCGGCTGCTGCCGAACGTGGGGGGGCCTGGTTCCCCATGCCGTAGGCTCTACCTCGGCATTGTGGGAAGCATGGCCCTCTACGGAGCGCCCATCTGGGAGGATGCCCTCAACCGCCAAAATAGGGCCCTGCTGCGGAAGCCGCAGAGGGTCATGGCGGTGAGGGCATCGCGAGGATACCGCTCGATTTCCCATGGGGCTGCCTGCGTCCTGGCAAGCGCCCCCCCGTGGGAACTCGAGGCGGTAGTGCTCGGTGCCGTTTACCGGTACCGAGCCGGGAGGAGGGATGCGGGCGAGTGCCCCTGTCCCGAGGAGGTGGCGCGCGTCCGCAGTAGTGCCAGGAGGGCACTCCTTAGGGGGTGGGAAGAGTCCCTCGTCGCGCCCGCTTACGGGGCCTGGACGATCGATGCGATTCGTCCGGTCCTCGTTGAGTGGGTGCAGCGAAGGTGGGGGACTCTGACCTTCCGCCTTGTGCAGGTATTGACCGGACATGGATGTTTCGGTCACTACCTGCACAGGGTCGCCCGGAGGGAGGTGACGACAGAGTGTCACCATTGTGGGGCGGCCGACGACACGGCGGAACACACCTTAGTGGTGTGTCCGGCGTGGGGTCGGCTGCGGCATGAGTTGACGTCTGTCGTCGGAGAGGACCTCTCGCTCCCTAGCGTGGTTAAAGCCATGCTAGGGAGTCGAGAGGCTTGGGCGGCCATGACCTCCTTCTGCGAGGACGTAATGTCGCAGAAGGAGGCGGCGGAGCGGTGCCGGGAGGATGACGCCTCTTCGGCACCGATCCGCCGTAGGCGGAGGGGGGGACGGAGAAGGAGATACGCTCACCTTCTCCCTCCCGATAGCCAGCCGTAGCGGGTGAGGGGACCTGCTGCGACTATTAGGGCTATGTGTGGGGAAATGGTCTCGTGTGCTGGACCATTTCCCACGTGGGGGGCGCTCGGCTAAGGCTGAGCGCAATCTGCCGGGGCTCGCGGGTAATGCCAATGGCGGTACCGTGGGCTCCATCTATGGCAGATGAGGTACACCTTGAGGTTTTTAGTGGGTAGGTCTGGCCTTCTGCCGGATCATCCCCACATACCCCGTCGCTCCCCCTTGGGCAGTCGGGGACGTGATAGCACGTTTTCCTCAAGTAAAAAAAAAAAAAAAAAAAAAGGTTAGGTTTTTGGTTGCTCTTCTCTGCAAATAACTTTTTTATTTTCAAGCCGATTGCGGAGTTCGACCCCTCTGAAGGAAGGTATCTACGAGATCTACACGAATAAACAATAAAAACGCTGAGTTACTGTACTAAATTTTGAAATTTTCGACCAAAACCCCAGTTTTCTATAGAAAAATTGGCAATATACGATTTGGATGCACCAAAAACGATATAATTTTGCTAAGCAGGTAGCTGATTGAGGTGTCAGAAGGAGCGCCTCAATGCGTTTGACAAAATAAAATCAATTTAAGTAATACGAATTTTCAAAATGACTATGTAAACTACGATAGGTTAGGTTTGGGTCAGGTTAGGTTAGGTTAGGTTAGGTTTTTGGTTGCACTTCTCTGCAAATAACTTTTTTATTTTCAAGCCGATTGCGAAGTTCGACCCCTCTGAAGGAAGGTATCGACGAGATCTACACGAATAAACAATAAAAACGCTGAGTTACTGTACTAAATTTTGAAATTTTCTATAGAAAAATTGGCAATATACGATTTGGATGCACCAAAAACGATATAATTTTGCTAAGCAGGTAGCTGATTGAGGTGTCAGAAGGAGCGCCTCAATGCGTTTGACAAAACAAAATCAATTTAAGTGATACAAATTTTCAAAATGACTATGTAAACTACGATAGGTTAGGTTTAGGTCAGGTTAGGTTAGGTTAGGTTAGGTTAGGTTTTTGGTTGCTCTTCTCTGCAAATAACTTTTTTATTTTCAAGCCGATTGCGGAGTTCGACCCCTTCGAAGGAAGGTATCGACGAGATCTACACGAATAAACAATAAAAACGCTGAGTTACTGTACTAAATTTTGAAATTTTCGACCAAAACCCCAGTTTTCTATAGAAAAATTGGCAATATACGATTTGGATGCACCAAAAACGATATAATTTTGCTAAGCAGGTAGCTGATTGAGGTGTCAGAAGGAGCGCCTCAATGCGTTTGACAAAATAAAATCAATTTAAGTAATACAAATTTTCAAAATGACTATGTAAACTACGATAGGTT
>CALYBW010000001.1:27500-40000 GCA_944452665.1 Stenoptilia bipunctidactyla | reverse complement strand
GTTAGGTTAGGTTAGGTTTTTGGTTGCTCTTCTCTGCAAATAACTTTTTTATTTTCAAGCCGATTGCGGAGTTCGACCACTCTGAAGGAAGGTATTGACGAGATCTACACGAATAAACAATAAAAACGCTGAGTTACTGTACTAAATTTTGAAATTTTCGACCAAAACCCCAGTTTTCTATAGAAAAATTAGCAATATACGATTTGGATGCACCAAAAACGATATAATTTTGCTAAGCAGGTAGCTGATTGAGGTGTCAGAAGGAGCGCCTCAATGCGTTTGACAAAATAAAATCAATTTAAGTAATACGAATTTTCAAAATGACTATGTAAACTACGATAGGTTAGGTTTGGGTCAGGTTAGGTTAGGTTAGGTTAGGTTTTTGGTTGCACTTCTCTGCAAATAACTTTTTTATTTTCAAGCCGATTGCGAAGTTTGACCCCTCTGAAGGAAGGTATCGACGAGATCTACACGAATAAACAATAAAAACGCTGAGTTACTGTACTAAATTTTGAAATTTTCTATAGAAAAATTGGCAATATACGATTTGGATGCACCAAAAACGATATAATTTTGCTAAGCAGGTAGCTGATTGAGGTGTCAGAAGGAGCGCCTCAATGCGTTTGACAAAACAAAATCAATTTAAGTGATACAAATTTTCAAAATGACTATGTAAACTACGATAGGTTAGGTTTAGGTCAGGTTAGGTTAGGTTAGGTTAGGTTAGGTTTTTGGTTGCTCTTCTCTGCAAATAACTTTTTTATTTTCAAGCCGATTGCGGAGTTCGACCCCTTCGAAGGAAGGTATCGACGAGATCTACACGAATAAACAATAAAAACGCTGAGTTACTGTACTAAATTTTGAAATTTTCGACCAAAACCCCAGTTTTCTATAGAAAAATTGGCAATATACGATTTGGATGCACCAAAAACGATATAATTTTGCTAAGCAGGTAGCTGATTGAGGTGTCAGAAGGAGCGCCTCAATGCGTTTGACAAAATAAAATCAATTTAAGTAATACAAATTTTCAAAATGACTATGTAAACTACGATAGGTTAGGTTAGGGTCAGGTTAGGTTAGGTTAGGTTTTTGGTTGCTCTTCTCTGCAAATAACTTTTTTATTTTCAAGCCGATTGCGGAGTTCGACCCCTCTGAAGGAAGGTATCGTCGAGATCTACATGAATAAACAATAAAAACGCTGAGTTACTGTACTAAATTTTGAAATTTTCGACCAAAACCCCAGTTTTCTATAGAAAAATTAGCAATATACGATTTGGATGCACCAAAAACGATATAATTTTGCTAAGCAGGTAGCTGATTGAGGTGTCAGAAGGAGCGCCTCAATGCGTTTGACAAAATGAAATCAATTTAAGTAATACAAATTTTCAAAATGACTATGTAAACTACGATAGGTTAGGTTTGGGTCAGGTTAGGTTAGGTTAGGTTTTTGGTTGCTCTTCTCTGCAAATAACTTTTTTATTTTCAAGCCGATTGCGGAGTTCGACCCCTCTGAAGGAAGGTATCGACGAGATCTACACGAATAAACAATAAAAACGCTGAGTTACTGTACTAAATTTTGAAATTTTCGACAAAAACCCCAGTTTTCTATAGAAAAATTGGCTATATACGATTTGGATGCACCAAAAACGATATAATTTTGCTAAGCAGGTAGCTGATTGAGGTGTCAGAAGGAGCGCCTCAATGGATTTGACAAAATAAAATCAATTTAAGTAATACAAATTTTCAAAATGACTATGTAAACTACGATAGGTTAGGTTTGGGTCAGGTTAGGTTAGGTTAGGGTTTTGGTTGCTCTTCTCTGCAAATAACTTTTTTATTTTCAAGCCGATTGCGGAGTTCGACCCCTCTGAAGGAAGGTATCGACGAGATCTACACGAATAAACAATAAAAACGCTGAGTTACTGTACTAAATTTTGAAATTTTCTATAGAAAAATTGGCAATATACGATTTGGATGCACCAAAAACGATATAATTTTGCTAAGCAGGTAGCTGATTGAGGTGTCAGAAGGAGCGCCTCAATGCGTTTGACAAAATGAAATCAATTTAAGTAATACAAATTTTCAAAATGACTATGTAAACTACGATAGGTTAGGTTTGGGTCAGGTTAGGTTAGGTTAGGTTTTTGGTTGCTCTTCTCTGCAAATAACTTTTTTATTTTCAAGCCGATTGCGAAGTTCGACCCCTCTGAAGGAACGTATCGACGAGATCTACACGAATAAACAATAAAAACGCTGAGTTACTGTACTAAATTTTGAAATTTTCGACCAAAACCCCAGTTTTCTATAGAAAAATTGGCAATATACGATTTGCATGCACCAAAAACGATATAATTTTGCTAAGCAGGTAGCTGATTGAGGTGTCAGAAGGAGCGCCTCAATGCGTTTGACAAAATAAAATCAATTTAAGTAGTACAAATTTTCAAAATGACTATGTAAACTACGATAGGTTAGGTTTGGGTCAGGTTAGGTTAGGTTAGGTTAGGTTTTTGGTTGCTCTTCTCTGCAAATAACTTTTTTATTTTCAAGCCGATTGCGGAGTTCGACCCCTCTGAAGGAAGGTATCGACGAGATCTACACGAATAAACAATAAAAACGCTGAGTTACTGTACTAAATTTTGAAATTTTCTATAGAAAAATTGGCAATATACGATTTGGATGCACCAAAAACGATATAATTTTGCTAAGCAGGTAGCTGATTGAGGTGTCAGAAGGAGCGCCTCAATGCGTTTGACAAAATGAAATCAATTTAAGTAATACAAATTTTCAAAATGACTATGTAAACTACGATAGGTTAGGTTTGGGTCAGGTTAGGTTAGGTTAGGTTTTTGGTTGCTCTTCTCTGCAAATAACTTTTTTATTTTCAAGCCGATTGCGGAGTTCGAACCCTTCGAAGGAAGGTATCGACGAGATCTACACGAATAAACAATAAAAACGCTGAGTTACTGTACTAAATTTTGAAATTTTCGACCAAAACCCCAGTTTTCTATAGAAAAATTGGCAATATACGATTTGAATGCACCAAAAACGATATAATTTTGCTAAGCAAGTAGCTGATTGAGGTGTCAGAAGGAGCGCCTCAATGCGTTTGACAAAATAAAATCAATTTAAGTAATACAAATTTTCAAAATGACTATGTAAACTACGATAGGTTAGGTTTGGGTCAGGTTAGGTTAGGTTAGGTTAGGTTAGGTTTTTGGTTGCTCTTCTCTGCAAATAACTTTTTTATTTTCAAGCCGATTGCGGAGTTCGACCCCTCTGAAGGAAGGTATCGTCGAGATCTACATGAATAAACAATAAAAACGCTGAGTTACTGTACTAAATTTTGAATATTTCGACCAAAACCCCAGTTTTCTATAGAAAAATTAGCAATATACGATTTGGATGCACCAAAAACGATATAATTTTGCTAAGCAGGTAGCTGATTGAGGTGTCAGAAGGAGCGCCTCAATGCGTTTGACAAAATGAAATCAATTTAAGTAATACAAA
Organism: Stenoptilia bipunctidactyla; assembly: GCA_944452665.1. Lineage (NCBI taxonomy): Eukaryota > Metazoa > Arthropoda > Insecta > Lepidoptera > Pterophoridae > Stenoptilia > Stenoptilia bipunctidactyla. The sequence goes on along the minus strand of CALYBW010000001.1, from coordinate 36,493 downwards.
TTTTCAAAATGACTATGTAAACTACGATAGGTTAGGTTTGGGTCAGGTTAGGTTAGGTTAGGTTTTTGGTTGCTCTTCTCTGCAAATAACTTTTTTATTTTCAAGCCGATTGCGGAGTTCGACCCCTCTGAAGGAAGGTATCGACGAGATCTACACGAATAAATAATAAAAAGGCTGAGTTACTGTACTAAATTTTGAAATTTTCGACAAAAACCCCAGTTTTCTATAGAAAAATTGGCAATATACGATTTGGATGCACCAAAAACGATATAATTTTGCTAAGCAGGTAGCTGATTGAGGTGTCAGAAGGAGCGCCTCAATGCGTTTGACAAAATAAAATCAATTTAAGTAATACAAATTTTCAAAATGACTATGTAAACTACGATAGGTTAGGTTTGGGTCAGGTTAGGTTAGGTTAGGTTAGGTTAGGGTTTTGGTTGCTCTTCTCTGCAAATAACTTTTTTATTTTCAAGCCGATTGCGGAGTTCGACCCCTCTGAAGGAAGGTATCGACGAGATCTACACGAATAAACAATAAAAACGCTGAGTTACTGTACTAAATTTTGAAATTTTCTATAGAAAAATTGGCAATATACGATTTGGATGCACCAAAAACGATATAATTTTGCTAAGCAGGTAGCTGATTGAGGTGTCAGAAGGAGCGCCTCAATGCGTTTGACAAAATAAAATCAATTTAAGTAATACAAATTTTCAAAATGACTATGTAAACTACGATAGGTTAGGTTTGGGTCAGGTTAGGTTAGGTTAGGTTTTTGGTTGCTCTTCTCTGCAAATAACTTTTTTATTTTCAAGCCGATTGCAAAGTTCGACCCCTCTGAAGGAAGGTATCGACGAGATCTACACGAATAAACAATAAAAACGCTAAGTTACTGTACAAAATTTTGAAATTTTCGACCAAAACCCCAGTTTTCTATAGAAAAATTGGCAATATACGATTTGCATGCACCAAAAACGATATAATTTTGCTAAGCAGGTAGCTGATTGAGGTGTCAGAAGGAGCGCCTCAATGCGTTTGACAAAATAAAATCAATTTAAGTAATACAAATTTTCAAAATGACTATGTAAACTACGATAGGTTAGGTTTGGGTCAGGTTAGGTTAGGTTAGGTTAGGTTAGGTTTTTGGTTGCTCTTCTCTGCAAATAACTTTTTTATTTTCAAGCCGATTGCGGAGTTCGACCCCTCTGAAGGAAGGTATCGACGAGATCTACACGAATAAACAATAAAAACGCTGAGTTACTGTACTAAATTTTGAAATTTTCTATAGAAAAATTGGCAATATACGATTTGGATGCACCAAAAACGATATAATTTTGCTAAGCAGGTAGCTGATTGAGGTGTCAGAAGGAGCGCCTCAATGCGTTTGACAAAATAAAATCAATTTAAGTAATACAAATTTTCAAAATGACTATGTAAACTACGATAGGTTAGGTTTGGGTCAGGTTAGGTTAGGTTAGGTTTTTGGTTGCTCTTCTCTGCAAATAACTTTTTTATTTTCAAGCCGATTGCGGAGTTCGAACCCTTCGAAGGAAGGTATCGACGAGATCTACACGAATAAACAATAAAAACGCTGAGTTACTGTACTAAATTTTGAAATTTTCGACCAAAACCCCAGTTTTCTATAGAAAAATTGGCAATATACGATTTGAATGCACCAAAAACGATATAATTTTGCTAAGCAAGTAGCTGATTGAGGTGTCAGAAGGAGCGCCTCAATGCGTTTGACAAAATAAAATCAATTTAAGTAATACAAATTTTCAAAATGACTATGTAAACTACGATAGGTTAGGTTTGGGTCAGGTTAGGTTAGGTTAGGTTAGGTTAGGTTTTTGGTTGCTCTTCTCTGCAAATAACTTTTTTATTTTCAAGCCGATTGCGGAGTTCGACCCCTCTGAAGTAAGGTATCGTCGAGATCTACATGAATAAACAATAAAAATGCTGAGTTACTGTACTAAATTTTGAAATTTTCGACCAAAACCCCAGTTTTCTATAGAAAAATTAGCAATATACGATTTGGATGCACCAAAAACGATATAATTTTGCTAAGCAGGTAGCTGATTGAGGTGTCAGAAGGAGCGTTAGGTTTTTGGTTGCTCTTCTCTGCAAATAACTTTTTTATTTTCAAGCCGATTGCGGAGTTCGACCCCTCTGAAGGAAGGTATCGACGAGATCTACACGAATAAACAATAAAAACGCTGAGTTACTGTACTAAATTTTGAAATTTTCTATAGAAAAATTGGCAATATACGATTTGGATGCACCAAAAACGATATAATTTTGCTAAGCAGGTAGCTGATTGAGGTGTCAGAAGGAGCGCCTCAATGCGTTTGACAAAATAAAATCAATTTAAGTAATACAAATTTTCAAAATGACTATGTAAACTACGATAGGTTAGGTTTGGGTCAGGTTAGGTTAGGTAAGGTTTTTGGTTGCTCTTCTCTGCAAATAACTTTTTTATTTTCAAGCCGATTGCGAAGTTCGCCCCCTCTGAAGGAAGGTATCGACAAGATCTACACGAATAAACAATAAAAACGCTGAGTTACTGTACAAAATTTTGAAATTTTCGACCAAAACCCCAGTTTTCTATAGAAAAATTGGCAATATACGATTTGGATGCACCAAAAACGATATAATTTTGCTAAGCAGGTAGCTGATTGAGGTGTCAGAAGGAGCGCCTCAATGCGTTTGACAAAATGAAATCAATTTAAGTAATACAAATTTTCAAAATGACTATATAAACTACGATAGGTTAGGTTTGGGTCAGGTTAGGTTAGGTTAGGTTTTTGGTTGCTCTTCTCTGCAAATAACTTTTTTATTTTCAAGCCGATTGCGGAGTTCGACCCCTCTGAAGGAAGGTATCGACGAGATCTACACGAATAAACAATAAAAACGCTGAGTTACTGTACTAAATTTTGAAATTTTCGACAAAAACCCCAGTTTTCTATAGAAAAATTGGCAATATACGATTTGGATGCACCAAAAACGATATAATTTTGCTAAGCAGGTAGCTGATTGAGGTGTCAGAAGGAGCGCCTCAATGCGTTTGACAAAATAAAATCAATTTAAGTAATACAAATTTTCAAAATGACTATGTAAACTACGATAGGTTAGGTTTGGGTCAGGTTAGGTTAGGTTAGGTTAGGTTAGGGTTTTGGTTGCTCTTCTCTGCAAATAACTTTTTTATTTTCAAGCCGATTGCGGAGTTCGACCCCTCTGAAGGAAGGTATCGACGAGATCTACACGAATAAACAATAAAAACGCTGAGTTACTGTACTAAATTTTGAAATTTTCTATAGAAAAATTGGCAATATACGATTTGGATGCACCAAAAACGATATAATTTTGCTAAGCAGGTAGCTGATTGAGGTGTCAGAAGGAGCGCCTCAATGCGTTTGACAAAATAAAATCAATTTAAGTAATACAAATTTTCAAAATGACTATGTAAACTACGATAGGTTAGGTTTGGGTCAGGTTAGGTTAGGTTAGGTTTTTGGTTGCTCTTCTCTGCAAATAACTTTTTTATTTTCAAGCCGATTGCAAAGTTCGACCCCTCTGAAGGAAGGTATCGACGAGATCTACACGAATAAACAATAAAAACGCTGAGTTACTGTACAAAATTTTGAAATTTTCGACCAAAACCCCAGTTTTCTATAGAAAAATTGGCAATATACGATTTGCATGCACCAAAAACGATATAATTTTGCTAAGCAGGTAGCTGATTGAGGTGTCAGAAGGAGCGCCTCAATGCGTTTGACAAAATAAAATCAATTTAAGTAATACAAATTTTCAAAATGACTATGTAAACTACGATAGGTTAGGTTTGGGTCAGGTTAGGTTAGGTTAGGTTAGGTTAGGTTTTTGGTTGCTCTTCTCTGCAAATAACTTTTTTATTTTCAAGCCGATTGCGGAGTTCGACCCCTCTGAAGGAAGGTATCGACGAGATCTACACGAATAAACAATAAAAACGCTGAGTTACTGTACTAAATTTTGAAATTTTCTATAGAAAAATTGGCAATATACGATTTGGATGCACCAAAAACGATATAATTTTGCTAAGCAGGTAGCTGATTGAGGTGTCAGAAGGAGCGCCTCAATGCGTTTGACAAAATAAAATCAATTTAAGTAATACAAATTTTCAAAATGACTATGTAAACTACGATAGGTTAGGTTTGGGTCAGGTTAGGTTAGGTTAGGTTTTTGGTTGCTCTTCTCTGCAAATAACTTTTTTATTTTCAAGCCGATTGCGGAGTTCGAACCCTTCGAAGGAAGGTATCGACGAGATCTACACGAATAAACAATAAAAACGCTGAGTTACTGTACTAAATTTTGAAATTTTCGACCAAAACCCCAGTTTTCTATAGAAAAATTGGCAATATACGATTTGAATGCACCAAAAACGATATAATTTTGCTAAGCAAGTAGCTGATTGAGGTGTCAGAAGGAGCGCCTCAATGCGTTTGACAAAATAAAATCAATTTAAGTAATACAAATTTTCAAAATGACTATGTAAACTACGATAGGTTAGGTTTGGGTCAGGTTAGGTTAGGTTAGGTTAGGTTAGGTTTTTGGTTGCTCTTCTCTGCAAATAACTTTTTTATTTTCAAGCCGATTGCGGAGTTCGACCCCTCTGAAGTAAGGTATCGTCGAGATCTACATGAATAAACAATAAAAATGCTGAGTTACTGTACTAAATTTTGAAATTTTCGACCAAAACCCCAGTTTTCTATAGAAAAATTAGCAATATACGATTTGGATGCACCAAAAACGATATAATTTTGCTAAGCAGGTAGCTGATTGAGGTGTCAGAAGGAGCGCCTCAATGCGTTTGACAAAATAAAATCAATTTAAGTAATACAAATTTTCAAAATGACTATGTAAACTACGATAGGTTAGGTTTGGGTCAGGTTAGGTTAGGTTAGGTTAGGTTAGGTTTTTGGTTGCTCTTCTCTGCAAATAACTTTTTTATTTTCAAGCCGATTGCGGAGTTCGACCCCTCTGAAGGAAGGTATCGACGAGATCTACATGAATAAACAATAAAAACGCTGAGTTACTGTACTAAATTTTGAATATTTCGACCAAAACCCCAGTTTTCTATAGAAAAATTAGCAATATACGATTTGGATGCACCAAAAACGATATAATTTTGCTAAGCAGGTAGCTGATTGAGGTGTCAGAAGGAGCGCCTCAATGCGTTTGACAAAATAAAATCAATTTAAGTAATACAAATTTTCAAAATGACTATGTAAACTACGATAGGTTAGGTTTGGGTCAGGTTAGGTTAGGTTAGGTTTTTGGTTGCTCTTCTCTGCAAATAACTTTTTTATTTTCAAGCCGATTGCGGAGTTCGACCCCTCTGAAGGAAGGTATCGACGAGATCTACACGAATAAACAATAAAAACGCTGAGTTACTGTACTAAATTTTGAAATTTTCGACAAAAACCCCAGTTTTCTATAGAAAAATTGGCAATATACGATTTGGATGCACCAAAAACGATATAATTTTGCTAAGCAGGTAGCTGATTGAGGTGTCAGAAGGAGCGCCTCAATGCGTTTGACAAAATAAAATCAATTTAAGTAATACAATTAATTTTCAAAATGACTATGTAAACTACGATAGGTTAGGTTTGGGTCAGGTTAGGTTAGGTTAGGTTAGGTTAGGGTTTTGGTTGCTCTTCTCTGCAAATAACTTTTTTATTTTCAAGCCGATTGCGGAGTTCGACCCCTCTGAAGGAAGGTATCGACGAGATCTACACGAATAAACAATAAAAACGCTGAGTTACTGTACTAAATTTTGAAATTTTCTATAGAAAAATTGGCAATATACGATTTGGATGCACCAAAAACGATATAATTTTGCTAAGCAGGTAGCTGATTGAGGTGTCAGAAGGAGCGCCTCAATGCGTTTGACAAAATAAAATCAATTTAAGTAATACAAATTTTCAAAATGACTATGTAAACTACGATAGGTTAGGTTTGGGTCAGGTTAGGTTAGGTTAGGTTTTTGGTTGCTCTTCTCTGCAAATAACTTTTTTATTTTCAAGCCGATTGCGAAGTTCGACCCCTCTGAAGGAAGGTATCGACAAGATCTACACGAATAAACAATAAAAACGCTGAGTTACTGTACAAAATTTTGAAATTTTCGACCAAAACCCCAGTTTTCTATAGAAAAATTGGCAATATACAATTTGCATGCACCAAAAACGATATAATTTTGCTAAGCAGGTAGCTGATTGAGGTGTCAGAAGGAGCGCCTCAATGCGTTTGACAAAATAAAATCAATTTAAGTAATACAAATTTTCAAAATGACTATGTAAACTACGATAGGTTAGGTTTGGGTCAGGTTAGGTTAGGTTAGGTTAGGTTAGGTTTTTGGTTGCTCTTCTCTGCAAATAACTTTTTTATTTTCAAGCCGATTGCGGAGTTCGACCCCTCTGAAGGAAGGTATCGACGAGATCTACACGAATAAACAATAAAAACGCTGAGTTACTGTACTAAATTTTGAAATTTTCTATAGAAAAATTGGCAATATACGATTTGGATGCACCAAAAACGATATAATTTTGCTAAGCAGGTAGCTGATTGAGGTGTCAGAAGGAGCGCCTCAATGCGTTTGACAAAATAAAATCAATTTAAGTAATACAAATTTTCAAAATGACTATGTAAACTACGATAGGTTAGGTTTGGGTCAGGTTAGGTTAGGTTAGGTTTTTGGTTGCTCTTCTCTGCAAATAACTTTTTTATTTTCAAGCCGATTGCGGAGTTCGAACCCTTCGAAGGAAGGTATCGACGAGATCTACACGAATAAACAATAAAAACGCTGAGTTACTGTACTAAATTTTGAAATTTTCGACCAAAACCCCAGTTTTCTATAGAAAAATTGGCAATATACGATTTGAATGCACCAAAAACGATATAATTTTGCTAAGCAAGTAGCTGATTGAGGTGTCAGAAGGAGCGCCTCAATGCGTTTGACAAAATAAAATCAATTTAAGTAATACAAATTTTCAAAATGACTATGTAAACTACGATAGGTTAGGTTTGGGTCAGGTGAGGTTAGGTTAGGTTAGGTTAGGTTTTTGGTTGCTCTTCTCTGCAAATAACTTTTTTATTTTCAAGCCGATTGCGGAGTTCGACCCCTCTGAAGGAAGGTATCGTCGAGATCTACATGAATAAACAATAAAAACGCTGAGTTACTGCACTAAATTTTGAAATTTTCGACCAAAACCCCAGTTTTCTATAGAAAAATTAGCAATATACGATTTGGATGCACCAAAAACGATATAATTTTGCTAAGCAGGTAGCTGATTGAGGTGTCAGAAGGAGCGCCTCAATGCGTTTGACAAAATAAAATCAATTTAAGTAATACAAATTTTCAAAATGACTATGTAAACTACGATAGGTTAGGTTTGGGTCAGGTTAGGTTAGGTTAGGTTAGGTTAGGTTTTTGGTTGCTCTTCTCTGCAAATAACTTTTTTTATTTTCAAGCCGATTGCGGAGTTCGACCCCTCTGAAGGAAGGTATCGACGAGATCTACATGAATAAACAATAAAAACGCTGAGTTACTGTACTAAATTTTGAAATTTTCGACCAAAACCCCAGTTTTCTATAGAAAAATTAGCAATATACGATTTGGATGCACCAAAAACGATATAATTTTGCTAAGCAGGTAGCTGATTGAGGTGTCAGAAGGAGCGCCTCAATGCGTTTGACAAAATGAAATCAATTTAAGTAATACAAATTTTCAAAATGACTATGTAAACTACGATAGGTTAGGTTTGGGTCAGGTTAGGTTAGGTTAGGTTTTTGGTTGCTCTTCTCTGCAAATAACTTTTTTATTTTCAAGCCGATTGCGGAGTTCGACCACTCTGAAGGAAGGTATCGACGAGATCTACACGAATAAACAATAAAAACGCTGAGTTACTGTACTAAATTTTGAAATTTTCTATAGAAAAATTGGCAATATACGATTTGGATGCACCAAAAACGATATAATTTTGCTAAGCAGGTAGCTGATTGAGGTGTCAGAAGGAGCGCCTCAATGCGTTTGACAAAATAAAATCAATTTAAGTAATACAAATTTTCAAAATGACTATGTAAACTACGATAGGTTAGGTTTGGGTCAGGTTAGGTTAGGTTAGGTTAGGTTTTTGGTTGCTCTTCTCTGCAAATAACTTTTTTATTTTCAAGCCGATTGCGGAGTTCGACCCCTCTGAAGGAAGGTATCGACGAGATCTACACGAATAATTAATAAAAACGCTGAGTTACTGTACTAAATTTTGAAATTTTCGACCAAAACCCCAGTTTTCTATAGAAAAATTGGCAATATACGATTTGGATGCACCAAAAACGATATAATTTTGCTAAGCAGGTAGCTGATTGAGGTGTCAGAAGGAGCGCCTCAATGCGTTTGACAAAATAAAATCAATTTAAGTAATACAAATTTTCAAAATGACTATGTAAACTACGATAGGTTAGGTTTGGGTCAGGTTAGGTTAGGTTAGGTTTTTGGTTGCTCTTCTCTGCAAATAACTTTTTTATTTTCAAGCCGATTGCGGAGTTCGACCACTCTGAAGGAAGGTATTGACGAGATCTACACGAATAAACAATAAAAACGCTGAGTTACTGTACTAAATTTTGAAATTTTCGACCAAAACCCCAGTTTTCTATAGAAAAATTAGCAATATACGATTTGGATGCACCAAAAACGATATAATTTTGCTAAGCAGGTAGCTGATTGAGGTGTCAGAAGGAGCGCCTCAATGCGTTTGACAAAATAAAATCAATTTAAGTAATAAGAATTTTCAAAATGACTATGTAAACTACGATAGGTTAGGTTTGGGTCAGGTTAGGTTAGGTTAGGTTAGGTTTTTGGTTGCACTTCTCTGCAAATAACTTTTTTATTTTCAAGCCGATTGCGAAGTTCGACCCCTCTGAAGGAAGGTATCGACGAGATCTACACGAATAAACAATAAAAA
>CALYBW010000001.1:0-10000 GCA_944452665.1 Stenoptilia bipunctidactyla | reverse complement strand
GTTAGGTTTTTGGTTGCTCTTCTCTGCAAATAACTTTTTTATTTTCAAGCCGATTGCGGAGTTCGACCCCTCTGAAGGAAGGTATCGACGAGATCTACACGAATAAACAATAAAAACGCTGAGTTACTGTACTAAATTTTGAAATTTTCTATAGAAAAATTGGCAATATACGATTTGGATGCACCAAAAACGATATAATTTTGCTAAGCAGGTAGCTGATTGAGGTGTCAGAAGGAGCGCCTCAATGCGTTTGACAAAATAAAATCAATTTAAGTAATACAAATTTTCAAAATGACTATGTAAACTACGATAGGTTAGGTTTGGGTCAGGTTAGGTTAGGTTAGGTTTTTGGTTGCTCTTCTCTGCAAATAACTTTTTTATTTTCAAGCCGATTGCGGAGTTCAAACCCTTCGAAGGAAGGTATCGACGAGGTCTACACGAATAAACAATAAAAACGCTGAGTTACTGTACTAAATTTTGAAATTTTCGACCAAAACCCCAGTTTTCTATAGTAAAATTGGCAATATACGATTTGAATGCACCAAAAACGATATAATTTTGCTAAGCAGGTAGCTGATTGAGGTGTCAGAAGGAGCGCCTCAATGCGTTTGACAAAATAAAATCAATTTAAGTAATACAAATTTTCAAAATGACTATGTAAACTACGATAGGTTAGGTTTGGGTCAGGTTAGGTTAGGTTAGGTTAGGTTAGGTTTTTGGTTGCTCTTCTCTGCAAATAACTTTTTTATTTTCAAGCCGATTGCGGAGTTCGACCCCTCTGAAGGAAGGTATCGACGAGATCTACATGAATAAACAATAAAAACGCTGAGTTACTGTACTAAATTTTGAAATTTTCGACCAAAACCCCAGATTTCTATAGAAAAATTAGCAATATACGATTTGGATGCACCAAAAACGATATAATTTTGCTAAGCAGGTAGCTGATTGAGGTGTCAGAAGGAGCGCCTCAATGCGTTTGACAAAATAAAATCAATTTAAGTAATACAAATTTTCAAAATGACTATGTAAACTACGATAGGTTAGGTTTGGGTCAGGTTAGGTTAGGTTAGGTTTTTGGTTGCTCTTCTCTGCAAATAACTTTTTTATTTTCAAGCCGATTGCGGAGTTCGAACCCTTCGAAGGAAGGTATCGACGAGATCTACACGAATAAACAATAAAAACGCTGAGTTACTGTACTAAATTTTGAAATTTTCGACCAAAACCCCAGTTTTCTATAGAAAAATTGGCAATATACGATTTGAATGCACCAAAAACGATATAATTTTGCTAAGCAGGTAGCTGATTGAGGTGTCAGAAGGAGCGCCTCAATGCGTTTGACAAAATAAAATCAATTTAAGTAATACAAATTTTCAAAATGACTATGTAAACTACGATAGGTTAGGTTTGGGTCAGGTTAGGTTAGGTTAGGTTAGGTTAGGTTTTTGGTTGCTCTTCTCTGCAAATAACTTTTTTATTTTCAAGCCGATTGCGGAGTTCGACCACTCTGAAGGAAGGTATTGACGAGATCTACACGAATAAACAATAAAAACGCTGAGTTACTGTACTAAATTTTGAAATTTTCAACCAAAACCCCAGTTTTCTATAGAAAAATTGGCAATATACGATTTGCATGCACCAAAAACGATATAATTTTGCTAAGCAGGTAGCTGATTGAGGTGTCAGAAGGAGCGCCTCAATGCGTTTGACAAAATAAAATCAATTTAAGTAATACAAATTTTCAAAATGACTATGTAAACTACGATAGGTTAGGTTTGGGTCAGGTTAGGTTAGGTTAGGTTAGGTTAGGTTTTTGGTTGCTCTTCTCTGCAAATAACTTTTTTATTTTCAAGCCGATTGCGGAGTTCGACCCCTCTGAAGGAAGGTATCGACGAGATCTACACGAATAAACAATAAAAACGCTGAGTTACTGTACTAAATTTTTAAATTTTCTATAGAAAAATTGGCAATATACGATTTGGATGCACCAAAAACGATATAATTTTGCTAAGCAGGTAGCTGATTGAGGTGTCAGAAGGAGCGCCTCAATGCGTTTGACAAAATAAAATCAATTTAAGTAATACAAATTTTCAAAATGACTATGTAAACTACGATAGGTTAGGTTTGGGTCAGGTTAGGTTAGGTTAGGTTTTTGGTTGCTCTTCTCTGCAAATAACTTTTTTTATTTTCAAGCCGATTGCGAAGTTCGACCCCTCTGAAGGAAGGTATCGACGAGATCTACACGAATAAACAATAAAAACGCTGAGTTACTGTACAAAATTTTGAAATTTTCGACCAAAACCCCAGTTTTCTATAGAAAAATTGGCAATATACGATTTGCATGCACCAAAAACGATATAATTTTGCTAAGCAGGTAGCTGATTGAGGTGTCAGAAGGAGCGCCTCAATGCGTTTGACAAAATAAAATCAATTTAAGTAATACAAATTTTCAAAATGACTATGTAAAGTACGATAGGTTAGGTTTGGGTCAGGTTAGGTTAGGTTAGGTTAGGTTTTTGGTTGCTCTTCTCTGCAAATAACTTTTTTATTTTCAAGCCGATTGCGGAGTTCGACCCCTCTGAAGGAAGGTATCGACGAGATCTACACGAATAAACAATAAAAACGCTGAGTTACTGTACTAAATTTTGAAATTTTCTATAGAAAAATTGGCAATATACGATTTGGATGCACCAAAAACGATATAATTTTGCTAAGCAGGTAGCTGATTGAGGTGTCAGAAGGAGCGCCTCAATGCGTTTGACAAAATAAAATCAATTTAAGTAATACAAATTTTCAAAATGACTATGTAAACTACGATAGGTTAGGTTTGGGTTAGGTTAGGTTAGGTTTTTGGTTGCTCTTCTCTGCAAATAACTTTTTTATTTTCAAGCCGATTGCGGAGTTCGAACCCTTCGAAGGAAGGTATCGACGAGATCTACACGAATAAACAATAAAAACGCTGAGTTACTGTACTAAATTTTGAAATTTTCGACCAAAACCCCAGTTTTCTATAGAAAAATTGGCAATATACGATTTGAATGCACCAAAAACGATATAATTTTGCTAAGCAGGTAGCTGATTGAGGTGTCAGAAGGAGCGCCTCAATGCGTTTGACAAAATAAAATCAATTTAAGTAATACAAATTTTCAAAATGACTATGTAAACTACGATAGGTTAGGTTTGGGTCAGGTTAGGTTAGGTTAGGTTAGGTTAGGTTTTTGGTTGCTCTTCTCTGCAAATAACTTTTTTATTTTCAAGCCGATTGCGGAGTTCGACCCCTCTGAAGGAAGGTATCGACGAGATCTACATGAATAAACAATAAAAACGCTGAGTTACTGTACTAAATTTTGAAATTTTCGACCAAAACCCCAGTTTTCTATAGAAAAATTAGCAATATACGATTTGGATGCACCAAAAACGATATAATTTTGCTAAGCAGGTAGCTGATTGAGGTGTCAGAAGGAGCGCCTCAATGCGTTTGACAAAATAAAATCAATTTAAGTAATACAAATTTTCAAAATGACTATGTAAACTACGATAGGTTAGGTTTGGGTCAGGTTAGGTTAGGTTAGGTTTTTGGTTGCTCTTCTCTGAAAATAACTTTTTTATTTTCAAGCCGATTGCGAAGTTCGACCCCTCTGAAGGAAGGTATTGACGAGATCTACACGAATTAACAATAAAAACGCTGAGTTACTGTACAAAATTTTGAAATTTTCGACCAAAACCCCAGTTTTCTATAGAAAAATTGGCAATATACGATTTGCATGCACCAAAAACGATATAATTTTGCTAAGCAGGTAGCTGATTGAGGTGTCAGAAGGAGCGCCTCAATGTGTTTGACAAAATAAAATCAATTTAAGTAATACAAATTTTCAAAATGACTATGTAAACTACGATAGGTTAGGTTTGGGTCAGGTTAGGTTAGGTTAGGTTAGGTTAGGTTTTTGGTTGCTCTTCTCTGCAAATAACTTTTTTATTTTCAAGCCGATTGCGGAGTTCGACCCCTCTGAAGGAAGGTATCGACGAGATCTACACGAATAAACAATAAAAACGCTGAGTTACTGTACTAAATTTTGAAATTTTTTATAGAAAAATTGGCAATATACGATTTGGATGCACCAAAAACGATATAATTTTGCTAAGCAGGTAGCTGATTGAGGTGTCAGAAGGAGCGCCTCAATGCGTTTGACAAAATAAAATCAATTTAAGTAATACAAATTTTCAAAATGACTATGTAAACTACGATAGGTTAGGTTTGGGTCAGGTTAGGTTAGGTTAGGTTTTTGGTTGCTCTTCTCTGCAAATAACTTTTTTATTTTCAAGCCGATTGCGGAGTTCGACCCCTCTGAAGGAAGGTATCGACGAGATCTACACGAATAAACAATAAAAACGCTGAGTTACTGTACAAAATTTTGAAATTTTCGACCAAAACCCCAGTTTTCTATAGAAAAATTGGCAATATACGATTTGGATGCACCAAAAACGATATAATTTTGCTAAGCAGGTAGCTGATTGAGGTGTCAGAAGGAGCGCCTCAATGCGTTTGACAAAATAAAATCAATTTAAGTAATACAAATTTTCAAAATGACTATGTAAACTACGATAGGTTAGGTTTGGGTCAGGTTAGGTTAGGTTAGGTTAGGTTAGGTTTTTGGTTGCTCTTCTCTGCAAATAACTTTTTTATTTTCAAGCCGATTGCGGAGTTCGACCCCTCTAAAGGAAGGTATCGACGAGATCTACACGAATAAACAATAAAAACGCTGAGTTTTTGCATTAAATTTTGAAATTTTCGACCAAAACCCCAGTTTTCTATAGAAAAATTGGCAATATACGATTTGGATGCACCAAAAACGATATAATTTTGCTAAGCAGGTAGCTGATTGAGGTGTCAGAAGGAGCGCCTCAATGCGTTTGACAAAATAAAATCAATTTAAGTAATACAAATTTTCAAAATGACTATGTAAACTACGATAGGTTAGGTTTGGGTCAGGTTAGGTTAGGTTAGGTTAGGTTAGGTTTTTGGTTGCTCTTCTCTGCAAATAACTTTTTTATTTTGAAGCCGATTGCGGAGTTCGACCTCTCTGAAGGAAGGTATCGACGAGATCTACACGAATAAACAATAAAAACGCTGAGTTACTGTACTAAATTTTGAAATTTTCTATATAAAAATTGGCAATATACGATTTGGATGCACCAAAAACGATATAATTTTGCTAAGCAGGTAGCTGATTGAGGTGTCAGAAGGAGCGCCTCAATGCGTTTGACAAAATAAAATCAATTTAAGTAATACAAATTTTCAAAATGACTATGTAAACTACGATAGGTTAGGTTTGGGTCAGGTTAGGTTAGGTTAGGTTAGGTTAGGTTTTTGGTTGCTCTTCTCTGCAAATAACTTTTTTATTTTCAAGCCGATTGCGGAGTTCGACCCCTCTAAAGGAAGGTATCGACGAGATCTACACGAATAAACAATAAAAACGCTGAGTTTTTGCATTAAATTTTGAAATTTTCGACCAAAACCCCAGTTTTCTATAGAAAAATTGGCAATATACGATTTGGATGCACCAAAAACGATATAATTTTGCTAAGCAGGTAGCTGATTGAGGTGTCAGAAGGAGCGCCTCAATGCGTTTGACAAAATAAAATCAATTTAAGTAATACAAATTTTCAAAATGACTATGTAAACTACGATAGGTTAGGTTTGGGTCAGGTTAGGTTAGGTTAGGTTAGGTTAGGTTTTTGGTTGCTCTTCTCTGCAAATAACTTTTTTATTTTGAAGCCGATTGCGGAGTTCGACCTCTCTGAAGGAAGGTATCGACGAGATCTACACGAATAAACAATAAAAACGCTGAGTTACTGTACTAAATTTTGAAATTTTCTATATAAAAATTGGCAATATACGATTTGGATGCACCAAAAACGATATAATTTTGCTAAGCAGGTAGCTGATTGAGGTGTCAGAAGGAGCGCCTCAATGCGTTTGACAAAATAAAATCAATTTAAGTAATACAAATTTTCAAAATGACTATGTAAACTACGATAGGTTAGGTTTGGGTCAGGTTAGGTTAGGTTAGGTTTTTGGTTGCTCTTCTCTGCAAATAACTTTTTTATTTTCAAGCCGATTGCGAAGTTCGACCCCTCTGAAGGAAGGTATCGACGAGATCTACACGAATAAACAATAAAAACGCTGAAGTACTGTACAAAATTTTGAAATTTTCGACCAAAACCCCAGTTTTCTATAGAAAAATTGGCAATATACGATTTGCATGCACCAAAAACGATATAATTTTGCTAAGCAGGTAGTTGATTGAGATGTCAGAAGGAGCGCCTCAATGCGTTTGACAAAATTAAATCAATTTAAGTAATACAAATTTTCAAAATGACTATGTAAACTACGATAGGTTAGGTTTGGGTCAGGTTAGGTTAGGTTAGGTTAGGTTAGGTTTTTGGTTGCTCTTCTCTGCAAATAACTTTTTTATTTTCAAGCCGATTGCGGAGTTCGACCCCTCTGAAGGAAGGTATCGACGAGATCTACACGAATAAACAATAAAAACGCTGAGTTACTGTACTAAATTTTGAAATTTTCTATAGAAAAATTGGCAATATACGATTTGGATGCACCAAAAACGATATAATTTTGCTAAGCAGGTAGCTGATTGAGGTGTCAGAAGGAGCGCCTCAATGCGTTTGACAAAATAAAATCAATTTAAGTAATACAAATTTTCAAAATGACTATGTAAACTACGATAGGTTAGGTTTGGGTCAGGTTAGGTTAGGTTAGGTTTTTGGTTGCTCTTCTCTGCAAATAACTTTTTTATTTTCAAGCCGATTGCGGAGTTCGAACCCTTCGAAGGAAGGTATCGACGAGATCTACACGAATAAACAATAAAAACGCTGAGTTACTGTACAAAATTTTGAAATTTTCGACCAAAACCCCAGTTTTCTATAGAAAAATTGGCAATATACGATTTGCATGCACCAAAAACGATATAATTTTGCTAAGCAGGTAGCTGATTGAGGTGTCAGAAGGAGCGCCTCAATGCGTTTGACAAAATTAAATCAATTTAAGTAATACAAATTTTCAAAATGACTATGTAAACTACGATAGGTTAGGTTTGGGTCAGGTTAGGTTAGGTTAGGTTAGGTTAGGTTTTTGGTTGCTCTTCTCTGCAAATAACTTTTTTATTTTCAAGCCGATTGCGGAGTTCGACCCCTCTGAAGGAAGGTATCGACGAGATCTACACGAATAAACAATAAAAACGCTGAGTTTTTGCATTAAATTTTGAAATTTTCGACCAAAACCCCAGTTTTCTATAGAAAAATTGGCAATATACGATTTGGATGCACCAAAAACGATATAATTTTGCTAAGCAGGTAGCTGATTGAGGTGTCAGAAGGAGCGCCTCAATGCGTTTGACAAAATAAAATCAATTTAAGTAATACAAATTTTCAAAATGACTATGTAAACTACGATAGGTTAGGTTTGGGTCAGGTTAGGTTAGGTTAGGTTTTTGGTTGCTCTTCTCTGCAAATAACTTTTTTATTTTCAAGCCGATTGCGGAGTTCGACCCCTCTAAAGGAAGTTATCGACGAGATCTACACGAATAAACAATAAAAACGCTGAGTTACTGTACTAAATTTTGAAATTTTCGACCAAAACCCCAGTTTTCTATAGAAAAATTGGCAATATACGATTTGGATGCACCAAAAACGATATAATTTTGCTAAGCAGGTAGCTGATTGAGGTGTCAGAAGGAGCGCCTCAATGCGTTTGACAAAATAAAATCAATTTAAGTAATACAAATTTTCAAAATGACTATGTAAACTACGATAGGTTAGGTTTGGGTCAGGTTAGGTTAGGTTAGGTTAGGTTAGGTTTTTGGTTGCTCTTCTCTGCAAATAACTTTTTTATTTTCAAGCCGATTGCGGAGTTCGACCCCTCTGAAGGAAGGTATCGACGAGATCTACACGAATAAACAATAAAAACGCTGAGTTTTTGCATTAAATTTTGAAATTTTCGACCAAAACCCCAGTTTTCTATAGAAAAATTGGCAATATACGATTTGGATGCACCAAAAACGATATAATTTTGCTAAGCAGGTAGCTGATTGAGGTGTCAGAAGGAGCGCCTCAATGCGTTTGACAAAATAAAATCAATTTAAGTAATACAAATTTTCAAAATGACTATGTAAACTACGATAGGTTAGGTTTGGGTCAGGTTAGGTTAGGTTAGGTTTTTGGTTGCTCTTCTCTGCAAATAACTTTTTTATTTTCAAGCCGATTGCGGAGTTCGAACCCTTCGAAGGAAGGTATCGACGAGATCTACACGAATAAACAATAAAAACGCTGAGTTACTGTACTAAATTTTGAAATTTTCGACCAAAACCCCAGTTTTCTATAGAAAAATTGGCAATATACGATTTGAATGCACCAAAAACGATATAATTTTGCTAAGCAGGTAGCTGATTGAGGTGTCAGAAGGAGCGCCTCAATGCGTTTGACAAAATAAAATCAATTTAAGTAATACAAATTTTCAAAATGACTATGTAAACTACGATAGGTTAGGTTTGGGTCAGGTTAGGTTAGGTTAGGTTAGGTTAGGTTTTTGGTTGCTCTTCTCTGCAAATAACTTTTTTATTTTCTAGCCGATTGCGGAGTTCGACCCCTCTGAAGGAAGGTATCGACGAGATCTACATGAATAAACAATAAAAACGCTGAGTTACTGTACTAAATTTTGAAATTTTCGACCAAAACCCCAGTTTTCTATAGAAAAATTAGCAATATACGATTTGGATGCACCAAAAACGATATAATTTTGCTAAGCAGGTAGCTGATTGAGGTGTCAGAAGGAGCGCCTCAATGCGTTTGACAAAAAAAAATCAATTTAAGTAATACAAATTTTCAAAATGACTATGTAAACTACGATAGGTTAGGTTTGGGTCAGGTTAGGTTAGGTTAGGTTTTTGGTTGCTCTTCTCTGCAAATAACTTTTTTATTTTCAAGCCGATTGCGGAGTTCGACCCCTCTAAAGGAAGGTATCGACGAGATCTACACGAATAAACAATAAAAACGCTGAGTTACTGTACTAAATTTTGAAATTTTCGACCAAAACCCCAGTTTTCTATAGAAAAATTGGCAATATACGATTTGGATGCACCAAAAACGATATAATTTTGCTAAGCAGGTAGCTGATTGAGGTGTCAGAAGGAGCGCCTCAATGCGTTTGACAAAATAAAATCAATTTAAGTAATACAAATTTTCAAAATGACTATGTAAACTACGATAGGTTAGGTTTGGGTCAGGTTAGGTTAGGTTAGGTTAGGTTAGGTTTTTGGTTGCTCTTCTCTGCAAATAACTTTTTTATTTTCAAGCCGATTGCGGAGTTCGACCCCTCTGAAGGAAGGTATCGACGAGATCTACACGAATAAACAATAAAAACGCTGAGTTTTTGCATTAAATTTTGAAATTTTCGACCAAAACCCCAGTTTTCTATAGAAAAATTGGCAATATACGATTTGGATGCACCAAAAACGATATAATTTTGCTAAGCAGGTAGCTGATTGAGGTGTCAGAAGGAGCGCCTCAATGCGTTTGACAAAATAAAATCAATTTAAGTAATACAAATTTTCAAAATGACTATGTAAACTACGATAGGTTAGGTTTGGGTCAGGTTAGTTTAGGTTAGGTTAGGTTAGGTTTTTGGTTGCTCTTCTCTGCAAATAACTTTTTTATTTTCAAGCCGATTGCGGAGTTCGACCCCTCTGAAGGAAGGTATCGACGAGATCTACACGAATAAACAATAAAAACGCTGAGTTGCTGTACTAAATTTTGAAATTTTCTATAGAAAAATTGGCAATATACGATTTGGATGCACCAAAAACGATATAATTTTGCTAAGCAGGTAGCTGATTGAGGTGTCAGAAGGAGCGCCTCAATGCGTTTGACAAAATAAAATCAATTTAAGTAATACAAATTTTCAAAATGACTATGTAAACTACGATAGGTT
>OX101743.1:19773502-20182186 GCA_944452665.1 Stenoptilia bipunctidactyla | reverse complement strand
ATAAAATAATCATTTCCACACTTATTTATATTTAAAAAAAATTGATAGTTAGAGATTCTATTTATTGAAATTCCTGATAGTTATCTGTGTAAACATCATGTCTTAATACTTAAATAGTAATGATAATATCGTCAATCATGGAAAATGTATTTGGATGATGTAACAATTTCAATTTGTACGAACAGTACCAATCCCAGGTCGAAATATCGGTGTCGTGAAGTTATTTTTGTTTCTTTCTGCAATTTTTCACACTTCATTTCTCTTCAATTAACATGTTGCTTAGATCTTTAAACGGTTGATTACTCACATTAAAAGGCATTATCAAATTTACTTCATTTTTTTAATTAGATTGAGATTTGTTGATTGTTTTTTGCACTATCACAATAAATCTAAAGGTGATGATATACCTACTGGTGGGTGATAAGGAACTGAATATTAAAATTATTTCGTTCATAAAAGTAAAAACAATCAAATTTATGTTTAAATTATTGCTCCAACTAGAATACTTCGAAACGAAGTAGACCACAAAAAATATCAATAAGAAACAGTTAACAATTTAATTTTATTTCAAACTAGAAAACAGTGAGATCTTTTTTCACATGAAAATAATTAGATTGACTAATTTCCTTGCGTCTCATATGCTGATCTTACTCGATGCAGAATTGCGCCTTAATTTTGATTTCTTGCAGTCACTGAAAATGAGCATTGTGGTTCTGCTGGCAACGCTACATTTCAAAGTTTTAGCGTCCACCAACCAACCCTGGAATATGGCCTAAATCTCCTGTTCACTTAAGGCATAGAATCATTGCACTGCAAGCTCTTTTAAAAGAGTTGTGATGAATGAATGATTATAGCATTAAGCATTTTTATTCATTAACTGTAATAGAAAATTATTGTAAAATACCAATTTAGGAAAATAGAAGTCCAAGCGGACAAATTAGCTAGTTATATTAAAAATGTCAGTACCAAATTGTCCACCATCGTATATCTAGGCATCCTTTAAAGAGTGTTGCATTTTTGGAAAATTGAAACTTAATATTAGTTATAGCTTGCACTTACACTTTAATGCTTTTTGATATTGTCGTTCGTTTTGTCGTAATTAGTTGGTGTTCCTTCTCTTTTACTCTTTTTTACATATTTGCTAGTTTTGAGAATACTGTGATGATCTTCTAAAATGCTTTTAACTTATGTCCAAAAATGAAAACCTCAGCTCTGTGATTCTAAGGGTGTTGCCACACCAATCAATTGACGTCGATCGATCGTCGACTGACGGCGTCGATCGGTTTTTTTGGCCTAGTAAAAACTAAAGACCGACGTCGACTTTTCCATTCTGTAGCGTTATTTTATTCTAATTACTATCAGCAGTTTCTTTAAAATAAATTTTAGAATATCATCACAAATTCTTTACTTCATGTAGATAATATTACGTCACCTGTTTTGTAAAATTTAGTTTCTTAAAATCCTGATTTAAGACTGCAGGTTTTGTATAAGACACTTATCTAGAAATCCCCAAATAGCTATCATAGAAATGTAACATATCTCTGAAATTTTACACAGAAGCTAAGTCCTAAGAATAGACTTTTAAATTAAGAACATGTTCGAATTTGTTGTGGAGTTATTGGGTTTCGATTTTCAAGAAACCTTTGATGTAGTTCCCTGTGATGAATTGTCGATGTTTGTATGATTTCTTCAAAATTAAACCAAGTCTGAATGTGATGGGTTTCAGGCTATAGCCACAATCCATACAACGGTGTAATTTGCAACGATATTATTCTAGCGACTGGGGTCTTCTCGTCGAAGGAGCTCTGGAAACTATCTAAAGGTAAGAAAGCTGTTACAAAAACGACCTATTATCGAGCTTCAAATTTATTATTTTTTTACTTACTTTATTTTTTTTTCTATAATAATTACCAAAAGACTTTTTGACCAGAATTCATATTAAAAATTCATTATTTAAGTAACGTGCTAAAACGCTACTTTGACAATGGGATCGGTCAAATCACGCGTTATCTGTGGAACAAGGTAAACGAACGACAAGTTGCGCCATCCTGTATGCGACCAATCTGAAGCGTTTTGTGCCACTTAGTGCAATGCAATTTCAATAATGTGCTTTGAAACTCATTATATGAACTGATATGATTATTTACCACTTAGTTTTCACGCTGTTGATGGTGGATTTTATATGAAGAGTAGTGGTTACCCTGATGAAACACCCCAAGGAGATCTTTGGATAAGCCGCCTTTAACGACACGGTAATCCAGAGGCGGTAGATCTATTCTAATATTGTTTTTGTTCTATAACTGATTTTCTTTAATGCCATAGCTAAAATTAATTCACTATTCAACATTAATTTTGCTATGATCTAATTTACTATAAGTACTCCTCTTTACTGATCTTTCTTTGACCCCACATAGCAATAGATACTTATTTTAAGACTGATTGTCTTTCTGTATGCAGTTAATACTAATTCTAATTGAAACTGTCTCTATCTTAAAACTATCTCTACCTTTCTTTAAATCCTTGTCTATAGTATACGTAGATTTACTTTTAAGCGTGCTAACACTCCGTTATTTAGATTTCAACTTTCCTTTCCTTTTTTACCCACATTTAATTGAGCTTCCCATTTCAGCATCAATCCTGCAAGACACAGGGTCGGAGTCGCCGGGAGGGTCGGGCATAAAGTTGGAGTCTGGTTACTACTGCGGATACAATAGCCCGGCGCCACCGGCGTTTGAACCCCCTCCGGAGAGAGCCACGCCGTCTGCTATGTTGGTTGGACAGTGCTTTAGTAAGTGTTTTTGTAACTAAACCCACCTTTGACTTTTATCTCACCCGATGTTAATTTAATATAGGATCGAACAAGACAGCACACTGGTTAAGGAAAGACATTTCCATAAAATATTGCCGGAGCACATAACCCACCAGAAAAAGACGCGCTCTTTTAACTCAACTCAACAAGTTGACGTTTGGCTTACTTTCTTGCCCAATTTTTCCAGATTTTGTTTCGTAGCCTGTACGTATACAAACAATTTGGAACATATCTCGGCCATATATTCAGCCATATATTCTATTTCTAGACACATATATTCTGCATCGGTTATAAAACCCGCGTTTGAGCTCCATTTCCCTGATGTTGAATGAGAGGTCGGAGAGGAACAGGTTTAGAAAGAGCTGGTTCCTCATGAAATATTTTCGGAACACTTCAACACTGGAGCGGTAATATTTTGCTGGACATTCAGGCTGATTGCTAGCCAGCCAAACCCTAAGAGTACCTAGCACCAAAATTAATAAGTCCTCTTTAACACGCTTATTTAAGGAAAGTAGATTTTTAACCAGCCAGAATTTATTAAATTCTACCTATGACGACCACTTTGGCGATGAAGTAAACCTATCTGCCTCAGACGCCAATGGTTGCGGGTTCGATTCCCGCAAGGAACAAGAAAAAAAAGATGTTTCGGGTCTGAGTGTTTATTTATATATGTATTTATATTCTAGGTTCCTCCCTAGTTCGCTACATAGTATCCAATATCACAAGCTTTGCTTAGTTTGGGGCCATGTAGTTGATGTCTGGAGATTTTATTTTATTTACATCATAATCATCATCATCACAACTCTTTGTAATGAGCCCACTGCAGGGCATGAGTCTCTCCCCTGGGTGACGAGGAGGTTTAGGCCATAATCCACCAAGCCTACCCAGTGCTGGATAATTTTTAATTCCATTTTTTTAAGCAATTTTATTTACGTTTGATTCTAATTACAAAACATTTTGCTTTTGAATTATACAACATAATCATATGAGCTCAATTTACGGCTTGATGAATGAATGTCCAATTATTAAGTTTATTTAATTTCTAATTTCTTTTTCATATATAAAGTAATTTGTTATTTATGCGAAATACACGATTCAAATATTTTCGTATAAAGGACCGAAGAAGATATTTTTTACTGACGAAGTTTTAAGCTTTTTGTAATACCTTGGGCTCGTCGCAAGGTAACACCGCGTGACCTCGCGCGCTGCTACGTGCAAACTGGAACCTCGAAGCGCGCTTAGTGCCACGTGACAATCTAGTATTTTCTCGCGCAGCGAGTAACTGTGTTCATTATTAAAACAATTACTCGAAAACTACAATTACTGAATTTTACGATACGAGAAAAATTTCAGAAAATAAACAATTTATAAAACAAGTGAAATCATATCTTCTAAAAAAAGCTTCTACTCCATCCATGAATATTTTACAGATGAATAAAAATAAATTAATAGTGATAAAATTGTATTGTATCTTATAATAACAGTAATATTGTATATACCTATGTTACTTAATAATAATATAAATGATAATAATAATTTTGTAATTTTGTGTGTCAAATATAACATTAAGAATAGTATTTACAAAATAGATGATGAAACTTAATATCAAAATGTAAATGTAAAATTAGCCCCTCTATCCTCTTTCAAGTTTTTGTGCCCAACAGGGTCCATGATGTATGTACTACTGCCTTAAATTGTTACCTGAATTTACCATTGTGGAATGCAATAAAGAATTGAATTGAATTGAATTGAACTGTTTGGAGGTTCGTACAAACAAAAAATAAGGTTGTATATTTCTCATAATTACAGGCATTCCGCACAGCTCATCCAATCTTAGTGTAGCGCAGGCGCCGCTCGTGCCGTCCAACACGATCTTCTACCAACACGCGCCGCCGCTCACCGACACGCACACTACAGGTCAGTTCTACATGTATTTACTTATATTTTATCTGTGACGTGGCGACTCTCACAACTCCTATCTAGACGCGTACTTGCATCGACTGCAACGGCAGCGTGAGCAACGCCTTACCCCAATTTTTACCTCAATCTCACCTGATGGAAAGTACGATGAAGGCACACGGATTTGAGAAGGAAACCACTCTTCGCTGTCTCCTATTTTCGTTCTAGCTCTTCTTAAACCATTACCGTGATGTCTTACGGTAATGTTACATTTATCGGCATACTTTATATAAGGGTGGTTATGTATTACTGTACCCTGGATTGATCCTACATTCAAATGGTACTTACTCAAATAAGTTGACTTTTATGGAATGATATACCAGATCTTTTACCGCAGAGCATAGTGAAAACATTTATTTTATTTCACTTAGAAACAAGTGAAATAAAAGCTCACGGAGTCGTCATAATATTGTTTTTTTTTCCTTAAATTGTATTCTTCATGCTCACAAACTGTCATACGAGTAACGCCACATTGCCCCCCCCCCCCCCACCCCCATCATACCAATGCTCAGCGTGTAAAGGTTGTCGCGCTAGACGCGGACGCGAGAATAGCGAGCGAGTTGGGCGAGGCCGCGCTGGTCGCCTTACAAGGTACTGACGAGGTGCTGGTCTGTGAAGGCCTTAACGCACGAACATTCCCTCAGGTTTTATAATTTTAATAAAAAAGTTTCATCCACCAAAATTTGTGAAACTACAGGGTCGGACTACAAGTTAAATTTCTGCGCAATAAAGTGATCGTTGTTAAAGTTTTAGCTGATTCAGCAGTTGGTTCAACAGTGCTTATATTCTAGCATCCTATTCATTCTCAAAAATTACAAATACTACAAAAACGTATACCCTTAGAGTTTATTAGCTTGAACGTCAAGGAAAGACATAGTACTATTATTTATCGAACGGCAAGAACCGATATACACGCGGGCGAAGTCACGGACAACAGCTAGTAATGTATAAAATGCATTATTATAGTCATCGTGGCGCCGTGGTTACTGTGTGTATCAAACGATAGCACAGATCAAGCAACGTTCGGCGCGGTCGGTACTTGGATGGGTGACCGCCGACCATTCATTTCTCACGCGACTTCCGTGCTTCGGAGGGCACGTTAAGCAGTCGGTCCCGGTTGCTGTATACTTGTATACAGTAGTCGTTAGGGTTTGTCAGAAGCCACTTTCGGCGCCCTGAAAATTCTGACATCCACCACCCAGCACTGGGCCAGCTTGGTGGATTATGGCCTATACTTCCTCGTCACCCAGGGGAGAGACTCATAGCCCTGCAGTAGGCTCTTTACAAAGAGTCGTGATGATGATGATTATTATAGTTCTCAATTCTTCTGCGAGCAAATACGATAAAGACGCCTTCTGTTTATTGTTTTTTTCTCTAATTCCACATTTAAGTGTTTGATGCTAGTTTTCCAATTCCAGATACACTAACGAGTCAACACGTGAGCACGAAATACGACGGAGCGCCGCAAGACTCGCTAGGAGACTTCGTGACCTTCGTGTGCCAGGAGCCTCCCACTGATGTTCAGCAGTTACAGGTATGGCTTTTGGCAACTGGATAATGTACTGGTAACAATTGACTTCTATGCGAGAGGTCTTGAATCCAGTGGAGATAGATATTACTGATCTTGGATGTTTATATGATAATTTAATGTGTTGGTATATCAATTTATACCTATATTCGAAATGTGATTCATTCAACAGTTATCCATAAAACAAGTTCTCCAAACTTAATTTGGGCCAGATTATGCGCTGTGGTCGAAAAAAAATATTTACTAATTTCAAATTTATTTATACTTAACGTTAATAAAAAAAAGCTTCATGAAGGTTGGTGTATGACTCGGAGGGTGATCTTCATACATTTGGCTGAACTTAGTGTGGGTCTCAGATGTAAGAGCACTCTACTAAACGAGACCTTATTGTCTTAGATGATTCATAGTAATGCGAATAAACCAAAAAGCTTTAATAAGTTTATATCTTATTTTGCTTCTAATAATGTTGTTTTTTCTGATTGTAGATAGGCTTTAGATTTACTCGTCAAAAATATTCCCTATTGCAATATTATTTGTACTACTGTATAATGTTCAGTAGAATGGTATAAATAATAATCTTTTATACTTGAATTTGAGCTTCAATACAGGGTTGATTTTGTTTAAATGTTGGTTTCTTTGATACGATATAAACGTACCTGCATATTTATTTTATCGTCGCTCAGTACAAAAAAGTAGAAATATGGAACCACAAACTTTTTAAAAAATAGCCGCTGTTTATGAACATAGCTACTACGACGCGGCATTTCCTTGATAATACTACGACGTAGTATTACAAAATGTGTGTAGTAGCGCGTAGTCATCTCTATTCTAATGATAATGAGAGTGACCATACCTTGGTTGACATGTTAGTGGGTAAATTAATTTCGTAGTAAAAAAAATAAATACTCTTTTTTTGCGAAAATCATGTCTATAAATGACACTTATTGTGTAAAAAAAATTTGACCACTAATCAACCCTGTATGTTTCAACAAAACTAACATTGGTTCCCAGGTGCACAGTCTATCCAGAAGTCCAAAACCGACGTACTTCAGCAGCTCCATGCTGCCGCCGCCGCCGCTGCCGCCCATGGCGCGGCCCGTCGCCATCATCCGGTCTACTGGTGAGTATCAACGGCATATTACATATTCGAACGCTATGAATACCAGATTTTCTAGTCTTTAACACGACGAGTTAAAGACTAGAAAAGACAAAATCTTTTATTCAATTGTGATGTAATTTCTATGGGACTACTTCTAATAGTATATTATGTAACAAGTGAGCGAAGTTGCTAATTACAGTCGAGGCTGTGATTTGAACCCGAGCCGCAGGCGAGGGCTTAATAATGAGCCGAGACTGTAATTAGCAACGCTCACGAGTTATATACGACGTTTTTCAACACACTTGTGAGTAAAAGACAGACATACGTGGTCATAAAATAACAAACACACTTGATAACAAAGCTGTGAATTGTGATTGAAAAATGGCGCCGAACCTCGCGCATGCGCGTAGGTTTTTTTTTCCGCCAAATGTGTCAATGGCTGTATAGCATATACAGCCTATTTTACATGAAAATATTTAATTTGGAGTGGTAAATCCACATATTTTGATATTTTGTAACAAATTATTGTAAATTGTGAATAATTTGTTTGATATACAATTTTGTTTAACTAATATAAGGCGTAAACATTTAAAAATGTATATGGATTTGAAGTGGTATAAAACCTCTTTGTTGTTTCTGAAAAAAATTAATGTATAACCCGGATCAATAAAATATGCTCTGTTTACTCGCATTTAATTTGCAAAAAGGTTCAATTCAACTTTGTAGGATTCATTATATTATGCACGCGTGACTTATAGCCCAGTTTATAGTTTTAAATTCAATAGAATA
This sequence comes from Stenoptilia bipunctidactyla, assembly GCA_944452665.1. NCBI lineage: Eukaryota > Metazoa > Arthropoda > Insecta > Lepidoptera > Pterophoridae > Stenoptilia > Stenoptilia bipunctidactyla. The sequence goes on along the minus strand of OX101743.1, from coordinate 20,174,002 downwards.
AGGCTTACTTTACGAGCAAGTGTGTTGAAAAATATATTTCAGTTAATGAAACAAGAATCATCATTTTTTAACGGTGACTGTACTCGTGTTTGACTCAAGCCTGATGGTAAGTAAAGATCAGGTGACAGCATACGGGCGTGAAAAAAAAACAATTGGTTAGAATGTTTTGAGAAGACGCAGATGTTAGAGTGACTTTTAAATGTGTTTCAAATGTCTTATCAAACTTTATGATCAAAACATTTATAATGAAAGTTTTTTTGAACATTACATTCACATTTATAATGAATTATTTATACATTTATAAAAAATCGCTGTCATTCAGAGGGGTGTGAACCCCCTTTGCATAGTATTTTGACGATAAAATATAACGCACCTACTATATGTGAGTCAATTATCGGAAATCTGATCCCGTACACACTATATATGTATTTATATTCTAGGTTTCCCCTAGCTCGCTACATACCCCTTGTTCGCTACATATATCACAAGCTTTGCATAGTTTGGGGCCATGTAGTTTGTGTGATTGTCTGTGGGTTTTATTTTATATTTGTAAAACTGAAACATTGCTGCAACATGTCACCTTGAAAACCACCCCAGCGGGGGTCGATAGGAGTCGCCTTTCATTATTATTATATTAAGTTACTGATGGCAAACTTACGTGGCTATTTACTAGTAATTTTATAATTAAAAAAATCAAATTACATGTAGCGTGAAGTCTGCTATCTATATCTTAATCGTCTTTAAAAAAACAAGGTTCTCAGTTTTACCTGTAAGTATGAATGTATGTTCGTCCTCAATTATCTCGCGTTTAGAGTAAAGTTTTTGGAACCTCATATTTACCAATTTCAATCATACTCTACTGATTACCTTCAATGTCCTTGTGTCCCGCAGCGGGCGAGGTGTGCGGCGCGGGCGGCGCGTCGCCCGAGGCGTCCCCGCCGGCGTCGCCGCGCCGCCGCTCGCCGCACTACCGCGACTGCACCACCATCAACCACTTCAACCACTACCATCAACCGCAACAGGTAACTTTCTTATTTAAAACATACTTGTAGCGACATCTAGTGCTGCTCGATAGAACGATGACGACACGACATAATTCCTACATCGCGCTATTAAAGTTTATATAGCGAATAGCATATATACTACATCCCGACATCAACCGTCGGGCCGTGAGTCGCGGCCTGCCGTCCCTTTTCTGGGGATTGGGACCGAATACCTTGTTCCCAAATACTTTTGAAATTTAATAATCAACGCATGCGGAGCATTAAAAAAATCTAAATATTGGCTGAGTTGAGAATGTCATCAACGTAAGCATTCTCCGAAATCATAAATATTTTTTCGAAAGTTTAAAATTTTCAATGAAGTACTCGACCGATTTTGATGAAATTTAAATGGGACTAACTATAAAGTATCCCCTATCGTATGAAACAACAATTTTCAAAATCAATTCATAAGTGTCCGAAATATCGTGTAACAAAGACACACAAAAAAACATACAGACGAATGAACCTCCTCCTTTTTTGGAAGGCGGTTGAAAATTAAACCTTGATCAAAGTTGTGTATCCTTCCTGATTGAACAAGTTAAAACGCTTAAAAAGATAATAACAAATCAAACGTTCATAAAATACCACACAAAATCTACCTAAAAATAAAAAATACAGCTATTTCTCGACAAATTCTTATTCATCTGGATATAGAAATTTTAAACATCGATATCTCAAAAACTACCATAGCAAAACGAAACCCTCATTAAAATATATGTTGTGTGATATATATATTTTCATATAAGCTTGTAAAACAGAAATAAAATTGAAATATAATTTTGGCCAGATGAATCAGTCAAAGAATGAAATTTTGAAGAAATACCCAAACATAAAAGTCCAGGAGAAAAAGTCCAGTCGTAAGAGAAAATGAATCTGTGAGCAAGCTAAGAGAGCACATCCGAACACAGTAAACCGTAAGAGCGGACTGAGTAAGGGTCAAGCAAGGCCTCGACTCCTGCGCAGGGACCGGAACCGCTTACCCTTAAAGAGGTTTTTGATTGGGTTTTTCATAGAGTTGTTTTAAAAAACCCTATCAATTTGGTAACCGTATCGAAGGCTTACCCTAATTTAAGGCTTACCATATCAATAGAGTTAGCTTCATGTAAGCAGTAAGCCTATCGAAAACCCTATTGAAGGTTACCGATTCAATAGGGTTTTAAAACCTGCAGGCAAATTTAATCTCTAAGAATATCAAATTATCAAAAATATTACCATCTATTCAATCTCGCACTTCGAATTATACTTCCGAATTCAACAGCATGCGCGGAAAGAGATAGAAATAGGCTAACCCTATCACAGGGTAAGCGCAACCGAAAGTAGTTAACTTTATTCAAAGTGTTACCACGTCGATAGGCTTACCATATCAATAGGGTTACACTTCCATATGGTAAGATTTTGATAGGGTTTGGCACCCGATTTGTTTATAACGCTATGTGCCTTTGTAATGTAGGTACCTAATAGATAGTTACCTACCTATGTTTGTGGTTAGGAGTTATACATATTATATGGGCGAAGATTCTTCATTTTTATTTTTGTTATTAAAGATAGTTAGGACCTTGGAGAAGAAAATAACCTACTCGAAATACTAATTCAATACAGACGAAGTCGCGGGCACCATCTATGTAATATACCTACCTACCTATACTTTTTCACAAAACCTAGGTGAAACTGCGGATCACTGCTTTGTTGTAACAGTTTTTGAAGTAATTCTGTCTGTTTATCTATCAGTAACGCTTTCACAGCTAAACTACTGAGTCGATTTTGACGAAATTTAGAATAAGGTAAGTTTTAACTTCAAGGAGGATATAATAATAGTATTTATCCAACTCTAATAAACGGTATCCACGCGGACGAAGTCGCGGGTCACAGCTAGTGTAGAATATAATGTAAAATATTATGCATGGAATAATTGTAGGTGTTTTTTTTTGAGTAAATTGGCGTTTTAGAGGCTGTCACTGTAACTTGTTTTTCATTTTATGTTTTTCTTTAAAGATTTTCGCAAAAGATAACGACAATCATGAAGATTTGACTATCAATATTATTTATTTAGAATATCTTTGTACCCAAACAAAAGCAAAGTTGATAAGAAATATCAATCTTTAAGATTTATTAATAGTTAAAGATTTTGAGTAACTTTTTTTGTAAAAATCTTTAAATAATCTTTATATTGGAAAGGATTAACTTTAGGTCCTATAATCATTTATATTCACGTAGTCACAATACCTAAACTGTTTGATTTAAAGCTTAGGTCTTGATATAAGTTTTTAGGTACCTATCTAGTGCTTAAAAAAAAAAAAAAGAATGTGTGTTAATGGTCTAATTTTTATGAACACATTTAAATAGTAAAAAACAACCAAATTTTTTTTCTCAAGTATTTTGTAAAGGTTTCAATGTGAGTTTTGATATTTTTTTAGTGTTATCTTATTGCCAATCTTTTTGGCTGTCAAATGAAGTTTACTTTTATTTTAATTTACTTTTATGTCTGTAGGACCATTGCATCGGTAAATATTGCTAAATAAATAAACTCAACCGAACTCGGTAAAGAAAAAATTAAAATGGCCGCCGTTTCTAAGTAGTACGGGCAATCTGCCTTTTTACTGCGGTTTTGTCGATAATAGTAGATTATGAAACTGTCACATAATACCTAGTTATGTGCAGTTTCATACACTACTTTATCTAATCTCATACACTGAAGATATTTATCCCCGCCATTATCGCGCATGCGCCAAAACGCGCCGCGCGGCCACAGAATGTAACGTAGCGCGGCGCTCGCAGGACACAGATAAAAAAATGAAATCTATGGTCTGTTATCTCTATCGAAATGAAAAAAAAAATTATTATAACATTGTATTGTTCGAGGTAGTGTGTTATAATTTAATTTTTTAATTTCATTTCGTTATACTATTTTAAAAAGTATGTCAATATAAATTCGTTCTGAGTTTTATATTTTGAATATTATGATATGAGAGTAGATATAATTTATTACATGACTTCGCCTTAACGGGTCCGACACCGGTCACCAGACACACTGTATAGCTTAATGATATGAGTTATGATGATCTTTAATAATAGGTTCCTGACGATTTGTTCCTTCTGCAGGTGTTCACGTATGGATCACTGAGCGGGTCGGGGGGCGCGGGCTCGCCGCCGGGCGGGCTGGGGCTGTACGGGCCGCGCGCGCCCGCCAGGCCGCCGCCCAGGTGGGTACACTACTACTTTTGTCTTAAGTTTTCGCGATTCATACCAGTCGCTCGTGACCACGGGGTCTGAAAAGACACCGAAACGTCGAGTCAAAATTTAAAATGTAAATATACGCGATAAATCCGGTTAAAAAGTGTTTTATTTAAGGGTACACTACTACTTTATCTGTATACCTCTAATATGATATAATTACGAGTTATAATTAAAACGTAATATGTTAAAATTGTCAAGACCCTAATCAAACCTTAAACAAAAACAATCTATGCTAGATTGTTGTTAAGGTTTTTTCTATGCCAGAGGTCCTGGGTTCGAATCCCGGCGGCGGCGGATATCGGTGTGATGAACATAGATATTAGCCGTCAAGTCATGGATGTTTGTGTTTATGTAATTCTAATAAAAAATATGTATTTATTCAATATGTACGTTTATATATTTCTTATGTATATCAGTTATCTAGTATCCATAGCACAAGTTCTTTTAGAAACTTAATTTGGGCTAGATAATGTTGTGTGAGTGTCAGAAATATTTTTATTTATTTATTCATTATAGACACCTAAACATGGCGTTAAAATGTATTACGTAAGTATAGACGATAAATTCGTTAAGAAAACGTTTGATTTAAGATTATGAATTGCGAAAACCAACAAAACTTTTGCTTAAGGGAGCCAAACCAAAACTTTTTGTAGTGAAAACGGTGAGCAGAAGGAAGGGGACAACCTCGTGCGTTTGCGCCAGCGCAATCCTCATGACTAGTTAGTTGCGTTAGACACTTTCGATTAGTCGAAATCTTATGTGTTTGTGTCACCCACATGCTTAATAGGAATATATTTGTGTCTTAATTATTATAACAAATCCATATAGATTTAGATCTTGGCTATTTCTCACAAAAACTAGTGAAAAATTGGCGTTTACAGTAAAATCCTACAAAGTAAAATAACTCAAAAACGGTAAATTGTAGGACGGGTGGTTCCATAGTCAAAATGGTTGACCTACTCTATAACCCTTCAACAGATGCGGGTCCAATAAAAATAACCCACTATAGCAGATGTCTTCCGTTGTCAACGGAAAGTGCCTGGTGCAAGTTCTTAAACATTAATAGTAATTCCTTTTGTATAAAACGAAAGGAAACCAAATTTGTGAAACAACAGTTGACAAAACGTGAAAACGTGACAGTTAAAAGTATTTTGCTCAATGGTTAAATCTATACTAATATATAAAACTGAAGAGTTTGTTTGTTTGAACGCGCTAATCTCAGTAACTACACGTGGGATTTGAACAATCCTTTTTGCATTTGATAGCCCAACTCTTGAGGAAGGTTATAGGCTATATTTAATCCCGAAATTCCGACGAAATCAAAAGTTACGCGGGTAAAACAGCGCGCCGCGGCTAGTTATAAGAATTAAGCTATGCAACTCGCATTACGCGCTCAGAAACATGAGTCGCTTTACGTCGTAGGTATAGCTTCGCTCACTTAGAATTACTTTTACTTAATATTTCCAAAACTCGATGATCAACGTAACTAGGAATGACGATTTCAGATGGAACGCGGCGTTCACGCTGGAGGAGGAGTTCAACATAATGACGGCGCCGGCCGGGCCCGACCACGTGCTCGTGCTGGACGATGGTGAGACTCACTTCACTTCTCACCAGGGACCGGAACCGCTTACCCTTAAAGAGGTTTTTGATTGGATTTTTCATAGACTTGTTTTAAAAAACCCTATCAATTTGGTAACCGTATCGAAGACTTACCCTAATTTAAGGCTTACCATATCAATAGAGTTAGCTTCATGTAAGCAGTAAGCCTATCGAAAACCCCATTGAAGGTTACCGATTCAATAGGGTTTTAAAACCTGCAGGAAAATTTAATCTCTAAGAACATTAAATTATCAAAAATATCACCATCTATTCAATCTCGCACTTCGAATTATACTTCCGAATTCAACATCATGCTAGGAAAAGAGATAGAAATAGGCTAACCCTTTTACAGGGTAAGCGCATCCGAAAGTAGTCAACTTTATTCCACGTCGATAGGCTTACCATATCAATAGGGTTACACTTCCATATGGTAATTGATAGGGTTACCCTATCAATAGGCTTAATCAAATAAAGGGGTTTTCCGGTCCCTGGTTCTCATGCGTGACTTCATGTTAGTATAGTCTGGCTTATGAAAGTGGAAGATAAAAAAAATCTGGCGAATTAAAAAAAATCCCATCATGGTAACCCTGACTGTAGTAAGTACGACACATATGGATTAAACAAACATGATACTTTTATATAAAACTAGCTGACCCGGCAAACGTTGTTTTGCCATATAAATAAAAAAAAATAGATGTTGGCCGATTCTCATAGATACCGGATAAGCACAAAAAATTTCATCAAAAACGGTCAAGCCGTTTCGGAGGAGTATGGCAACGAAAACTGTGACACGAGAATTTTATATATTAGATTGTTGTAAAAAATAACAATATTTTGTTATTATGTTACTAATGTCCTACTTTTTGATGAAAAGTATATAATTAAAATGATAGGCAACTGGTATTAATCAGGCTTAAAAATAAAACAATAAAATACAATAATTATTTTTATTCATTATACTTAATCAAAATCTGAATCCAATTCGATATGAAATGAATCGTCAGAGTCACTGGTATCGCTGTTTCCTACATTGGTTGTGAAAACTATATTTTTTTATCTCAATTAACAAAACCACCAAAAAGTACCAATTTTTTTTTGAAGCGTTATTTTACTGTGTAAGAAGGTGCGTGGCATAGCTAAGCTCAAAGTTAATAGAGTGGCGCCTCTAAACAGAGGCTATAAATATTTTTTGTACGGAAAAACTAAAATTTAAAAAACTTTTAATTTTTAAAAGTTTTAGAAGAAAAAAGTTTTTGAGATTGATATGGAGAGGCTGCATGCAACAGGTGTTGCGCTAATTAAAATTAACCCTGCATAGGGTGGTAGCCAGTGGGACTTTGAAGGAATTCCACCACCAAGCAGCTGCCACTATTCGAAGCCAACTCTGCAAGCCAATTCAAGAGTATGAAGTGTTTTATCTTCATACATACATAACTTCACACCTTGCCCTTATGGAGTAGTCAGAATAATAGAGGCTTTAAAACCATCTGATTTCACGTTCGATAAATTTAGAGGTATTATGGAGATAGACCATTGCAGTGACAGAGTATTAGCCTATCGTCCGCAAAAACGCTCATAAACCTCTGCTTCTAACAATGACTTTAACAGTATGCCCGGGAACCGAAGCAGCTGGTACATTCTATCGTTTTCTTTAGCTCACAGTTCAACAATTTTATCTACTATTCCAATTTTGTTTGATCACGCCTCTAAAATGAATATGATGATTGTATAAGAATTTTTAATTGACCTATTCCTATATATAATTCCAGAACGGTTCTTCCAAACAAACGTAATAACATCAGAAGCGACCGCCATGGACACAACGAACACATCCATAAACTCCGTGGGGGTCGATTCTGAAGACATCGCTCCCGACAAATCAGCGCCAGATTTGAGGTCCCCGTGATCCTTGCATCACACCGCGTCTCACAACGATACTCCTTACACCATTGAAACTCATTATGAAAGCAGGGAAAGTGAAAATAATGATGGGTGTCCCACAAGGCAGTATCCTGAGGCCTACCCGGTGTATACAGACTCAAATGCTTCGACTGTGTTGAGGTGGACGCCTGCGCCTTTGCCGCATTGGCGGCCGGTATCGCATAGAACTGTTTTGTGATTTTTATTTTGGTATTTTTTATTATTGTTTATAAAGGATAGCCTCGATGTCTCATTCGTTTTTTGGAAAAGTTAGTTGCGAATAGTTAGTAGTGAAGGATCCATTTTTCATCATTTGGTAAAATTTCTAAAATTTGAAAGTAAGTAACACACTTCATCAGGGAGAAATCTACACGAGTGATCGATGAATAGGACATTGAGGTTGTATTTTTAATTGTTGTTGTGTTTTTTTAAAGTTTTCAAAAAACCTTAAGGTGTCTTAAAATTTGAATTGTCAAGGACGCGGATCAAAGTGACGCAGTGTATTGTAAATATAAAACGTGTATTCATTAAAAAAAGGCAATAAACTATACAAAGTTTTGTAGAATAAAATAAAATACCTTAGGTATTAATAATTTCGTGTATTTTTTACTGTTTCTACCAATTGACTACGGACGTTTGATATAACTTTGTAGCAGCGTCCTAAAAGATTAAAAACCACCAGTATTTTATGTTGACAGCATTTGATAGAAACAATTAAAAATAATGATGAAATATTGTTAACTCCAATAAACTTTAAATTTAAATGTAAAAATGTAATGTTACAAGAATGAAACACCATTAAGTATAATGTATTTTTTATAGTTCGAAAAGAAGTGTAATAAAATCAAGCCTTCCAATAATATAGAGACAAAAAATGTTATTATAACGTACAGCTTGGAAAATATTTTTTGCTGAGCTGTGAGACAGTTACAAAAAGCGACTTAAATGCTTCCAATACTAGAGTCAAATTTGTTTGATCGACGAAAGTGTGATATTATCATTTGTTTTTGTTTAATTGTTGTGTGTTTTGTATGGAAAGAATAGAATAGTCGTAACTAGAACTATTATTTTTATTTATTTAACGAATAATTAAGAAAGACGAGCCTTGCTTATGAGATTAGTTTAGTTTTAATATTAGGATATAAATAAATCCGTTGTTATTGTATTGGATTTTGAACTGTAATATTGTTTGATAGATAATTAATTTGTCTGCAAGAACAAGAATAGCATACAGGTATAAATGTCAGTTTGTTTTTGTTAACAAAAGTGTGTAACTATAATAATATTTATGTGCTATTCTTGATCTCACAGTCTGAAGTTATCATTTACCGTGAAAAAGATCTCAATTTACAGCTTTTTTCAAGATAATGTCAATTAATTAATCCTTCAAATCGAATACAGTAATAAAGGTTTATATTTAAGTAGTTCGACGTATGTCGAGGGATGTTTTATAGGTGCCTTTCACAAGAATCTTAAATAATTAACTAACTAATAGAGATTTGTACATTGTAGAATTCTTTTTAAAAGTCCATCCGCTCATACAAGTAACTTTAACACTACGTACACTTACTATCTAAAGCAATAATTTTGTAGTCAAAGACGAAAGAAGAGTATTGCAATAATTGCAGTCACAAATAAAATTTGATTACTAAATAGAATATGTTCTTAGTTCAAATGTAACTTTTTCTAACTTTGAAATAATATTTATCTAGGTCATAAACTAAGTATCATCTCCATTGTTTTGCAATACCGTGGCCATACGAGAAACGCTAGTCATTAGAGTTACATGTAAATTAATATTACTTAAATTATTTAAAAAAGTATTTACATATATGGAACTCCTTACGTTTATTAGTAAGGAGACTGAACTAAAGTTTGTGGCCAAATTACAAGTAATGAAATCCAAATATATATACACGGTTTAAATAGATTTAGAATATTGTAAGTATGGTACGGTTGGGTTCTTAATTTTTAAACGTGTGAAGAAGGAAGATTTAATATCTAAATAATACTTCAGTTCAATTTGACATCTAAATACTGTTTCGTAATCCATTTGGGTTTTGTTTGGGCGTTCTTAACAAAAGAAGATCGTTATTTTTCTTTAGATCACAATAAATTTATCACAAGCCTTTTTTATATGTAGCAATAATAGATGTAGGGAAACTTAGCAATAAACAAAAGCAATAAAGTAAACAGTTATAACTATTATTATATAACAGCTTTAGTAAGGCTAGGAATTGGTACTGAATGTAGTTCGATCGAGATAATATAATATAACAGTTAATAATCAAAATATTTTTTCTATAGATACAAGTGTCTGGACAGACTGGGTTTTATCTATAAATTCAGGTATATTTAAAAGAAATAGAAGCGTTTGGTACAACTACATAGCTATCACAAATTAAATTAGGATTTATTACAGCTGTAATAGTAAATCTAGGCAGGATGACACGGATTAGTCAATTGCTAGCTATAGATTTATTAGATTATTATAAAGAAAACAGTTAGAAATTATTTATAGAAATAGAATTGTCACAAAGGCTTGTCGATTAAAGAGAATAGAACGAAAACATCCGAACTGGCATAAACAATAATAAATAAAAATGGTGACGAATTTAAATGCTCATGGGTGCCGAAAATTCTAGACTGTGATTCAATTGTTCATTCTGAACGTGTCTTATATTAAAAATAGTTGTTCTTGTATGAATTGGCAAATATACACATGACAAAGTGCTGTAAAAAGGACATATATGAAAAATATAACAGATATGTTGTATGAAATGCATTTGTTACGACAGAATAAGAGTTTGTATTCATGAAAACGGTTAGTTGTTTTTTTTTTGACAGCAAAAAGTGTAGTGTTTGTAGTTTTAAATAGCTTTGCAGTGACTATGCGTGAGACAAACATATGGTGAAAAGATTGGAGGTATGTGTGTTTACACAGAGATATTTTTGTAACTGTAAAATCATATGTTTGTTGACGCACGATTTTTATTTTAGTTCAGCACCATTGTTATTATATGAAGTAATAATTGAAGCCTAAACATTATGTGCCTTAGATACAACAATATTGTACGATATTTATGATGCTGCGTTCTATACAACGTGCTAACTAGAAATAAATGATAAAACATTATTTTAAAGCAATGTCTTTAATCGTTGTTCATTGTTAGAAACGAGTCAATTCCTTTACGGCTTTTATTTTGACTTTCATGATTATATTCGCATCGTAGAAGTTAGTTCAAAAACTTTAAGTTGATGTAAAACTTTGTCTTTAAATCCTGCTTGTTTTGTTGTTTCCAATCCCTGATCATGAATAATTAAATATTATGATAATAATATTATATTACGAAAAAAATAACACCTATACATCCAGCAGTCTGGAACTTTATTTCGTAACCAACGTATGACCTTCACTTACCTTGTACCCCCATCTACTATTTATCATTACAATTAAGTAACGCTTCAAGCGTAGTTTTGCTGAAATATTAAACTTACGTGTAATACTTATATTCTATAATTTTAGTGATTACCAACATTAAACCTATTTATGTAATTCAATACTTAACTGGCATGTTCTTATTAAAACGAAGCAATTCCGCATTACGTATGCTTTTTATTAGAATCCTTGCTCTTTTAGTAAGTTTCCTCATTATTCGCTGAATTTAAACATGAGCCATTAGAAACGTGCGAATTTAGTCTAGATCTGGAATCATTATCTTGCATCCCTTTCTACTGTAACAACAAACACTAGGGTAGTTTCATAACGCCTGTGAGTGCGAGCGAGATAGATTACCTACAATGTTTCATGATTCGTTTCGCACGTTATAAATGGGTCAGGTTATCAGTATTTGTTTATCTTTTAGCTTTGTTTTTATTAATTGATTATTTAAGTAAATAGTAACGAACAAATCCGTCTTTTATATTGAGTTTTGTCGATTCTCGAAGTAAATAAAACATACGTAAATAGATAGTAACTTTAAGATATTATTAACCCATAGAAAATACTACTTACTAGTAAAGATTTTTAGTTAGTTTTGATGTGCAAGTTTTTTTATTGAATTAATGTAGCGAATTTATTATTTAAATATGAAATTATAATGATGTGTCTTATATATTGTTTGTATGTAAATATGTTCTTAAAATATCTTTTTGAAGATTAAATTTTGCGTAAGACATCGAAATGGGTTCAAAACTTCTGTCAAGACCTGTATGTATGCTTTCTTAATAGAATTTTATATTGTTTTATGTTTAAGCTTAATTTGAATCCAATAACCTATTTTGACTGATAATTATTATTCTAAGGATATTATTATTAAATCCTTTCCTAAAACTCAAAATAGGTCATTAAATTCAATTATTCATACTAAAATAGTCTTGTAAAAATGTTAAAACATGTATTTTTAACCTATACATAGTAAGATATTTATAGAAATTTAGTCGTTTAATTATTTCGAACGACTTGTTATATGAAAATTGGTGCTTAAAGCTTAAAATAATAAAATATGAAATGGCACAAGTGTCGCGTATTGTCATGGAGTGAAGAGCATTATGACATAGCATGCGTTGTTATGTTCACAATTGGAAAGGGTCTGTTTATTAAAAAAAAACAAACATTATTTAAAAAAAAGACTTAACATAGTTAAAAAAAAGGACAGACTTTTTTGTTCAAAAAAGGACGTTTCAACAAAGTTGTGTTGCATTTTTTAAAAAAATATGACATTAATCAAAGATGGACTAATTCTGAAACCGTCAGATGTCTTATTTTCCATTATTATCTTCTTACTAATTAACTCTATTAAAGTAAATTCATAACAGTGACACATGTTGACGAAAAAATTAACCATTTCAAAGATTTTTTATGTAAGTAGGTACTCAAAATTCTAAGCTTTATTGGGCGCCAGAAATAGTTGCATAAACGTAAAACTTGTCAAAAACTTCTTTTAAATCTAGAATTCATTCTGTTAACTTTTTTGCCCCGAAATCAATTCAAATGAGAGGTTTTCAAAGTGACATAAAAATAAAAATAAATGTTACTAGATTTTATTTTAGATGGCGCCACATGCTTTTCTTTTATAAGTGCAATGTCAAATGTCTTTTCGTATAGAATTTTGACAGCGAAGTTTTTACCAACGCCATCTTTTGAGAGAAAAGGATATGTTTTTTTTACTTTTTAAAATCAATTGGAAAACTCCTCATGCTTTATTGTTTAAATATTTTTATTGCCGATAAAAATAAACAGTGCCCTCTCATATTGTGGACAGTTAATAATAATGTAGGAAAACTTTGCTCAATACGAAGAAAACTGAAAGTGTTACAGTTGACGCAATACAAACAAACAAATACACTATTTGAGTTTTATTTTAAACGAGCTTTTTCCCGCAACTTCGCGCATACATTTTTGCGCTTAAATTGTTAATGTGTTATTGTTTCTGTTCCCATATTAACAAAAAAGTGCTATATCTACCGTTCCTGTGAAAGAGTAATGTTCACGGTCCATATAGTCTTTGACCTGTCAAACTACTTTTTATCAGGTATGTGAATGTATATTATGATATTGCCATTAAAATGCTGCCTGTTTATATCTAAACTATTGGTGCAGACTTCATTTAATTTCTTGGAAACGATCGGGATTTTCATTTCAAGTAGATGGTACTAGTAGTTCATAGAGTAACTTGAGAGGGTGAAATATTCAAAATCCTTGCTGCGGTTTCTAATATGAGTAAAAATTTGGAATTAACCGAACATGAGCTATTATTTGCATTAAGTATATTATGTTGTTTTAATACATTTCATCTGTGAACATTACTTTTTCAAAAATTCCTTTATTTTAAAATATGAATTTTAAATTATGAATCGTGAAAACTTGAGACAATATCTGTGATTGAATGAGGACCGCTCGCGCGGGCGCATTGCCGGCGCGGGCGCAACGCCGGCGCGGGTGGTTCATACAAAATTGAGCTTTGCGCGGGCCGCTTCTATGGACTGCCCGCGCCACAATCGCGCCCGCGATCGTCCATTTTGCAGCGTTAAAGACTATACTCTGAAAAATTATTCAATGCAGTAAACTGACAGTCTGAAATGTCAAACAGAAAAATAATGATACCAGTTAAAAACTTCGTAGTGTAAGTACTGAATGAGAATGATTGAAAACGAATGAGACTTTGTCATGTCAATTTTAAAGAAATTTATAAATAATAGAATTTTAGTTGTTAACTATATCTTTAAAGTAACTTTAATGAAAATAATCAAGTACCATACCATACCTAGTGTTTTAAAATGGTTACAGAACAAGTAAAATCGACTTGATAACTTATTGATTTTTAAACATGTTTTGTTGTAAAAAATTAAATTTCAAGAATAGTTGCCCTTCGTTAAAAGCACCATAACAAAAGAAATATCTTGTGAGCCAAAATATTTTTTTCCATACATTACAATATTACTATTTAACAAATAATTACATTCATTCATTCACTAAAGCACATGACTATTTACTGGAACTGTCAATTTACCGCATTGAATTATTTGCCAGGCTATAAGGCCCCATTAGACCTCAATCTCACCTGATGGTAAGTGGAGATGATGTTGAAGATGTCAGCACACGGACTTAGGAAGGAACTGGTTCTTCAAAAAATATTGTTGAATTCCGGCTAAGTGGTGATATTTGGCGGCGGATTTTATATGAAGGGTGTTTACTAGGCAACCGCACCCTGACGGAGTCCTGCCATCAAGGGGCCTCACTCGAGTTAGTCGCCTTTTACGACCCCGCATAGCTCCTCGTCCAGAAAGACTTATTTGATAAAGTGTGGTCTGGACTGGGAGCGAAAGAAAAACATAGAATGTGCCAGCTCCGGGCATACTGTAAAAGTCAGTAAAAGCATTAACAGACGATCGAACTTGGTCCAGGCCGGACAGCGGACTTAGTCTGGCGTACCAAATCCGCTGGTCGCAACAGACGGCCGGATCTCGCACTAACCGCGTGGCTTGCACACACTTCAGACGTCATGCCTCCGACGTTATCCAATATTACAAAATTAACTCTCATATTCTCTATTTTTTTTTACATAATTTGCAGTGATACTTTTATCAAATCTTGCATAACAATTCCGAAGAATCTCAAGAGCCTGATTACGAGCATCTCTGTTGCAATAAAATTCATGTGATGTATCCCACAAGCATGGAAAGTCTTTATATAGTGCCAAAACATCGACAAGAACTTCGCGTTCTGTTAAAATTTCCGCCATAGTGCGAACATGCGCTGACGCACGTGCTACCTCCAGAAGGTTTCGATAGTGACTGCCGTGAGTTTGTCCGGTCCGAGCGTACAGACGGAGAGAGACTATTGCAGTGACAGGGGGTCAGCCTATCGCCCGCAAAAACGTCAATAAAACCTCCGTCTTTTAAAGCATTAATAGCATTAACAGACGATCGAATTTGGTACGGGCCGTACAACGGATTCGGTACGCTCCGTACCATATCCGTTCGTCTGGAGAGTTGTCTGCCGAACATTATTATTATTATTTCGTGTTCGATGGTCCGATGGTTTGTCCGTCGAACTTGGTCTGCTCCGTACCAAATCCGCGCGTCTGTACGCTCGGACCGGACAAACTCACGGCAGTCGCTATCGAAACCTTCTGGAGGTAGCACGTGCGTCAGCGCATGTTCGCACTATGGCGGAAATTTTAACAGAACGCGAAGTTCTTGTCGATTTTTTGGCACTAAATAAAGACTTTCCATGCTTGTGGGATACATCACATGAATTTTATTGCAACAGAGATGCTCGTAATCAGGCTCTTGAGATTCTTCGGAATTGTTATTCGAGATTTGATAAAAGTATCACTGCAAATTATGTAAAAAAAAAATAGAGAATATGAGAGTTAATTTTGTAATATTGGATAACGTCGGAGGCATGACGTCTGAACTGTGTGCAAGCCACGCGGTTAGTGCGAGATCCGGCCGTCTGTTGCGACCAGCGGATTTGGTACGCCAGACCAAGTCCGCTGTCCGGCCCGGACCAAGTTCGATCGTCTGTTATAGCATTAACAGACGATCGAATTTGGTACGGGCCGTACAACGGATTCGGTACGCTCCGTACCATATCCGTTCGTCTGGAGAGTTGTCTGCCGAACATTATTATTATTATTTCGTGTTCGATGGTCCGATGGTTTGTCCGTCGAACTTGGTCTGCTCCGTACCAAATCCGCGCGTCTGTACGCTCGGACCGGACAAACTCACGGCAGTCGCTATCGAAACCTTCTGGAGGTAGCACGTGCGTCAGCGCATGTTCGCACTATGGCGGAAATTTTAACAGAACGCGAAGTTCTTGTCGATTTTTTGGCACTAAATAAAGACTTTCCATGCTTGTGGGATACATCACATGAATTTTATTGCAACAGAGATGCTCGTAATCAGGCTCTTGAGATTCTTCGGAATTGTTATTCGAGATTTGATAAAAGTATCACTGCAAATTATGTAAAAAAAAAATAGAGAATATGAGAGTTAATTTTGTAATATTGGATAATGTCGGAGGCATGACGTCTGAACTGTGTGCAAGCCACGCGGTTAGTGCGAGATCCGGCCGTCTGTTGCGACCAGCGGATTTGGTACGCCAGACCAAGTCCGCTGTCCGGCCCGGACCAAGTTCGATCGTCTGTTAATGCTATTAATGCTATTAATGCTTTAAAAGACGGAGGTTTTATTGACGTTTTTGCGGGCGATAGGCTGACCCCCTGTCACTGCAATAGTCTCTCTCCATTGTAATAATACCTCAAAATTTGTCAAACCTGACATCTGATGATTTTATAGCCTCTGGCGTTCTGCCTACCCCATTAGGGAAACAGGCGTGAAGTTATAAGTAATCTATGAAATAAAAAATAGTCTTTGTTACACCTGGATAAGGCAGCTTTTTAATATTTTGGGAATTTTGAAAATCGGTTCTGTAGTTGAGTTCTTCCATTATAAAGAGAAAAAAAAGTTTCCTGGTTGTCTGGAAGAAATCGCTTGCTAGGCATAAGATTATACAGTAATAATATAATCCTTTTTGTTTGTATTCACTTTGTAATGGAATGCAAAATTTTCGCTTTGTTACAAAGCTTACTTTACCTACATCAAAGCGTAAATAATAACGATATGTTGTGTAATATGATAATTTATATTTTATTTAATTCTTCTTATATAATTTCACGCCTGTATCCCTTTTGGGGTAGACAGAACACCAAAGGTTTTAAAACCATCTGATGTCACTTTTGACAAATTTGGACATTTATTATGATGGAGACAGACTATTGCAGTGACAAGGGGTCAGCCTATCGCCCACAAAAATGCCAATAAAACCTCTGCCCCTTAACTGACTTTTACAGTATGCCCGGGAAGAGAAGCAGCTGGTATATTCTATGTTTTTCTTTTCACTTTTATACCTAATTGTTTTTTGCTGCCTTGCTTAAGGCCAAAAAACAAAGCAAACGGACAGGCCGTTTTATAATACACTAGTCACTCATTGAAGAACCTTCACGCCAAGGATCATATCCGTGCACTCAAGGAATAAGATTTTTTATACAAACTAAAAAGAGCAATAATTCCCGTGGGAATTTCGGAAATTCCTTCCTTAGTGCTACCCCAAAACCCCTAAGGATTGTAGGTATGTTCCAAATTTCAGCTCTTTACGGCCAGTAGTTAAGGCTGTACCTACGTTATCTGTCAGTCACTCAGTCAGTAACAGTTTTATATATTAATATTACTGGGATACATCAGCTCGGTGGTATTTGAATCCAGGCTTTTTTACAATCTTTCATTTAGTTTCTGCCCCGTGGTGTTTGATAAAATAAATAGGTACCTAGTATCTTTAAGATTTGGTAAATGAAAGTGTCCGTTGCCCAGTCCAGATTTTGTCAAAAAATGCCATTTCAATGCAATACATGATTAGAAATGCAGCTCCTGTACCCTACTCTTGTTTTGCGATTTCTAATTTAGCATGCTCATAGTTTGTGAGTTATTTGAAAAAAACTATTCCTGCCGCGTTACCCCAGCCAGACTTTTTTCTTTCTAATGGGTTGGCAATAAAGAAATCCAAAGAAATAAACAGTTTTCAAGTTATTTGAGTAAATAGATATAACGCTTCAATTGGTCCTGTCACTTACAGTAAGCTCTCTATAGACAAAATTGAAACGTTATTAAATAGGTTGTATTGCTTTTAAGTGTTATGAAAAGTTTCACTTCAATTCAATGAGGAATAAAAAAGTTATGACGCAAGATCTAATGCGTACCGGCTATGGCGCGCAGCGAAAATCTCTAATGACCGCGTTGCCGAGTTTCCTGTACAATTTATTTATTTATTACTTTTACATTAATATAACACATTTTACAATAAGAATTGTCTTAAAGCCTTAACTGGGTGAATTCTATAACTAAAATTAAAAATGCAGTTCAATTTCATACCTGTAAATTAACAGTAAAGGGATACATTCTATCTGCTTCGATCTGAGTTAAAAAAACAACAAATGTCTCACGGGAAGAAAGCCTAGTAAGTATTGTTTATCCAAGAAACCTCAATAGTAAAAAAAAAACTAATGCAATCTACTTGCAAATATGTCTAACTACGTACTTTTGAAATAATTCTTTAGGTAATAGGTATGCGTCTTGTAGCTTGAATTTAATACTTAATCTATAGTACATAATATATAAAGCTGAAGAGTTTGTTTTTTGTTTGTTTGAACGCGCTAATTTCAGAAACTACAAGTGGGATTTGAAAAATTATTTTTGCAATTGATAGCCCAACTCTTGAGGAAGGGTATAGGCTATATTTTATCCTGAAATTCCCACGGGATCAAAAGTCACGCGGGTAAAACCGCGCGCGGTGGCTAGTTCCATATAAAACAAATACTGCCCTTGACCTCTTAAAACTTATTAGTATTTCGGATGTCCACCGAAGACAACTACAAAGTTTACATGCAGCAGCTCGTGAGTTGGTGCTATCCTTGTCACACATTTAAAGTCCTAATAAGCAATTAAGCAAAATATGTCTTATCTCTTTCCCGCATGAACCCTTGGCGTACCTGCTCCGGCGCTGCTTACGTCATTACGTGATTTTGTGATATCCGAGTAGCACGCGATACATTTCGTTAAAATTTTACGCTTTTATCCATATATTTTTATAAGTTATTAAAATTAAATAGTACTTAGTATCGATATGGGAAAACGTAAACGTTCGAAGTCAAAGGGTGATATACAATCGAAAATGAAAAAGCTGGAAGAAAAATTAAATAAGTACAGGAGACGTGTGGAACAATCACCATCTTCGATTTCTTCACAGGCTGATACAGGTACCTATCATACTTATTACTACCTACCCTCATTTTGGCACAGATTGACAAAATTAACTACTTAGTTGGAAGAATGTAGAAACTAAGAATAAAAAAAGACAACCCACAAATATTTTATTAATTCTTTTTTGGTCTTATCTGTTGTTACGCAGATTTATTGTTTTATTTATTTATTTTCTTTGTAAGGAAATATACCCTAACCTTAATGCATGTATGTTAAATCTTTATTTTGAAAACGTATTAAGATCAAGACTTAACTGGGGTACAAAACCTTTAACAATATTGAACTAGGTACTTAAACTTACTAAGGCTGAAATGTAGAACTAGAAGGCAACCTGGATCACATGTTATAATATTAGATACGTCACTCATACCTACATAACGCAAAAGGTATATAATGATATGAATATCCTTTCAAACATATTATGTTAAGACGACTTACCCCCACGCTAATAGTGTTGAGATGGATCTTCTCCTCTATCATTGTGCCGAGACAAATTACCTACACCTAGTTTGACACAACGTGACTAATCTCCACATTTGACGTGTTGAGATGCACAAAGTCCACATTTATCGTGTAGAGATAACTTACCTCTACGAGTATAGCGTGATGAGATGATTTACCTCCACGTGTTTATCGTGTCGAGATGATTAACCTCCACGTTTATCGTGTCGAGATGACTTACCTCCACGTGTTTATCGTGTCGAGATGACTAACCTCCACATTTATTGTGTCGAGATGACTACCCTCCACGTTTATCGTGTCGAGATGAATTACCTCCACGTGTTTATCGTGTCGAGATGATTAACCTCCACGTTTATCGTGTCGAGATGACTTACCTCCACGTGTTTATCGTGTCGAGATGACTTACCTCCATGTTTATCGCGTAGAGATGACTTTCCTCCACGCTTGTCGTGTCGAGATGACTTTCCTCCACGTTTGTCGTGTCGAGATGATTTACCTACACTTTAAGTGTGTTGAGTTTATGTACCTCCACGTGAATACGTGTCGAGATAAATTACCTGAATGGGTATATCGTGTCAGGATTCTTACCTCCACTATTAGCGTGTTCAAATAATTCACTTGGTACTCTTGCGCACATTGTCTTTCCACAATTGAATTGGAGACCAATTAATACACTTTATTGAACTTAATTCCAACAAACGCAGCTGAGATAGCTTGGTCCTCTACAACGCGAACTGAAATTCCTTCCCGATTTCTATAGCGACACCATATGTTACCTTTCAGATCCTGAATGGCCAATCAATGAATTAGATTATGAAGCCGATCCAACGTATGAGGATGTAATTACGTTAGAGGATGAAGGTGGACCGTCTGGATTAAATGAACGCAACCCAACTCCTGTGAATGAAAATATGACAACTCTTAGCAGTGTGGTAGAAGTGGTAAATCCCCAAAACTGTGAGGTTCCAACGGAAGAGACTGTTGTTTTAGATCCAGAAATTTTGATGATGTTGGGAGATGACCCGACCAACCAAATGGAATACGGTCCAGGTATCCACAGTGATTTAGCAACTAGATGGTCACATATTATCTCGAATGGGCTTGATAAAGATATAAGACAAGAACTTCTAAAGAAGTACATAACGCCTGAGAATTGTAAAAAATTACAGGCGCCAAAACTGAATTTGGAAGTTAAAGCTGCTCTCAATGATATAAATAATAAGAAAGACTTTTACAACCAATACAAACAAACTATCTTATCAAGCGCTTTATCCGCAATGGGTTCAGCACTAAACTCAATTATTTTGTCTAAGGATGCATCAATACAAAAACTTGTAAAACCACTCAATGACGCAGCTAGATTGATATGCGACTGTCATTACAAAGAGTCAATGTCGAGAAGAATTGAAATCACAAAAGTGCTTAATAGAGAGACAAAAGACCTTGTCAAGAATACAAAAATTGATGAGTTCCTTTTTGGTACAGACTTGACAGATCAACTAAAGAGTCACAAAGCGATCACAAGATCTGCAGGCCTATTATGGATCTCAAAACCATGCGATGATATGAAATAGATTTGACGTTAAGGCCGCTCAACATTCTCGCGAGAATCTCCCGAGAAAGCCATACTCGTATTCTTCTCAATTTCTCTCATTTTTCTCTACTTTTTGTGGGTTTTTGGGGTTTGTGTGAGTTTTGTGTAGGAGTCACGATCGCATGTTTCTCAGTAACAAGCGAGCCGCCGATTTAAACGGTTACATCGCAGAGTATATCTCAGCGATGCGCGTCTGCGAATTATCATATCAGTCGAATTAACTACTAATACTGACTTGAATATTCGACTTGAACGATAGTAATATACAAACGTCCTGAGTCGAATGATACTTCTAATATTCGTAATTACTAACGATGGTTAACCTCAATATGGCCGACTGACCTTGAAAGAAAGCATTAGAATGGTTAGTTGAATGACTGAATGCATTAACAGGCAGCTTGTGTCCGCTGTTTCACCCGCATAATTCCCTTTAGAGAGAGAGTTTTGAAGTAACTCGTAATAGATTTTAAGAGTTTTTGTTAATTTTTTTATATTATTAGTATTGAAAATGGTCCAGGAAGATAAAAATTAATATTTAATATGTTTTATTTACTAACAAATAAAGATAAATTGTGATAAAAACATATTGATCTCAAGGCTTTATATTCTATGTATGAAGATAATTATATTAACGACTCGCGAGATTCTCGCGAGAATGTGGAGCGGCCTTAAAACTTATCATACGATCATTATTTGGTATACCATGTAAATTGAATACAATAACCCCCATATATAATAATTAAGTATTTATTTATGAAAGCAAACGAAATGGAAGAACACAAATGAAATCAAGAAACCAACATATCATAGAGGTGGGTGCGATCTCACCTTTTTCAATTGACGTTTTTAAGTCATAGACGATGATTGAAACTTGATTGATGATTGAATTTTAAAAGATAATGCAACGCCTGTTGCATGCAAATGTAAAGGGACTTCGTTTATTCTTTACGTCACAATTGTTGATCATTGTATCATAGAAATCTTGTTTATTATGTCATGTCATGAAAAAACCGTAATAGGCCTGCTGGAATGGAAATGAAGGCAGCAAGTGGTTCAAGACCCAGACAATACTTTACACAAAATCAAAGAGGAGCTTTAAACGCGAGGGGGACGACGCGAGTGGGTGTCGGTGGCACGCGTCGGAACCCCGCACCTCGGAGACCACCGCCACCACCGCAACCGCCTCAACGGGAGCGGCAATATCCGAGGCAGGCGCCTGCGACAGTACCCCGGAACTACAACTCGCGTCAGCGGATAACCAGGAGACGTCAATAAATAATCAGGTACCTACCGCAGGCAGACTTAAATATTATATAGCTAATTGGGAAAATCTAACAAATGATCCTGTTATCCTATCATGGGTTCAAGGATATACTATCCCTTTCAAATACAATCCGAAACAGGGTCCTATTCACTATAATAATTCACAACCAGAAATTTTATCAGAATGTATTAATGAATTATTGCAATATAATTTTATTACAAGATGCAATCCTTGTAATAACCAAATAATATCACCAATATTTACTGTTCCTAAGCCGAATAACAAACATCGATTTATTCTAAATCTTAAACATTTAAATAAATTTATACAAGTTGAACATTTCAAGATGGAGGATTACAGAACAGTCTTGAAACTATTACACAAAGATTATTATATGGCTAGTATAGATTTAAAAGACGCGTATTTTTTAATTTCGATGAATGAAACTGATAGAAAATACTTACGGTTTATATTTGGTAATCAGCTATATCAATTTAACGTTCTTCCATTCGGTCTTTGCACTGCACCGTATGTTTTTACCAAATTACTCAAACCTGTTCTTCAATACTTGCGTAGCTCTGGATTTTTGTCCGTGGCCTTTCTCGACGATTTTATATGCATAGGCAAAACATATCAGGCCTGCTTATCTAACGTTACAGCTACACAAAATCTATTAGAATCCTTAGGCTTTATAATTAATTATACTAAGAGTACTCTAATACCAACAAGGGTTTGTCAGTATCTTGGCTTCGTTTTCAATACTATTGATATGTCATTATCACTGCCCGATGTAAAGAAAAAACGCATCTTGGATAGAGTAAATTTATTTTCAAAAATGAATAATTGTACCATTAGACAATTTGCAGAGTTTATTGGACTCTTGACTTCCGCATGCCCCGCAGTTCGCTATGGCTGGCTGTATACAAAATATTTTGAACGAGAAAAGTTTTTAGCCCTTAATTATTCAGATAATTACAATAAAAAAATGATACTACTAACATATCTTCAAGATGACTTCAAATGGTGGCAACAAAATATAAATTCTTCAAAGTCACCAATTACTAATAATAATTATTGCCAAGAAATTTTCAGCGACGCATCCAATACTGGCTGGGGAGTAGCATGCGGAACTCAAAGTTCAAGTGGTAATTGGACAGAAACTGAGTTATCGTCACATATAAACGAATTGGAACTAAAAGCTGTATTTTATGGGTTAAAAATATTTGCGTCCAATCTAAATAATTGTAACATTCTACTTAGAGTTGACAACACCACTGCTATATCTTACATTAATCGCATGGGGGGCATACAACATGCTCACTTAAACAAACTAGCACGTGAAATATGGCAGTGGTGTGAAGAAAGATCCTTACATGTATTTGCATCATACATAAAATCATCAGAAAATGTAGTAGCCGACAAGGAATCAAGGAAATTAAAAATTGATACAGAATGGGAGTTATCACATGAAGCCTTTTCTAAGATTATTCAAACGTTTGGCTCAGCTGATTTTGATTTATTTGCCAGTTCTCAAAATTACAAATGCAGACGGTATGCCTCATGGAAACTTGACCCATATTCTGAAGTCGTAGATGCATTTACATTCAATTGGAAAAATATAAATTTTTATGCGTTTCCCCCCTTCTGTATTATAACTAAGGTTCTACAAAAAATCAAAAACGATAAAGCAGAGGGCATATTAATTGTTCCTGATTGGCGGTCACAACCATGGTATCCTTTATGGTCTAGTCTCGTAATTTCTGAAAAACTTTGGTTCGGTCCTGATAAAAACTTATTATATTCCCCTTTCAGACTATACCATCCTCTTCACGCGGACCTTACCCTGGTGGCAGCCAGGTTATCAGGACGGCGTTAATCAATCGTGGTATGCCCTCATCCTCATTAGATATTTTTTTGGCATCGTTTTCTAAAAATACTCTGAAACAGTACGATTCCTACTTGAAAGCTTGGTGGATATTTTGTGACATTCATGAAATAGACATATTTAACGCTAACGTTACAGAAGTAATACAGTTTTTAACAATTAAGTTTGAACAAGGATCTGGGTATAGTACTTTAAATTCTATACGATCTGCTCTAGCCAGTGTATTGGATAAAAATGTTGTAAATGATAATTGTATAACTCGCTTTCTAAAAGGTGTTTATAAACTAAGACCTTGCGCTCCTAAATACGAAACAACTTGGGACACTAATATTGTTCTAAACTATCTGTCCCAATTGTTTCCAAATAATGAATTGTCATTAGTCGATTTATCTAAAAAAACAGTAACATTATTGGCAATTGCTTCAGCGCAGAGAATGCAAACTTTAAGCTTAATACAACTTAGAAATATTTCTATGAATAAAGATGATATTATAATTAAAGTATCAGATAACTTAAAGACTTCCAAACCTGGGGCCTATCAACCATTTCTACGTCTTCCTTTTATTACTGAAAATCCATCTATATGTCCTGCTCTTGCTGTTTTAAATTATATCGAAAGAACTGAATCCTTTAGGAGTAATTCAACGGTTAATTATCTATTCGTGAGTTTTCGAAAACCGCATAATAAGGTTGGTTCACAAACACTTGCCCACTGGGTTAAGAATATCTTAGGACGAAGTGGAATAGATATATCAGTGTACGGGGCTCACAGCACTCGCCATGCTTCCACGTCAGCGGCGCGCGGAGCTGGCGTCAACTTAGAAATGGTGCGAAAGGCCGCAGGTTGGAGTTCTACATCTAATGTGTTTCTTAAGTATTATAATAAAGAAATTATAAAAGATACACAAAATGCTTTTGTTGAAGCAATCTTTAATCAATCTTAAATTAGGCACGTTTATTAAATTAATTATAAATTTAATTAAGCTAGAATAAATGAGACCTGATTTCGCATAAATTGATAACATTGATCATTAAATTATCATTCTTATTTGTAAAAAGTTTTTCCATTTCACTCTAAACATCTACATGTAAACTTTGTAGTTGTCTTCGGTGGACATCCGAAATACTAATTGAGAATCAAACGAACTTACCTTGTGATGTTTGATTCCAATTATGTGAGGATGTCCACCGAAGACAACTACAAACCCACCCCCAACCGAAAACCCTATAATGCTTTAAAAATAATGACGTAAGCAGCGCCGGAGCAGGTACGCCAAGGGTTCATGCGGGAAAGAGATAAGACATATTTTGCTTAATTGCTTATTAGGACTTTAAATGTGTGACAAGGATAGCACCAACTCACGAGCTGCTGCATGTAAACTTTGTAGTTGTCTTCGGTGGACATCCTCACATAATTGGAATCAAACATCACAAGGTAAGTTCGTTTGATTCTCAATTATCTTACTAATTGTATGTTACTCTTGCTATTATATTTCGTCGCTTCATTCTTCAGATATTATATAACAGGTAGTCCTTTTTAGGTACTAGGTAACTTCGCACAATTTAAAGTATCATAAAAAAAAACACTGTGGCGGGGCGCCGCGTGGCATGATCCACCCGGTTCGCGCCAAGCCCTCATTCTTTTTTCGTGCGTGGTAACAAGCATACGTCATTTACTTTAATCATTTACTTAAGTTTTTACAAAATGTTAAACGTACAGCAGAAGAACAGCTTCAACATTATAATATAAAGATAAAAAAGTTGGAACAAAAAATAAATAAAAAACGGAAACAGCGAATTATTTCTACCGATGAAGAAGAAATCTTACAAGGCAAGAGCTACTTATTCAGTGTAAAAATGTTATTTAAAAAATCAGAGCAGAAAATGCGTGTAATCTATAATAGATATATCACGTTAACTGCTCAATATCGTTGTGATGTAAACTTTAATAAATTTTATCTGATCTTATCGATCACCTTTTGTTTTCAATACGACTACAGAAAATGCGGGTAATCTCAAGGAGATTTATCTCGTTGTCTGTAATACGTTATGGGCGTTATATTAATATGAATTAGACATAAACATGTCGCCTCCAAGGTTATTTAAAAAATCAGAGCAGAAAATGCGTGTAATCTATAATAGATATATCACGTTAACTGCTCAATATCGTTGTGATGTAAACTTTAATAAATTTTATCTGATCTTATCGATCACCTTTTGTTTTCAATACGACTACAGAAAATGCGGGTAATCTCAAGGAGATTTATCTCGTTGTCTGTAATACGTTATGAGCGTTATATTAATATGAATTATATGTTTGTTAAAACATAAACATGTCGCCTCCAAGGTATGAGTTACCGCTACCGCTGGATGATGTAAACCTGGATAACCAGAAGACTGCCGCGTCATTCACTGTGGATCAAAAGCTATCTGCAAAGACGCTCCCTAATCCGGAGCCGTCAATATCACAAGACGCACCAGGTATATCGGGAGAACCTAATCCCGATCTGGATCCAGAGCTGCTTACTGCACTTGGAGCTGCAAATTCCGATACACCCGAATTTGGCGCTAAAATACACGATACGCTCTCAAATTTATGGACACCTTTACTAAGAAAAGGACTGTCCAAAGAAGACAAAGATAAATTAACCATAGAAAATACGGTACCCGAAAACTGCAAAAACTTGCAAGCCCCAAAACTAAATGCGGAAATCTTGGCAGCCATAACTGACATAGCACGAGCACGTGACAAAAAAAAAAACCAAAACTTTCAGCAACAGCTGGGGTACGGTATTACCGCCATAAATCGAGGGATTGACGTCCTCCTTGGGAAGGAAGAAAACAAATGAAGGCCCTCCGTCACGTAAGTGATGGATGCCGCCTATTATCAGACCTCCACTTTATGTTAACCAAAGATAGGGTAAAACTGATTTTACCGAATTTGGATACAAACTTTAAACATGTTATACAAGACTCCGAAAGAGACAAAACTTTATTCGGAAGTTCAGTGCCGGAAAAAATAAAGGCAAGTAAAGCCATTGAAAAGCAGGGAGCCCTAATTAAAAAAGGCCCAGCCAAAACAGCCGCCTCTCAAATATCAACGGTCAACCGGTCGTCTCAGCAGGGAAACTGGACAGGACCTCCTCGTTACCCGTCGTTCAGGGGGGGGCGGGGAGGTCAGAGGAAACCGATAGCAGCTCAAACACAGCAGCGCCCACAATCGAACTCTGCGTTCAACGCCAAGTTCCAGCCGCAGACTTCATCCAGGATGCGTGCTCCGACCCAACATTAATCAAGGTACATGCAGGTCGAATTAATTTATTTTATGATTGTTGGACAAAAATAACTAAAAATGAAGTTATATTGAAGTGGCTAAAGTATTTATTTAGAATACCATTCGATACTCAAATTTGTCAGTATTCTATTCCTAAAAATAATTTGTCATCATGTGAAAAACGAGACATGAAAATAGCTATAAATAAATTATTTGACTTAGGGGCTATAAAACCTTGTTCTCCTTCAAATGATCAATGTATTTCAAATATATTTTTAGCTCCGAAACCTAACGGAGAAAAAAGGTTTATACTAAATTTAAAATCTTTAAACAAGTTCGTAACAAAAGTACATTTTAAAATGGAATCTTATAAAACAGAAAGTACCTACGATTCGAATTCCAAGAAAATGATTCGTCTGAGCCGATCACTTACGAGTTCACAGCAATGCCGTATGGATTATCGATAGCTTTGTGGGTATTTACAAAAATTATGCGTGAAGTAATGAGTCATTTGAGAAAACAAGGTTTTAAGTCTACTACCTATTAAGACGATCTTCTTATTGGAGATACATATGAAGAATGCATGATTAATGTAAGAGAAACTTTGAAGTTATTACATTGTCTAGGTTTTATTGTAAATTTCGATAAAAGTCACATTGTACCAAAAAAGTCAATCAAATTCATAGGTTTTATGTTCAACACAGAACAGATGTCTATTACGTTACCTGGCGATGAGCGGAATAACATTGCACAGTTAATAAATAGGTACATTAATCTTAAAACTTGTTCAATACGAAATTTCGCTAAACTTATAGGTGTATTGATCGCAGCCTGTCCAGCCACAAAATATGGATTCTTATATACAAAAATATTAGAGAGACAAAATTTTTTAGCCTTAAATAAGTTCGGAGGAAACTATGAGGCAAAAATGAATCTCAATAAGATATTACTAAAAGATTTATGGTGGTGGAAAAATAATATTAATATTATTTCTTGTCCAATCATTACTCAAAATTATAAGTTAGAAATTTACACCGACGCATCTAGGACAGGCTGGGGAGCAGTATGCAAAAATAATAAATATAGTGGTTCATGGACGAACAGTGAAAAAGAAAATAATATTAACTTTTTAGAATTACTCGCGGTTTTGTTAGGTCTCAAAAGTATAGCTAGTGAAGAAAAAGAAAAGAAAGAAAGAAAGAGTCCAGAAAACTTAACCCTGATACTGAATGGGCCCTCTCGGATAGCGCTTTCCAACTTATTGTAAATAGTTTCGGGCCCATTAAGATCGACTTGTTCTCAAGTCGAGCCAAATGTAAATTATTTGTCACCTAGAAGCCTGAACCTGATGCAGTCGCAGTTGATGCATTTACAATAAGCTGGGCTGACTTGGATTTTTATGCATTTCCTCCCTTTTCTCTTGTATTAAAATGTTTACGAAAAATCATTGATGATAAAGCCGAAGGGGTACTTGTATTCCCCTTCGGGCCTTCTCAGCCATGGAGTCAGCACCCACTGCACTCCAGCCTTACCCTGGGTGCCGCGAGGCTCTCCGGGCGTCGTTCAGCCGGCGCGGCTGCCCACCAGAGGCTCTCACGTTGATGCTCGCCTCGCTCGCAGACACTACTATTCGCTAGTACAACGTCTCATTGAAGTTATGGTTTCAAGAAGTGTGGTTATGAATTAATAGTTTCGAAAAATCCATTCCATTAGTTCTTTGATTCTAAAACGAGCAATTTAATAAGGGATGTTCTAACGGTTCATTAAATACGCATCGATCTGAATTATCTCTTTTATTAGGAGAAGAGATAAGTGATAATAGTTGTGTTAAACGCCTCTTAAAAGGAGCCTATAAAACTAAACCTATTAAGCCTAAATATTCATTTACTTGGGATCCAAATTTAGTACTAAATCAACTGTCTTCTTGGTATCCAAATATTAATTTATCATTAGAAAATATTACAAAAAAAAAAAAACTCGTTACATTATTAGCTTTATGTACCGGTCAAAGAGTACAGACATTGTCTTTAATTAAATTAGAAAATATTGTTTTTCAATCTGATAAAGTAAATATTATTATAACAGATATAATCAAGACTTCCGCTCCAAATCGTGAACAGCCCTTATTATCTCTCCCTCTTCTCAAACTTTCAAAGCAATATCAACATATGCCCAGTATCAACTTTAAAAGAATATATTTTTATTACAAAAAATATCTGAGGTTCAAACTCCGGGAATCTCTTCGTAACATTCAAAGCTCCCCACAGAACTGCATCAAGTCAGACGCTAAGTCGATGGATTAAGCAAACGCTCGCCACGAGTGGCATTGACATGAGCGTTTTAGTGCGCACAGCACACGACACGCGTCAACCTCAGCCGCGCGCGCGGCCGGTATCAGTGTCGATGTCATTCGAAAAACGGCCGGGTGGACACAAAACTCACAGGTGTTCGCAAAGTTTTACCATCGGCCTTTAGATGATCAACAAAATAACTTTGCTTTGTCGATACTTAACAATACTTAACCTAATATTAAAAATAGTTATTGAATATTACGTATTTTGATATTAAGTAAATTACTACATTAAAAATTATGTGTCTATAAATAGACTATCACTAAGTTTCATTAATTTAAGCTGATTATAATTTCTAGCAACTCAAATAAAGTAAGATTATTTGAAGCTCATTATGCAATAATACTAATTATTAAGTACTATAATAATAAAATATGTAATTACATATTTATATCTTTACTTATTTCAATTCCAAGTATATACCTAAACAAAACTTTCTATCTCTGAAAATCTACCTGTTATATAATATCTGAAGAATGAAGCGACGAAATATAATAGATGATTAAACGAACTTCTAAGTGAAGTTCTATCGCTATTATATGAGTCGCTTCATTCGAAGATATGACGTACCCACCCACCCCGGAACCCATTTAAAAGTTTCGTTTAGGGTCTCTAAAGAATGAGGGCTTGGCGCGAACCGGGTGGATCATGCCACGCGGCGCCCCGCCACAGTGTTTTTTTTTATGATACTTTAAATTGTGCGAAGTTACCTAGTACCTAAAAAGGACTACCTGTTATATAATATCTTCGAATGAAGCGACTCATATAATAGCGATAGAACTTCACTTAGAAGTTCGTTTAATCATCTATTATAAATGTGAAAGTTTGGTTGTATGAATGGACGTTTGTTCCTCTATCATGGCTGAACGGCTCAACGGATTTGGATAAAATTTGACATCGTTATCGTTCACGATAACGATGACGATCGTGAACGATAACGATGTCAAATTTTATCCAAATCCGTTGAGCTTTACTTTATTTATTATTTTACATATTCTAATAACTGTACTGGTGTACAGTCTAGAATAGAACAAAAGCTACTTTGTCGGATAAAATTTGACATCGTTATCGTTCACGATAACGATGACGATCGTGAACGATAACGATGTCAAATTTTATCCAACAAAGTAGCTTTTGTTCTATTCTAGACTGTACACCAGTACAGTTATTAGAATATGTAAAATAATAAATAAAGTAAAAAATAAAATTCTTGACATTTTTTTCTTTCATACCAAAAATATAATAGGTAGGTATGTCCTAAGTGGAACATAGCAACGTCAATCACGCTACTTAAAAAAATTATATCAGCTTTCGAATATGCAAATATATTTCTTACCGCCCTTTCTCTTCCTGTTGTTTTTTACTATGTTATATTTCGTAATAATAATAAATAAAAGATCTTGGTGTGACAGGCAAGGTTTTGATTCTTCTTAGATTATGTTTTTGCCTTGATTTTTATTTATTTTATTGTTCTGCCAATACCACGAAAATCGGGAAAATCGCAGCCAGGTATCACAGCAACAACTTGGTCCCAAATTAAGAAATGCTTGTGATATGATATGGATACCATGTAGAGAACTGGTGGGGAACCTAGATTATATATCTATACTAATATTATAAAGAGGAAACCTTTGTATTTTTGTATGTTTGTATTGAATAGGCTCAAAAACTACTGGACCGAATTCAAAATTTCTTTTACCATTACTTAGTGGGATTCTTCCGAATCCGTATAGGCTACTTTTTATCCCTAAAATCCCGCGGGAATCGAAATTGTGCGGGTAAAACCGCGCACAACAGCTAGTACATACTACATTGGTTGAAAAGTTCGCGGCCTGGCAATAAAAAAAAAAACTTTTGTTATTTTTTCTGCCGTCATTTTGAACTGTCATTATTCAATTGTCAGCCCGCGAATTTTCAATTTGATATCTTGTTTAAATAAAATTTTACGAACAATATAAATACGTGTGTAGAACAAATTTTCACTAATGGAGAAATTTTAACAACGTGCTGTGATTAATGATGACATGCAAACAACATTAGGGGAATCTGCCCCGTCTTATACCACTGTGAAAAAATGGGTTGCAGAATTTAAACGTGGACGAGAGAACATCGAAGATGACCCTCGCTCCGGCAGGCCAATGACGTCTACGACCGAAGAAAACATCAATAAAGTGTGTGATCTCATATTGAAAGACTGTAGATTGACTATCAGAGAAATGGCAGACACTATAGGCATCTCATATGAACGAACGCAAAACATCATTGTCCATGAACTCGGCTTTTCTAAGGTTTCGGCTAGGTGGGTCCCCAGATTGCTTTCAGTAGAGCAAAAGCGAATTCGACTCACGCTTTCTCGCGACTGTTTGGAGATGTTCGAGGCTGATCCACAAGGTTTTCTTGACAGATTTGTGACAATGGATGAAACCTGGGTTCACCACTATACCCCAGAATCAAAACAACAATCCAAACAATGGAAAAAATCAGGTGAACCAACTCCAAAAAAAGCAAAGGCAATTCTGTCGGCTGGCAAGGCATCGGTTTTTTGGGATGCTAAGGGTGTCATTATGGTGGACTACCTTCCAAAAGGCGAAACAATAAACTCTGCGTACTATAGCACCCTTCTGCGCCGTTTACGTGAAGAAATTAAACAGAAACGCCCAGGATTACTGAGAAAGAAAGTGTTGTTTCACCAGGACAACGCCCGAGTCCACACGTCTGTCGAGTCTATGGCTCAAATTCGTGATTGTGGTTTCGAATTGTTGACACATCCAGCTTATTCTCCTGATTTGGCACCTTCGGACTTTCATCTGTTTCCAAACCTGAAAAAACACCTCGGTGGGCAGAAATTTTTAACGAATGAAGAGGTCGAAGCCGCTGTTAACCTGTATTTTGAAGACCTTGAGGAATCTTTTTTTAAAACAGGTATGGAAGCTCTGGAAAGCAGATGGAAGAAGTGCATAGAGCTAAATGGAGATTACGTCGAAAAATAAAAATATTTTTGTATGTACTTTATTCTGTTTTCTTGACTAGGCCGCGAACTTTTCAATCCACCCTCGTAATATAAAGATAAGCTCCAAGACCAGGAACATTGTTGTTTCTTATTCCGGACGTGTATCCCTCACGATTTGTCTAGTAACGTCTCAGACCACTGGGTCAATGGGAGGGGTTAACAAATGGCGAGCAAGTCACTTAAAAAGCCAGTAAATTTTACATCGAAGACGTCATTTTTGGTATGGAATATGGAGAATAGAACTTCATTTTGCTTTCTTTTACACATTTTCCTACTTTTTATCTCATTTTAAAGCTAAATAAAGGAATCATTTAATGCATTTTACTTACTCACACATTTTAATGTAAATGAATAACGACTTGCCAGAAAAAAAATACATCCACAAAGTTATACGAGCAATCATAACTTAGATATGTCTTAACTTAGCAATTTGTGTGGTATGGTAAACGCGATTCAAGTAAGCCGAAAAAATATGGTAACATTGAATCCCTCGGTAATCTCAAAATTTAAGGAATTGTTTATTAGAACTCATAATACCAAATAAAACCTAACATATCCACATGAAAATAACGTAATATTAATAAAAATCTATGAAAAGTATTCAAAGTTACCCAACATGATTTTACCTACCTCAAATTAATATTTGCATATGTTAATCATCATCTACATTCAGAAATGCGTTCTGAAGACACCAAAATATAAATAACAAACATTAATTACTACAACTATATTTTATTGAACCTATCGTGCGGTCGGTGGTACTTATAATCCTCACGTGTTATCCTATAAGTTTTAGAAGGTTGGTGTAAAGTATTGCGCGGCCGCCTTTTTATAACATAACATATTTGGTCCGGTTAGCAGTCGTAAATCAGTTTTTTTCGATTATCTCGTTAATTAATAAACGTACAAGTCTGAAATTTTACAGGTATAAAATAGAACTGTATTTTTAATTCTAGTTATAGAATTCCGTTAGCAATTGTACAGGAAACTCGGCAAATCAGTCATAAGATATTTTCGCTGCGCGCCATAGCCGGAACGCATCAGATATTTGCGTCATAACTTTTATATTACTTATTAGATGCTAATGAAACTTTCGTTAACATTTATAGGCTATTTAATAACGTAACAATTTTGTCTATAGAGAGCTTATTGTAAGTGACAGAACCAATTAAAGCGTTATCTTTTTACTCAAAATATAAGATTTATTAAAACCTTATCTTTTGATAAGTTTGAAACGGTTTATTGAAAACGGTTTATTTCTTTGGATTCGTTTATTGCATACCGATTCTATTCACTCGATACTTAAAAGTACTTACTAGGACTCAGTGAACAGGAAAAAATAGACGCAGGAAAATCCACAAATCTGCTTACATCTATTTAATCTTAGCGGGATTCAAACCCAGGACGGGATTCGAACCTTTGGCATAGAAGGCAAAAAGATTTACCTCCACACCACTGGGGGCCGTTTGTTTACTACTTACTAGATATCTTCCTAGAGTAGGGAACATGCAGAACGACGGTGCTGCCAACTGGTGTCTCAAATCTGAAACCCGTACCTAAAAAAATATTGAAAATATTATTTACTATTCGGTATTTTACGTCATAAATAGTTGATATTGTTATTTGTGTAATAATTTTACCCATTATCACAGCCTCATTTTTTTCATAAATTAGGAATATTTTCTTTCAACAGGCCTCAAAATTCGAAGAGCTTTAGCGCTGCAGATCATTATTGATAGATCGGAACTCATATTTTATACCTTTTACCATATTAAAATACTATGCGATTCACGATATTATTATATTTAAATATTACAAAGCACTATGACGGGTCTCGGATTAGTTTTCTTTTCGGTCCCCATAGTCATATTGTCTCTTTTGACAATTTAGTGCTGCCACCTATAGTTCCTGCACGTTCCCTATTTCAATCAAATTTACTTACTAGTTGGACAAGCAATAATTATCATACAAAGTATTCCTAAAAACTTTGTTACTCATTAAATATAATAAGATCTGTATGAATTTGTATATGAACATGTTTTTTTGAGGTTATTTATATCGTAAATAGAGTTATTAAATAAATACCGTTCTTTGCTAAAATTATTTAAAATCAACGCCACCTATGAAGCGTAGGGCGTAAATAATATTGTCGTTCAGTGACCCTACATTATAATCGGTTTCAAATAAAGCTGACGCACCTATCCAATTAGTTCCTTGTAATTTGGACAGATGTCGCTTTTCGACACCAAAGCAAAAAGCTTTACGCGTATGAAAAAAATCTAGACTAAACTTGTGAAACTTTAATTTCTACGTAGTATATTCGAAATCTAATGCTATTTAGCAGAAACGGCCAATTGAAGAATAGATAAGGTATTTTTGCAGGTGTTTTCATGTAGGTATCTATCTAGATAGGAACCTATGTTTTAAGGTTATTTTCATTCACCGAGCGTCGTCAAATAAGGCGCTTTTTGTAAATTCGTTTGGACCCGATCTTATGAAATCTATCTATCTACCTACCAATTACCTACTGGCTATTTATTCGACCGAAAGATAACCATTTTTTATCTAATTAGATGCCTACTTCGGTAGATATTTAGGTACGTACTGGTTTTTTGAAAGCAAAATCCAAGTAAGTAAGTAGGTATCTTATTTATTGCTTTTTAAATATAATTGTTTAGTGACGTCAGAACTAGGATACGAACGTAGGAAAAGTCCTAGTCGTCAAGGGTCCGAGGAATCCGAGTGTCCCCATCAGGGTTCGCCTGGCCACAGTAATATTATCTATACAGTATTTCAACTTCACACAAACGGACGAAACGCGACTGTCTGCATACCGAAACAATTTTTGACTGAGTTCGTAATTATAATGCGGACTTTTTGTACTTTAAAACATAATAATAAATCATTTCGTACGTCTGAGACCCGTTAGTATTTTTCGGTGGCTAATTTATAAGACCTATTTGTTATTCAAACGTAAATTTTATATACTTTTTGACACAAAACACATTGTTGCTGAACACTTCCTAAATGATATAAAAAAGTACATGGAAGTTTTTTTTTTTTATAAGTGACTAAACCCGCGTTTAACCTCAATGTCAGCTGATGGTAAGTGACGATGAGGTCGAAGATGAAAGCACACGGGTTTAGGAAGGAACTGGCTCTGTATACAATATTGCCGGAACACATTACCGCCGGAGCGGTAACATTTGGCGGCAGACTTTAGGTATATAAAAGGTGGTCGCTAGCCAGGCGGACCCAGAAGGGATCCTACCACCAAGCAAGTAAACACAAATTAGTCAAATGTAATTAAAACTCTGAAGGCGGGCAGCCCTATCGCGTGTGTATGTAGCACAAAGGCGGGGCGCGGCGCGGCGCTGCTGTAAGCATTTATTGCAAAGTCGCGGTCGAATTACTGTATAGATAATATTACCGTGGCCTGGCTACCGACAACCATAGTTATTTATTTATTCATTCACAAAATCCACAGCTCTTAATATTAATTAATACATAAAATATAGAGAATAATTCTTATAGCCACTTACGGATGTACATTATTTTTGTATTTCTTCTAGATATCATATTATCAACAACGTTGATTTGTTCCGGCAATATTTTATGTAGAAATAACTGCGTTCCTACATCCAAGTGCTGTCTCTTTCCACCTAATCTTCGCTTTCCATCAGGAAATCAAGGAAAATACGGGATAAGTCACTATAATAAAACGAAAATTAATAGGTACCTACGTATACTACTTAATAGGGTACCTATGGGTTTTCTACTTGCATTATTTTGATAATCATAGCCACTCCGGAGCGAATTTAAAGACGATATGAAAAACATGTTTTTCTTACATACATACATACATAACTTCACGCCTGTATCCAGTATGGGGTAGGCAGAACACCAGAGGTAATAAAACCATCTGATATCACGTTTGACAAATTTGGAGGCATTATAATAGTGGAGAGAGACTATTGCAGTGACAGGGGATCAGCCTATCGCCCATAAAAAAGCCTCCCATAACACCTCGGTCCCTTAACTGACTTTTACAGTATGCCCGGGAAGAGAAGCAGCTGGCACATTCTATGTTTTTCTTTCGCTCCCAGTCCAGCATGATTTTCTTAACGAAACAAAAATGGTTTGTATGTTTTGGACATTGTCTCTACCGATTATCTAGAGATAGAATTGATTCCTGTAGTTGCGAAAATAGGGTAAGGAACTTATAGCTACTTACCTACTTATTTATAGTATTCCATTTTACAAGCTTTGTTGAGTTTGGGCCCTAATAATAAGGTTATTATTTAGATATAACTAATACCTAACATGAATCATACAGCTTCCATCCTGGACTGGGAGCGAAAAAAAATGTAGAATGTGCCAGATGCTACTCTTTCCGGGCATACTGTAAAAGTCAGTTAAGGGACGGAAGTTTAAAAGGTGTTTTTGTGGGCGATAGAATGACCTCCTGTCACTACAATACCTAGTCTTTCTCCATCTTTATAATACCTTCAAATTTGTCAAACGTGACATCAGATGATCCTATAACCTCTGGTGTTCTGCCTACCCCATAAGGGATACAGGCGTGACGTTATGTATGTATGTTACATGAATTACATACAAATTCAAGTTGTAATCTAGAAAAGCGGCAACATGCCTAAACTAAAACTCACTTTAACATACATAGGTAACCCGTAACTTCATGCCTGTATCCCTTATGGGCTACTTAGACGAAGCATCAGAGACTCAGATCATAAAAACTAATGTTTTTATGTGTTTGTATGATCTGAGATCAGAGATTATTAAATCATGTGATGTCGCGTTTCACAATTTTGGAAGCATTATAATGATGGAAAGAGATTTCTTCAGTGACACGTTTCAGCCTATCGCTAACAAAAAAACCTCCAATAAAACCTCGGTCCCTTAACTGACTTTTACAGTATGCCCGGGTAGAGAAGCAGCTGGTATACTTAGGTACCTATTCTATGTTTTTCCTTAGCTCCCAGTCCAGCATGGAAGAAAGTCCAACTAGGTAACATATTTTGATGATAAGGTAAGTAGGTAAGGTAGTAAGTAGTATATGTAGGTAGTAGGTATAGTCTTCAAAACATGTTATTATTTTCTACTTAGGAGGTGTTTGTATTAAAAATAACAGGTAGGTACCTACCTATACATTTTACAAAATGAATAAGTAGTACCTACCTACAGTACCTACTTATTTTTATTTTGTTATAACTAGGAACTTATTTAACTATTGAAGCAATCAATGCATTTTAATATGAAACGACTTATGGGGCCGTCGTCGTATTTCAAATCTCTTAAATGTACTTACATTTTAACTTAAATCTAAGAAGATTCTACAAGTAGGTAACTACCTAAGTAGGTAGTTTCAGTTTAAGTTCACGAAATTCAATAATTTATCCACCCACGAATAAATACGAATTGTTGAAAGAAGAGCTGCAATCCAATAAATCGTTACAAGTCGATGAAAACACCAAAGAGCGGACAAAATCAATACTTAGTCGATGTCAAACTGTGTCAAACAAAACATAGGAAAATATAATACATTCTTAACAAACAAATATCACTCTTAAACTTTATGACTTACGTTTAAAAACGCAGTAACCACAAAATAAGAGTTACGTCGTTCCAGTTCTGTAACATTCAAAGAACGGTTAATCGACGCCTAGCCTTGCGCGATATCGATTTTACACGCGCGAACTTCCCCGCTTACAAGCTGACAAAATTATATACATCTCTTTCTATTCATTAGCAAAAAAGCTGTGGATAAACAGAGACAGCATGTTGTTGTTTTTGCGAGTATATGCAAGCAGACTACCGCGGGCGTTGTCATAGCAACCGGGTACGAACAGAGGGGAGATTTCCAATATTATAGGGATTTTAGAATCAATTTTTCGATATTGCAGGTTATGTTGAAAAAAAATTATAGAAAATGTCGGAGTTAGTACTAAATGTTGTTGTAAATGATAAATCTATTAGAATTACTTTGGATAATGAAGAAGTTTTGTTGGAAGTATCGAAAAAAGATTTCAGTATTGATTCGGTAAGGAATTCTCAATGTTTTTTTGAAAGAAAAATGGACGCCATATTATTGAGCGCGGTATCTAGCTTTGGTTATATAAAAATACAATGTCGAATTATGTTAGATCATAATAAATATCCACCAACCCCTTGGGTAGGTATGTAAGTAACCGCGTAGATATCGATTTTATTTAGTCACAGATGTAAATCTATGTTTTGATTTCCTATGATCATTGGGTAGGTAGGTACCTACCTACTCAAAGGCATTTTTTCCTTTTTAAAGGTAATGTGGTATTACCTAAATTGGTAAAAATATCGACTAGCAATGTCGTGCGGTTTTACCCGCGCAAACCTAGATCCCGTGGTCATTTCTGCATAAAATAAGTATAGGCTATTTAGTCTAGAATTAGGCCACCAAAATTTTTTTATTCAAATAAGTCCGTTAGTTAGGTACATATATTACGCCAAACAAACAATTTTTCAGCTTTATTATATTAGTATAAATGAGCACAAACCTACCTATCTAGAGAAATTGTCGTCTAGAGGTTGTATACAGGGTGGAAAGATAAGATCGGTCGGTATGGGAAAGTATGAAACTAAAAGACAAACGAAAATTAATTCTTAGAAACCATATCATTGATTTGGATTAAAAGATAAGCTGCATTCACACTTTCACACAAAAACTAGTGCTCTGCTCGGGAATCGAACCTGGATATTTTGAAAAATAAAACTAACACTATTTGCATTCAGATATCGATTGCAAAGAGCAACAATTTTTACTATGGGACAAGATACATACATACATAACTTCTCGCCTGTATCCCTTAGGTATGGGGTAGGCTGAACACCAGAGGTTATAAAACTATCTGATGTCAAAGATTTAAATCCAAATCTTTGTCTGATGTCACGTTTTACAAATTGGGAGGCATTATAATGGTGGAGAGAGACTATTGTAGTGACAGGGGTCAGCCTAACGCCCACAAAAAAGCCAGTAACACCTCCGTCCCTTAACTGACTTTTACATTATGCCCGGGAAGAGAAGCAGCTAGTACACTCTATGCCTTTTTGTCACTCCCAGTCCAACATGAAAGAAATATCATAATCTATATACATATAATAAAATGGTAGGAAAGTCAAAACTGTACATTGAATATTTTTTTAAAAGAATACTTGGGGTATAATCTACAATCGAAACAGAAACAAAAAATATAGTTTTTAGAATTTTTGTCTGTTTGTCTGTTTGTCTTTCCGGGATAAACTCAAAAAGTACTGCATGGATTTACTTCAAATTTGGCATGAAGATAGTTAAGAAGTCGGGTCAACATATAGGCTACATATTATCACGCTAGCAGTGTTATAATCGTAGGTGCGTTTGGTGCTGCATAGCGTTCACGCAGACGACGTCGCGGGCAGCAGCTAGTAGGTATATAAAATAAATAAAATGCAATTGCGAAAGTAGCCACAATCCGTGCCACAATCCGTGCCACAAACCACGTAGGAGTTATTTAAAAAAGCTCTAGGGTTTATGGTACCAACTATAGGTACCTACCGACTACGTCTTCCGGAACGGGAGCCCTTTCTTGTCGCATAATATTTCTCATTGCAATGTTAATGAATATATTACTTAGTATAAAATAAATGTATGAATATAGACATTATGATTTTCAATATTTTACACCTAACCAAACTACTTGTTTTCTTATGATTAAATAGTCTGTGTTTTAGTCGCCCACTTAGTAATTCAGTCGCACTATTAATATTTAAAACGGTTCATATTTTTTTCAAGGCAGTCCAAATTTGTTTTTTAGTCGCTCGTAATATTATTTGCCCTAAAGAAATAGATTTTTCATACGAACTACAAAGTCCAATATTTCCCGTTCCCGTGGGAATTTCGGGAATTCCTTTCTCAGTGCACCCCTATACCCTTTAAGGAATGTATGTTCCAAATTTCATGTCTCTATGCCCAGTAGTTATGTCACTATACAGTCTTTTATCCCGATGTTTCCACGGGATTATTTAGAAATTGTGTAGGTGAACAGCTAGTTTATTTTTAAGCTTATCAATAGGAAACCTTCTAACAGGAGAAGGAAATTCTCGCTAACCATAAATTATATAAAGGCTTCAAGGGTTAGTAAAAATAGATTATTTTAGGAAATCTTTCTAAGAAATACCTACCTGCCTGCTTTCATAATCAAGTGCTTTCCTACGTACTGAATATGAACTCTATGAGTATGAAAATAAAGTCGATAGTTAGCAGAGTTTTTTTAACCTTTTGCGTAGGTTTACTTTTTACATAAAGACGTGTCCTTTAGGAAATGACCTTGACTGTTTTTTCGAACACTTCTTTATAACACTGAAAAATATAACAGTTAGTAGATCTCGACTACCTATAAACAGTTTTATTATAAAGTAGGTAGCTAACAGAATCGAGTACAGTCGTACGATCCCGTAGAAAAATCTTTATCAAAACAGCCTATCTAATAAAATATTTGCTAATGATACTATGACTATTTTATTCCGTTCTTGTTCAAATACTCTGGTCCCAGTTTGTCATGTTCGTATTGTGCATCCATAGCTCATGCACCTACTATGTAAGCAATTTGGTTGTGGCATGACATTGGCTCTAACAATTAGCTGTCTTGTGTTTGTTGTTTTTTCATGTCACGGTCTATTGTACCTATTTGTATTAATTTGATAATTCTGACTGAAAAAGAGTGCCAAGAGTTCTTTTCCGTCGGTTTTTTTTGTCTCTTGGTCTACTGTAAGATCTTATTTAACAACTATAAACAACAAGTTAAAGCCGAAGTATGTGATGACTGACTTCATCAAGTGTTTTGTGAAATTCTGAAGACGAATAAAACTTTTTGAATTTTTTGGATTTTATCCTAGGCCCGGGAGCTACTCGTAGATATCAAATGCATAAATATTATGTATATACCTTTAGCCCGCTTCGACTTAAAATAGCCCTACCACCCTGTATAAGTGTCGTAAAATGCGACTAATTCGAGTGTCCCCCGCTTTTGGCGGTATGACCCGTCAGAGTCCGAATGCCTAGCGACCACCCGTCTTAGAAAATCTGCCGTTAAATGTCACCGCTCCGGCGGTGATAGGTTCCGGCACTATTTTATGAAGAGTCAGTTATATCCTAGGTCCGTGTGCTGTCATTTTCGACCTCATCTTCACTTACCGTCAGGTGAGATGAAGGACAATACCTAGTACATACATACATAACCTCGCGCCTATATCCCTTATGTATGAGGTAGGCAGACCACTAGAGGCTATAAAACCATCTGATATCACGTTTGACAAATTTGAGGTATTATAATCAACGAATGTAGAACATTAAAAAAACCGACTTCACCTACATTGTTTTAAGCCAAAGTGAAAGCCCATGCTTTGTCTGAAGTATTAGGTCAACAAGGTACAATTTACCATATTGATACGAGGGTGGATTGAAAAGTTCGCGGCCTAGTCAATACAGGTTGTCCAGGCCGCGAACTTTTCAACCAATGTAGTACTTACATATTTTTTTTAGAAATTTTCAAATGACTGTAAAAGTACTACGTATACGAGAAATTATTAGAAATTTATAAGGGACCACCTCTGAAGTATCCTCTATCATATGAAACAAGAGTATTCAAAATCGATTCATAATTATCCGTAAAATCGT
The DNA here is from genome assembly GCA_944452665.1 of Stenoptilia bipunctidactyla. Taxonomy (NCBI): domain Eukaryota; kingdom Metazoa; phylum Arthropoda; class Insecta; order Lepidoptera; family Pterophoridae; genus Stenoptilia; species Stenoptilia bipunctidactyla. The sequence continues at coordinate 20,131,332 of OX101743.1, read as the reverse complement.
GTAACAAAGACAAGAAAAGAACATACACACCAATTGAGAACCTCCACCTTTTGGAAGTCGGTTGAAAATGATGGAGAGTGACTATTGCCTCGGCCTATCGCCCACAAAAATGCCAATAAAATATGACCATGTATCTCATTTTCGCACTAAACTCAAGGGGCTTCCTATCCGGCTCCGTCGTAACTCCCATATACTATCCATCTTATACTCCATATTATTTATTCCCACGACCCCTCAATATCTTAAAGAACGCGTCCAGTTTCTCCATCTTTCTAATAATTTTAATTTACGTTCGTCCAATACGCTCCAACTAATGACACCTGTAAATACCTCTTCCTATATGGCGACTCCTTCACAGTACAGCAGTGCTAGCACGGATCTTTTGTCGATCGTAAGTTTACGAATGCTCGTATAGTATGGAGTCGGTTGCAAGTTTTTAGTAACAATGTATTTTTTTATTTTACAGTTATTTAAGAGTAGAACCTGTTAACAAACATTCAAAATTAACAAGGAACACATTTATTTAAGCTGACCGTGCGGCAATGGATAGATTTCAATTATTGCTTGCAAAACCGTCTCCATACTATACGAGCATTCGTAAACTTACGATCGACAAAAGATCCGTGCTAGCACTGCAGGCCGTCAAATTATGGAATTCTCTGCCCGCTGCGATACGACATGCAAAATCTCTGTCAATATAAGTCACAAGTTTATAATTATTTCTTGTCAATGTCAGCTGCTATGGAATAATGTTTAAATATATCATGATAATTATTATTTCTTTGATATTTATCTGTATTTTTGATATTGTATTGTATTTATGTATTATTATACCTACATATTGTATTATTATTTATATATAAATATACGCCGCACCACCTTATTACAACAATTTTAGTTATTCTTGTCCATCCTAAGGTTGCCTGGAAGAGATCGCTCTTAGCGATAAGGCCGCCCATTGTACCCTATTTTTTTTCTGTTTTCATTCTTACTGTATCTTATAATATGTGGTGTGCAATAAAGAGTTTTTGTATTGTATTGTATTGTATTGTAAAACCTCTGTCCCTTACTGGCTTTAACAGTATGCCCGGGGAGAGAAGCAGCTGGTACATTCTATGTTTTTCTTTCGCTCCCAGTCCAGAATGGAAACGCAGTAACCTATAACAAAGTGCATGCAGCCTTTTACCTCGTTCTACATTCCCGCGTCGTCTTTTCGGTCATTTTATACCTATACTAGCTGACCCGGCAAACGTTGTTTTGCCATATTAATAAAAAAAAATAAAAAAAAAATAGATGTTGGCCGATTCTCATAGATCGGTCAAGCCGTTTCAGAGGAGTATGGCAACGAAAACTGTGACACGAGAATTTTATATATTAGATTAATTGATGTATTTACAATGGTATGTCACCGTGAACAACATATGGTAAATTTCCCTGTCATTATGACAGCAGCTGCTGTTAAGTAGGAGAACCCTATTCGAAATGCTTAATAAGTAGGTAGGTACTTAGTAAAACATTGTTGTTATAATAAATACATAGGTTTAAAGTCTAGGGAGCCTAGTTCCGCTGTGCGGCTTGTATAAACAAAAAGGTAGTTTGTAATTAACATTTTCAAACGACTCCCAAAAGGTGGATGTTCTCAATTCGTGTTGTGTCTTTGTTACACGATATTTCGGACAGGTATGAATCGATTTTGAAAATTCTTAATTCAATTGATAGAAGATATTTCAGAGGTGGTCCCATATAAATTTCATCGAAATCGAAGTGTTGTCGATGGTCGTGATTTTTATTCAATACGCGACCTTATGTCGCCGCGTTAACGTGCTAACATTTCAAGAAAAAACATTTCACTGAGGATTCTTGCGATGGAAATTTCATTTACCTACACCAAAAAAATTATGTAGATAAAAATGAGATTTTAATAAACACTTAACTCCGAGAAAACAGGTTTTTTTTGAGTCTGATTTTACCTACATTATGTTGTTCGAGGTTAAAGCTTTTCACAAAGTTTCCTCAAACTTTCATTATAATAAATAACTAACTTAATGCTCTCTACCCATTAACACAAACATATCTGAGTGGCTGTTAGGTAATGCCATGTCGCCATTTTGTGTATACAATGTAGAAGAATATAGATAATATCATTATACAGTGTTAGTTAATTTTAATTAGCGCATCTCCACATCTCTCCACATCAATCGCAACAACATTTGTTCCAAAATATTGTTAAAATTAATAGTTTTTAATTTTTTTGTTTTCCTATACAAAAATATTAATAGTTTCGGTTAAGCGGCGTAGCTCTATTTACTCTGAGCCATGCTGCCACGCACCCTGCGTATTAAAATATCGCTTCAAAATAAAAATAGGCTCTTCTTACAAAATGTACTACATATGTACAAAATGTCTATGTGGCACCTGCTCCTGTGATAGTTGGAGGCACTATGCTCGAAGTTGTAGACGATTATCTATAGCGAGGACATAAAATCCAGTTAGGCAGGTCCAACTGTGAAAAAGAGGTCAATCGTCGAATCCAACTCGGCTGGGCAGCGTTCGGGAAGCTCCGTAAAATCTTGTGGTCCCAAATACCGCAGTGTCCGAGAGTGTGTTTTTGACCAGTGTGTGTTGCCAGTTATAACATACGGTACTGAGACGTGGTCGCTAACTATGGGCCTTATAAACAAGCTTAAAGTCGCTCAGCGGGCAATGAAAAGGGCTATGCTCGGAGTTTCCCTGCGGGATCGAATCAGGAATGAGGAGATTCGCAGGCGAACCAAAGTCATCGACATAGCCAGAAGGATTGCAGAGCTGAAGTGGCAATGGGCAGGGCACATCGCTCGCTGAACAGATGCCGTTGGGGCAGAAAAGTCCTCGAGTGGCGGCCACGTACTGGGAGACGCAGCGTAGGCAGGGCCCCCGCAAGATAGACCGACAACATGGTCAAAGTCGCCGGTAAACGCTAGCTGAGGGCGGCGAGGGACCGAGCGACGTGGAAAATCTTGGGGAAGGCCTATGTCCAGCAGTGGACGTCTACAGGCTGTGGATGATGGATGATGATAACACAAACTCCACAATAGTATAATAGAAGAATAAATAGAATAGATGAAGAGTTCGTCTGTACTTTGAACGTTTAAAAAGAAAACATTTGATATTAGGCCTATACTAAATGAATAATCTACGCAACCAAAAGTAACGCTTAAAACTGTTGAAACCGTTTGAAACTGCTGCAATATGAGATAAGATTTTAGTTTATTTGGCTGAACGCGCTAATATGTAGGTAGTAGACTACGTTATGGTGCGTACAGATTGCTGTAATGCAACTAGAAATGTAACATTCTGCGCACGTTGCGTATCTGGACGTGTAGTGCGCAGAATGTTACATTATTAGTTCCATTACAGCAATCTGAACGCGCCATTACATACATAAGCTGTAGGTATGGCCCTTTAGTAGATACGTCCGTATCTTCAAATAGGCACACCTATCCATAGATTTATATAACACGATTTTTTAGTTGAAACTTGCTTGATTTTTGGTTTTGTTCGATGTAATTTATGTTAGTAGGTACTACCTTATTTGTGTATTCCAACGAGCATTCTCGTTGGTGTATTCTAATATGAGTATGCTGGATTCACATCCAGTAGGTAATAATTAAGAATTGATGTTTATTTATACTGTAAAGAATTAAGTTTAAATTGTTACCAGTTTTGTGAATTAAATAAATAAAAAAAAACGTACTAAGAGAGATTCAAACATACAAACTTTCATAACATTTTCCGTATCGTACGCGCGTATCAAACGCGGCGCTTGGCGCATTCCGAACGTCCGTATCGAACGCGCGTATGGTGCGGACGTTGCAGTTTTGTATGAAACACGCGTTCTTACGCGTGACGCAGCGTTGGCACTTATTTCGCGGGCGTAGAATTGGACTAAGGTGATCCTTAGTCCAATTTTGGTGAGTGCGCCAGTGCTCTGTTTGAACAAATTGAACCCTCACCCTTTTACCATCGGACTACTAGACGCAGACAGAACTTCCACCCGTATGTGGTAGCTATTCCGAAAAGTCGAACTAAGCGCTTTGACAGTTCCTTTTTGATACGGGTCGCCAAGGTTTGGAATGAACTGCCTGCGTCTATTTTCCCTGACCAGTATAGTCCTAGTACTTTTAAGCGTCGAGTGAATAGGTTTCTCGTGGATGGACGTGTAACACCTTAGTCTTCATGTTCACTTAACACCAGGTGGCATGGAGGACAAACGTCCCATCCATAATTCATAAAAAAAAAAACCTGTCTGTCTCGTAAAAGGCGACCACATGGGAGATAGGACCGATCTCTATGTTGAGGCCCAGGTTGTCGGGCATCTTACAAAGATTTTTCCCTCGTCAAAAAAGGGTAGGTTATCAGTCCTATTAGAAAATATTTTTGCATATAAGCCTAATTTTTGAGGAAAGTTTTATCCCGAAACCTAAATTGTCTCAGGTAAAACCACGCGGAGCTGCTTTTTAAAAAAACTACCCGGTGGGTATAACTTTGATTTTTATCTCATAACTCAACACATTTTCTAGCACACTCGAGCACAAAAGAAAAAAAACAACGCCACCTCATTATCAAAGAAATCTTAGAAACTAACATCCTATCAAAAAAAACTTCCACATCCTTGTAAACAAAAAAAAAGGTGAATGAACCCGGAAGATAGGGTTGACACGAGCCACACAGGTGCGCGATCGATTGTATCGATTTACACAAAACATCGATAACGCCGCGCCGTGACGTCATCGTCATACGAAATGTGCAAACGCAGCTGTCTATCGCGCACGCGTGTATAGAGTAGGGTGAACTACTGTTTCAAAGTAAGGGTGCATTAATGTTTTATTTACGCAAATGTAGTTTTTTTAAACGAGTTTAGATTTTTAATATGCAACAAAGGTATTGTGCGATGAAAGATAAGAGGAGAAACTATGTTTGTGACCAGGTGTAGCATAGAAATTGCGTTCGGCTATTTGTTAAATGTTTTACTTGAGTTAGAGTTAGATTTTGAGTTATTTATTTCTGCAACAATAAATAACTTTATTTTTATGACGATGAACCTATCTGCCTCAGACGCCAGTGGTTGCGGGTTCGACGGCCGCACGGAACAAGAAAAAAAGTTCCGTGTCTGGGTGTTTATCTATTTATGTATTTACATAGGTTCCCTCCCTAGTTTGCTACATAGTATCCCATAACAAAAGCTATGCTTACTTTGGGGCCATGTAGCTGGTGTGATTGTCTGGGGATTTTATTATTTATTTTATTATTCAACTGTATTGAGCCTTGGAATCCAACTACAACTTATGTTGTTTTATTTCTACGATGAATTTTTGTCGCATAGTATTCTGCTTTGACTTGATTTTGACATAAAATAAGATCCTTTGAAGGATTTATCTAATAATTGAAGTCCTTTCTTAAACCTTTGTCTCATGTTAATATATTAAGTGAATAAAGTTAGATATTTAGTAGAAGTTTTTCTTATTGAATATCTTTTTCATTTATAAATAGGTACTTACATATGTTTTTTTAATAATTGCTTAACTGTTATGTATAAGTGTGGCCTATGTATGCTCAAATTTTTTTCTGCATCATTGGTCTAATATCCTGTTTGGCTAAGAATTTCAGTCAAACTTGGTTTTTGTTACCTGTAAAGTACCATAAACAAACTAAACTAGTCTGTGCGCTTATTTACACCTGTGATGATTTGGATCTATGGTGTAAAAGTCTTTGTTATAAGCTCGTTTGGGTGGAACAGAGCTTATCGAATTTTTATCACAATCATTACGTGACGTAAAATGTCTGTGATTCATTGCAAAGAAGAATCATTCTTTCGGTAGTACCCGCGTTATTATCACTCGTCGTCCATTGTTATTATCCATAACATTGCATGCTTTCTGCCGCTAGATATTTTTAAAATAAATCAGATATACATAGATAAATATTCGACACTTAACGATTCGACGTATTATGTCCACGTTACCACGGTGCCGTTAATGGATTGAAAACGTCGAATTAAATTGCCACCATGTATTTCATAAGGTAAAATAAATCGTGGAAATCTAAGATAATTATATTGACTGGAGAAGTACAGCGCCTAAAACGTAGGTGCACAATTTAGCTTTTCTTGCTTGGTGGTAGGATCCCTTCTGGGTCCGCCTGGCTAGCGACCACCCTTTATATAAAGTCTGCCGCCAAATGTTACCGCTCCGGCGGTAATGTGTTCCGGCAATATTGTATAAAGAGCCAGTTCCTTCCTAAACCCGTGTGCTTTCATCTTCGACCTCATCGTCACTTACCATCAGGTGAGATTGAGGTCAAACGCGGGTTTAGCCACTTATAAAAAAAAAAAAAAAACTCCAATCCCTAAATCCATAAGTATATCCTACGTTAATAAAATAAACAGAACAGTTTGATAACCAAGAGAACTGGCTGAATGACATTACGTTCTCTATTCGTTTGTCATCACATATAAATTGCTAGTGCTCGGGCAATCATTTCACAGGGTTTTATAAACATGATTTAATAGTTACCTATATCTCACTAAAATATTCTTTATGTTGATTCTGTTGTGTTATGACTATCACGTTCCAATAAGTGATGCATAACTTTAACTTCTCTCTTCCCGAAATTCATCAGAACTTATTCTTATCGATAAATCGATACCGATAGATCAGTTTTCAACATATGCGCACATCACTACGGACCCTTTGTCACACGCCAGGTGTCCTATAGGGTCATTACAATGGTTTTGAGAATGTGTGCGTGAAATATAATAAAACATATATTTTCTCCTGGTTTTGGTTGTAAAAAGTAAGGTCCGGCAGGTTTTTTTTTGTGCTGACAACTTTATTTTGACTTTTGTTACTTTCATCTTTATTGTTAACTTTTAGCCGCGGCTCCCCTCGTCTTTTTAAAATACAAAAGATCTCTATCTGTTGTTCCGAGATCTTTATGCTTAATTTTAACATATTACAGTCAAACGTTTTGGCGTGATTGAAGCACAAATAAACGTGCAGTCAATTGTAATAATATGTAGACATTTTCCTATACATTTTTATTGGAATTTGAACCTTATCACAACCGAATAAGTTGCGAAGTGTATACATATTTATTACACGTGACTGTATATAAGTACTTTCACTTTTATGTGATAAGTATAATTAAAACAATATTAGAAGTACTGTAGGTTCGCTAGCATGAAATATATGAAGCATTTAATTTGATACGAAACTTTTTAACCAAATCTTAAATGTAGAATAATACATAAATTGTTTTAAAATAAACACAATCTAATTATCTTTTCTTAGTATAGGTGCTGCTATATGAACCCCAAGAATTTATTATTAGTTTCAATAAAAACCACAAAAACTGACAGCAACTCAAAGTAAAAAACACGCAGCCATTATTGATGAAATAATAAGCGTGTCTTTGGAGACCATAAGGCGGAACAAGGGTGAAATTATTACTGCCTATCATCATCATCACAACTCATTGTGATGAGCCCACTGCTGGGAATGAGTCTCTCCTCTGGGTGACGAGGAGCTACATTCCATAATCCACCGAGCTGGCCCAGTGCTGGATGGTGGATTTCAGATTTTTCAGGGCGCCGAAATGGCTTCTGACAAACCCTAATGACTACTGTATACTAGTAGCTTTTACACTAGCTTTTATACTAGTACCGACTGCTTTACGTACCCTCCGAAGCACGGAAGTCGTCGTGAGAAATGGAAGATCGGCGGTTACCCATCCAAGTACCGACCGCGCCGAACGTTGCTTAACCTGTGATATCGTATGATACACACAGTAACCACGGCGCCACGACGACTCTGATCTCTGATACTACCTATAGCTACTTAAAACGATTGAGCTTAAATGCACGTTCATCCATAGGTTATGATTTAAGATCTACGAACAATTTCACGTGGTTTTGCCTGTGTAGCCTTTTATGAGTACTAATTTGTGTATTTACTGGACCGGGAGTAAAGGAAATATATAGACTGTGCCAGCTGCTTCTCTTCCCGGGCATACTGTGAAAGTCAGTTAAGGGGCAGAGGTTTTATTAGAGATTTTGTCGTTGGCGATAGGCTGTCCCCCTACTTCTGCTATAGTCTCTCTCCGCCATTAGGTATAATGCCTCCAAATTTGTCAAACGTGAGTTCAGATGGTTCCCATAAGGGATACAGACGTATGTATGTATGTTAATAGTTTTTTTTTTATCCGTCTTCTTCTGTTTTCTTCGTAATATTTTCATAGATGGGTCGTAGAGTGAAGTATATGGATAGTATCCGCAGTAAATATGTAAGACCGTGTAAAAATAACTAGATATAGAGAAAATATAGCCTAATCGGTATGTTAGTTTCAGAGAAGGTGTTTAAGTAAACAAGCAAAGTTTCTTCGTCCTTACATTATATTGATTTATAAGGTTTATTATTTCTATAAATGTATGTTTCTCTACGTTAAATTAAGCAGACGAAAACGCAGGGCATAGTAAGCAAGAAATAAGCTATGACAAGTCAAGTTGCTTTCATAATATCGTAGTTGTATTCTCTTATTTTTTACCAACAATATTAGTTTTAAATTTGGTTTTGGACAGGATTTTATAGATTTTTCTAAAAACTTTTATTTTAGATATTGCAAGTTAAATCACCTGTTTACATTTTAATTTCTGCTTCTCTTCACATAGAAAAATACCTTTGTATATAGCATTCACTTAATCTAGACAAGGCCATATTATAGTATCAAAGTTGAATGAGTAAGTTGATGTTCTAAATTCGATATCAATAACCGGTGTACTAAGTACCAACCCTGCGTTTACGAGCGGAAATTAAACTGATAAAGTATCAAGTTCCCTAAAAGGTGGCCAACATTAAACTTTAACGCCCCTAAAACTAGGTTTTGAGTTACTATGGAATCATGAATGAAAACATCAACGTGTTGTTTTCTGAATTCTAGTTTCCGATGGTTCTACCATGAGGTGAACGCGACCACAGAGAGTCAAGTCACTGTACAACTCAAACCAGGCCATTTCTTTCACCACACCCTGATAAAATAACGTTTTTGTATCATAAATAATGTACACTGCGTAATTACTTGTAGACTCTAAAATGTTTTCCTCGAAAAAGCTTCGATGGAAACTAAAATGTCACAAGCGAAACTATCTTTAGAATAATATATCCCTATGCTAGGTTAAGGGTGCATTGAATAACTTCAAAAACTAAAAGACGTAAGTCAAGTTAACTAAGGACGAACTTTGAACGTTAACGCTAAGGAATAGAGTTAGTTTTTCAATGCGCTCTTACATAGATACAGTTGTAGCTGACGAGGGTGAAGTATAGAGGGGTGTTTGCAGGGCAATGGGGTAGGTGGTGGCCCGGGCGCAGGCGTGCGGCAGTCGCAAGCGCGCCGCCGCCGCCGCCGGCCGCGCGCCATGGAAGAACCTCGAGTGCGAGACCGCGCGCCTCTCACTGTCATAGTCGCCCCGACCAACGCGTCCCCGCCGAGACTGTCCCCAGCGGATCTCCTCCCAGATGGAGATGCAGCCTTCCACCCGCTCTCAGCCGTCAACGGACGCCTCACACCCCCCGGACTCGAACCAGCCTCATACGCCACACTCACCCCGCTATTACCACTACCTCCAATTAGCACCGTCTCAGACAAATTCGCCTACCACGCCGGAGGAACTTTCACTGTGATACAACAACAGCAATCTTATGCTTCTTTATCGCCGGCTGCGTATAATGAACCTTTATCGCCCCAATCTGCGTATAGCAGACGAAGCGTTTCGCCGAACTCTTTCGAGAGGCGGTCACCTACGCCGCCATTACCGAGTCCGGGGTTAGATTTAAATGCAGCTTTACTAGCAAGAGAAGAGGCTCAGCAACAGCAGCAGCAGCAACAGCAGCCTCAGAATGACACAGAGGAGATTAATACGAAAGAATTAGCGCAGAGAATTAGTGGAGAATTGAAGAGGTACTCGATCCCTCAGGCGATATTTGCTCAGAGGGTGTTGTGTAGATCGCAGGGGACGCTAAGCGACCTGCTTAGGAATCCGAAGCCGTGGTCGAAGCTCAAGTCTGGTAGAGAGACGTTTAGAAGAATGTGGAAATGGCTCCAAGAGCCGGAGTTTCAGAGGATGTCCGCGCTACGCTTGGCAGGTATGTGGCGCATGTCTTGTGTGATGTCTGCTTGCGTGTCTGAAGTAAGTAGCGAAAGTTCGAAATGTAGATGAAATATCTAAGTTTGAAAATCAACATTTGGTGGTTCCAATTGGAAATTTAATGTGAAAGCGAAAATGAGCTACAGGTTCCTTGATAGGGTTGTTGGTCTTATAATTATGTTAATATCGATATTACGTTATTAAGACTTAGGTACTTATTTAAAAAAAAAACGCTCTCAACTCTAGGACTGAACTTTTTATACGCTAAGCGGTACATAGCGGTATGCTGCTGGAGTTAAGAGCGATTTACAATTAACCACAGAATATCTACAAAATCCTTAATAAAACAATTGCGTACTCTAACATTTTGTCATAAGCACACCACAATTTTACTTCCACATCTTATCAAACGCACCCACTTGAACGCTAAAACACGATAACGAAAGTGACGTAAAAAATATCGATAAAACTGTGAAGTGCGTTTACAAACATCGTCAGCTGCTGTCTTCGATCGCGGACAATCGATAAGTAGCGGTCGATGGAACGTCACTAGCAAGAGTGAAAGGGTGCGTTGGCTTGAAAAGGGGGAACTGTTCTACAGAGTTTGGGCTGACTGTTTTATGTTTTATTAAGTAATAGCGGGTGCGGTTGGAGTTGTGCGACAGTGTTTCGAAGACCACTTTGGCGATGTAGTAAACCTATCTGCCTGAGACAAGTCAGGAAACAAGAAAAACAAATGTTCCGGATCTGGGCGTTTATCTAATATATGTATTTTATATTCTAGGTTCTTCCCTAGTTCGCTACATGGTATCTCATAACACAAGCTTTGGTTACTTTAAGGCCATGTAGTTCGTGTGATTGTCTGGGGATTTTATTTTATTTTTATTTATATAGTGGTTTTCGTTTAAGCATGGGTGAATTTTAATTGTATCCTTGGTTCTAAGATATTAATAATAGAGAACATTTTTTAAAATTCGATTTTTAAAACTAGTCATTTATGTCATTGAACTTGACCCGATATTTCACAGTCATAAAATATACATAGAAACTTAATGTATTAATAATCAAATACTAACTAACTTTATTAAAAAATATACTAATTCGATATTTTATCCTGATTAATTTACTTGCAAACAATTCCTGAATTTTAATAATCGATTCTTAAACGGACCTCGATACTTCATATTCATTTTTAGAACGCAATAAAAACAAAGCTTATTAAAATGTTACTTTATCACATCATATATATCGAGCGTTATCATCTTACTCTACACCTGAGTTCGATCGATAGCAAACAATCGATAATTTAATCGACATCGAATACGTCACTAGTGCAATTCGCCGCGCATTGGGGTTGAAATGGGGTGGTCTACATTGCATTGAGTAACTACATAAAATGGGGTGTGATGGATTCAAATTTTGACGGCGACTAGGAAAGTGTAATGAAATGAATTATTATTAAACTTGCTGTTGCCCGCTGTTGCGTTCGCTTAGGATTAAGAGATTTATTAAAAAAAACCCTGTTCTTTCACGATTCCGATTGCCGAAGGCGGGACTACGGAGCATTTGTGTTCGATCAGGCAGAAGGCCGGAAACACCTAAACTTAAAGCTCCAGGTGTACCTCATCCGCCTTAGATAGAGCCCACCGCCATTGGCATTATCCGTGAGCCCCGGCGGATAGCGCCCAGGCCTGAGCCAAGCGCCCGCACCTTTTTTTTTTGTTGACGATGGGGAAATCTTCCAAAGATACCCGACATATGTGGAACATATGTGAGATTTTTACCCACTAAAACCCCCCGATGGCCTTCCTCTACATCTTGGAAAAGAGCCCCGGGATCTCCTGAAGAACCACCGGAAATCTTTCGATGTTTACCACTTCTGGGCTCTGCCGCTTATTTCTTTCCTTCTATTCTGGTTGTCCACCATCTCTGTGACTGCTAGTACGTCATTTAGCTTCTAAATCCCCTATTTAGATGCTGCAGTCAATCCTTTTAGTCAGGCTCTTACGACAGGCAGGATATAACGTAGTTCAATTCTGACCCTCGAGACTACAGGGCACGGGGTTTTTTACAGGACTATTGCAAAAGAAATGTAAAAAGTTATTGTGTTTATTTCTAAGATTGACCAACAATAACTCATAAATATCACTGACATGAGCCCCGCAAACCCGCTGTCGTTTAATTTAGGTTAGGTTGAGTCTCCGTACAAGTATACCTACTATAATGAAGTAGGTACTATTTTAGACTAATAGCACAGAAGGCAGCACATCAAGAGTTACAAATCTGTAAAAAAAATTACTTGAATCTGAACTCTATGCCGTCGACATTAAGCTAAAATTGGTTGGGGAAATTTTACAGGTAGGTAATGTAACGCTTGATCTGCTGCCTTCTGTACCTACAGAACGGATTTTTTTATCTATTACAAACCTTTAACCTCATGTCAAATTACGACGCATCAAACTGTATTACTTTTTGTAATAAATAAAAAAAACAAAAGAACACATATTTTCAAACAATATTAAATCCAGTAGGTACATTTGTTTATGTTCTTTCTTAAAGAACTCATGAATTACCTATGCGTTTAACTTGAAAGTTAGGAACCTACCTACATCTTAAATAAATAAAATCCCCATACAATCACACCAACTACATGGCCCCAAAGTAAGCAAAGCTTGTGTTATGGGATACCATGTAGCGAACTAGGGGGAACCTAGAATATAAATACATAGATAGATAAACAGCCACACACGGAACATTTTTTTTTTTATTATGTCGAAAGGTACAATAAATGCTAAAGAAACATTTTCACTTTTCAGCAGTGCGAGCACAGAACTTTCTCGATTCGTATGCTTACGAATGTTCGTATACTCGTAGTATGGAGACGGTTTTTAAGCAACAATGGAAATCTATCCATTGCAGCACGGCCAGCTCAAACAAATGTGTGCCTTGTTAATTTTCAATGTTTGTAAACATATTGTACTCTTAAATAAAAATTAATGTGTCACCAAAAAACTTGCAACCGACTCCATACTATACGAACATTCGTAAACATACGAGTCGATAAAATTCTGTGCTCGCACTGCTTAGTAGGTATAGAATTTATTAGAAATGATTAGAATGTGCGGATGACATGCCGCCTTCTTCTGCGGAAAAAAAATGAAATAATTGATGAAAGTTGAAACTTTGTTACGGGTTATTTGATGAGATAACAAAAAAAAAGTGCTACGGTTTTTCAAGATTCTTCGAAGAGCTTCTTTCGATTCAAAGTTGTCGAAATAATATCACGTTAAAACATAGACACCCATCTAGAACGTACTGTTTTTAAAAGTTGGTTTATGAACTGTGACTTTCTGTTCTTGTCAGTTTGCCTGTCTGTCCCAACTCAGCAATATGCTAAACAGGCTGTAAACGGAGTTCCCTTTTAGTTTGCATACATTAAGGTTCTATATATAGCGTCTGTATATAATAATAAAGTTTGCTGAAGTAAATGAAGTATGAAGTACTTTGAGGCATATGGTTATAAGGGCTTTGTAGGGTTAGGGGAGTTGTGACCTTTTGAAACTGTGCTGTTGAACCCTTACTACTTGGTTTTATATAACAGTTTTGTATAAAAATACTCTTTTTATTATACATGCAATAGATAAATAAAAGAAGCAATGGCGTGTGGTTTTGCTTGAGTAAGTTTTGATTCCATATGAGTATACTGATAAAATATATAAATAAACAATGCTGCTATGCTGGACACAAACGAAAGAAAAACATAGAATGTACCAGCTGCTTCTCTTCCCCGGCCATCACTAATCAAAACTCTGCTTTACGCCGACAACCAGGTTCTACTTGCATCGTCAGCGTCGGAATTGCAACAAATGGTCACTGTGATGCATGAGTCGTTTACGAGAAATGGTTTGAGAGTGAATGTTGGTAAGACAAAGTCATGGTTATGCAGAGCAATGAAGATATGACGGTGTGCAATATTATGATAGGAGACGAAAAATTGGAACAACTGAGAGAGTTTGTACACTTGAGGTCCTTGTTTACGGGACTTGTTTTGGTTGTCTGGTAGAAATCGCTACTCAGCGATAAGACCGCCAAGTTTTTATGTTTAATGTAAGTGTTCTTTTTTCTTTTACTGTACTTGTATAAACTGAAGTGTAAATAAATAAATATGACGGTTATATTGAAAGATATGATTAAAGGTGATATTGATAAGCAGGATATTGTGTTAATGGCGCCTTATTTTCGATTATGGCAAGCAAATTTATACCGAATAAGGCTCGTCTTGCCGTACTTGAGGGAGTTTTGCCGCCAACACTTATTTATAGTAGTGAATCTTGGGTGTGGCAGAAGAGACATGAACGCAGGAAGAATGTTGTGGAGATGAGAGCTTTGAGGAGCATGTGTGGAGGGAAATTGTGTGGTAGGGTGCAACAGTGAAATAAGAAAGAGTGCGGACTGAAAGTTTTAGTCACTAAGATTGAAAAGGGTATGCTACAGTGGTTTGGGCATTTGGAAAGGATGAGCGAAAGTGTGCTTACGAAAATGGCGTACAAAGCAAGAATGGATGGTGGTCTCGGAAGAGGTCACCCTAGGCAAACGTATGGAAACTGAACTCGTAGGAGAATTCGCGAGGAATATATTATGGTATATACAATAAATTATTTTTCAACACACTTGCTCGTAAAGTAAGCCTTATTCTATTGAATTTTGAACTATAAACTGGGCTATAAGTCACGCGTGCATAATATATTATGCCCTAGTGCATAATATAATGAATCCTACAAAGTTGAATTGTACCTTTGTGCAAATTAAATGCGAGTAAACAGAGCATATTTTATTGATCCGGGTTATACATTAATTTTTTTCAGAAACAACAAAGAGGTTTTATACCACTTCAAATCCATATACATTTTTAAATGTTTACGCCTTATATTAGTTAAACAAAATTGTATATCAAACAAATTATTCACAATTTACAATAATTTGTTACAAAATATTAAAATATTTGGATTTACCACTCCAAATTAAATATTTTCATGTAATAATAATGAGCCGAGACTGTAATTAGCAACGCTCACGAGTTACATACGACGTTTTTCAACACACTTGTGAGTAAAAGACAGACATACGTGGTCATAAAATAACAAACACACTTGATAACAAAGCTGTAAATTGTGATTGAAAAATGGCGCCGAACCTCGCGCATGCGCGTAGGTTTTTTTTCCGCCAAATGTGTCAATGTCTGTATAGCATATACAGCCTATTTTAAGTGAAAATGTTTAATTTGGAGTGGTAAATGCAAATATTTTAATATTTTATAACAAATTATTGTAAATTGTGAATAATTTGTTTGATATACAAATTTGTTTTACTAATATAAGGCGCAAACATTTAAAAATGTATATGGATTTGAAGTGGTATAAAATCTCTTTGTTGTTTCTGAAAATATTTAATGTATAACCCGGACCAATAAAATATGCTCTGTTTACTCGCATGTAATGTGCACAAAGGTACAATTCAACTTTGTAGGATTCATTATATTATGCACTAGGGTATAATATATTATCCACGCGTGACTTATAGCCCAGTTTATAGTTCAAAATTCAATAGAATAACGCTCACTTTACGAGCAAGTGTGTTGAAAGTTAAATTTGTTTTAAGCGGAACTTATTAAGTAATAGTTAACATTCATGGACATCAAGATGGCTAACCGTGGTAGCGTGTCACTTGTATAAAACTTGTCGGACGATCGCGTTGTTGCCATACCGTGCAATAATTTAAAGTTGCCTTAAGTTGTTTTTAAGCGTTAGACTTCAAAACAATAGAAGACTGCAACATTTTGATAAATAATAAAATAATTATGACTGCCTTGTTGATTTCATTTCACATCTTTACTCAGAAGTACGGTTTTGCTTCGAATAAAAGAGGAGTAATTTAATTTTTAATACAAGCCGTAAAGGAAATTAGGTACATAGTTTTTAAATCTTTGGAAAGATTGGACGTTCTCGGTAGTATATACCGGGTCCGGAATGGTTTGAGTTTTCGCCTACATTGCACGAGCATAGCCCAGGTAGTGCTAAATGCGTAGCTTATTTGATAAAACTGTTTTTTTTTAATACCGGTTAGCGTCTTGTAATGGCTTGAAATCTGGATCTGCTGTGTTAATCCCAAAACAAGCTTACGCAAATATATATACAATATGTATTATTATGAGACTACGTAGCATCTCTTATAAAATCAATCTTTGCACATTATTCCTTATCGAATTGTGAAATTAAAAAAGGCTTGAACTCCCAGAAACAAGTTAAAATAGTAACCTAATTAAATTTTCTTTTATATTATTTCATGATTTTAAATTGAGTTTACCAATTCAACATTAAGTCACATAAAAAAATCAAATGCAGCAAAGAAAAAGTATGTCTAATTACTTTTTCACATGGGATTTTCCACCGCTATTTCTAGGGAAATTTTAACAGGTCTGCCCTAACGCTGTAGCACATGGAGCTCTTTTGTGACGTCACGCAACCCCCACCCCTTCATATCGATCGACCACCCCCGTCCCTCGCCCCTGCCGGTAGCACCCCCTCAGCCCAGCATTTAAGCAAGCCTCTCGTACTTTTATATGATAAATTTACTTGTTACTATACAAGACTATTTAAAATTAACTTTAAGTTACAGGACGCGATTTAAGTAAAATATTTTAAATTAGATTTTGGATTCCTTTCGTTTAGTTTATTGTAAAAAAGTAGCAATTTTAAAAAAAGTTATACGCCAGCTAAAACCATTTTAATGAAAAAAATACCTAATCCAGTGTTATACTTAAAAAGGAACCCCCGTTTTTAATTCATCAATTTATGTCCATATTTAAAATTCGAATACCAAAATGTTTAAAAATAAAAGATGTACAGATTATTCTATGGAATTTTGTTCAGTGGACCAGAGGAAGAGTTTGATTTAAATACATTTTCAGCATGTACTCCAACAGTGAAAGATTAAAGTGAAAGATTAAGATTACGAATATGTACTTATACATTTACAAAATTATGTATACACGCGTACATAAATGAATACATAGAATTTAATATTAATTTCGACTACCACTGCGCTAGATCTAGATCGTAAAACGTGCCTAGTATGGCACTAAATAAAGGCGTTATATTTTATCTTACTGTTATTATAAATATAAAAATGCATGAATTGATGGATGAATGTTTTTAACTTTTTTTCCTTGAAACTTCTAGACGGATTAAACTGTGTTTAACATATTGTAGCGTAACTATATTCTGCAATAAGTACTCCTTTTGCTCTGACTTTCTTATCGGAAACGAGCAAGTTTTAGAGAAGTAATATTTTATATTTTAAATATATCATGATTGATGGAATTTGCTAGAATACAGAGACCACATGCAGCTAGGGAGTAGTAAAGGAATAATTATTCCTCATAAATTCACAGGATTGAAATATATGCGGGGCAAGCTGCGAAGCACAGCTAGTAGTCGATACTAGTAATTTTTTAAATTAATATTCAGATTTACACATTGATAAGTAAACACTATGTTATTTCTGCCCTCAGTTATGGACAAAAAGTACCGCTACAAAGTTAAATTTACATACAATTTACAGATACCTCGACCCAGCAAAGTATAAAGGGCGACAATGTAAACAACATGCCGCAACAGAGTTACAGCCAGTCCAGAGACTACCAGGTTGCGCCACCCATGGCCTCGAGCTCCACTATGTACCCTCATGGGCCCTCAACCCAATGGGACACACCAGCTTACGAAATGGCTGGGGATGTCTCTTGCTTGTGAGTCCTGCCCTAATCTTGATATGACTCCTGGTTTCCACCAAATCCTTATCCCTATCCTTAGTATCCAATAAATATGATCGAAAATATTCTTGATTTTTATGTTCTAGTCTTAACTATCAATCCTCCTAATTAATGAAATTAAAATAATCTGCTTTTACTTTTAAAAATATTTTTATAGTTGTGTTTATATGGATGATTTGATGGTTAAGTTATCTTAATGATCCTAATTCCTAAAACCCTAATCCCTCTTCAGTGGCTGCGTAGCAGTGGACTTGGTTTCTAATAGGTATATTATATCAATTGCTTATCACAAAGGTAATATATAAAAAGCCTATTTAAATTATAAACAGTGTTCCTATGTAAAAGGCAGTTAACTTTGTGACAAGCGTTCTAGGAGTTGAAAGGATAATGAATGGGTTTTATTTTTGTCAGTTCTATAAAATTAATGTGTACAATGTATAGATTTTTAATTTCCTAGATGTTTATTTTTCGGATAGGCAGTATCTTTTCCTTTATATTTCTTACATTTTTCATTTCTTCATTTATAAGTAAATGGTGAAAAAATGGCAATGATACTGCCTAGACTAAAAATTATCTTTGTTATTAGAAACTGTTCAAGCGTTTATTTTTTAGCTGTAGGTAAGTGTATTTTGTTAGCTTCAAGAGGCCAAGATGAATGTTAGACTGCTACTGCTGCCCTCTCCCCTCCTTTTTATGTTCCTTCCTACGCCCGGGCTGCCAATAGTTTTATTTAAAATATGATTTTTAGGTGCCTGCGAGATTTCAGAACCCTTTGTTAATGTTGTTTACATTGTCGCCAGGTATGCGTTTTTCATATAATACGTTAAATGTGTCTAGATTTATAGAATGTACTGGAAAAGGTGTGTGGAAAGCTGGTTTTTGTAAACTAAACTATTTGTACTATAAAACTGATTGTTAGCACTTAGTGACGACACCTTTTTCAATATATTTTTAGAATAGTTATTTTAGATGGTATTATGTGAAACATGTTATAGTTAATGATTTTTAGCTTGTATTAATAAAACTAATTTTATATGTTATCAATAATAAACATTATTTTTTATTAAGTTCAATTCAGCAAGCTAAAAGTCCCCGTAACAAATTCAATGAAATTTGTGTTATTACATACATAACCAAAACATGTCCCAAACTATATCGCAGCTGTAACCTTTTTTTAATATTTGTAACAATCAATGTATAGAGGCATGGTGGATGTTTTAGATATTTATAAGTCCGTTTTATTTTTTCCGATACAAATTTTCCTAACGTGTATTTCATTTTTGTTTCAGCGGCCCAGATACCGCAACGAGGCAGTAAGTTTTATTTCTTTTATCTCAAATCCTATGAATGAAATAATTTTACGAGACTATTTGCTAATATTTATACAAACATTCTTATTTTAGATCAATTTTCAGGCTGCAAACGCAAGGAGGAACTGATTACGGATACCATGCCTTCCCCGAAGAAGCCTCGTTTGGTTTTCACAGACCTCCAGCGGCGTACTCTACAAGCTATTTTTAAGGTAAACAAATATTTGCTTTATTATTATTTAAAATACTTTGAAAACGGCCGTGACATCTCCTGTGGTCGATTGTTCAGCTGTGGCTTGAGAGATTCTGCATTTTAGTCACAGCTGGGACAGCTTAATAAACTAAATTTTCTAAGCTAGCTTGGATCTGGGTATACAGTGGATGCCTTCTAGTTCTAATGTAAAGTTTCCATGACATAAGCTTATTTTGAAGCCACTTGATTGGTTTATCAGTTTAGTTAATTTATAAATCTACTAATAAAATCGCAGATATAAAAGATATGTGTGTTCCGGTGTTTATAGAACCCCCCGTCCCGCTATTTCCTAGATTGTTATGGTACTCAAAGCTAGAGGCTGTGTTTGTTATTAACATTTGTTCAGAATATTTCAGCTTATTGGTGAAACTGTGTTTCTAAATTTTGTTATTTTAACCAATATAATCACAATGTGAAAGCTTGCGTTGTTGGTTCTTAGTTCAAAGAAACAATTTCATCGCAGAACCTCAAGTACTTACTATCTAAATACAGAGCTCAATTTGCAAAAATTACTCGCACTTGGCTAGCGCAATGGCGTCTGTACCTACGACCTCAAAATAAATTTTGTTTTCTTTAGCTTAATGTCGGATCCTCTGCGCATGTGCCACGCAGATCTGACAACATAATAAGCTTGAGCTTTCTGAAACGAAGAATCATAAAAAAATAGTCTTGTTCAAATGTGTATTACTTCATCGTTAAAGTTTTGTCTCAAGTTTTACGATTTATTAGTAAAATAACATACTTTTTTAATTGGATTTGATCGCGTATAATTTTATAATAATTTTCAACACAATTTTCTTTTAAAGCTACAATGACAAAGATTATCGTTTCGATTTTGGAATTCTCAAACAGATAAATAATCCAAAACTTCTCCTTATTTCAGGAAACAAAAAGGCCATCTAAAGAAATGCAAGTAACGATTGCGAGGCAGCTCGGCTTGGAACCGACGACAGTTGGCAACTTCTTCATGAACGCTCGTCGTCGGTCGATGGACAAGTGGAAAGATGATGATGCTCCTTCTACAGACTTAGACATGCAATGTGACGGTCAGGACATGGACCACGGAACAAGTCTGGACTCCGCAGAGTCTGAGGAGGAACACGATGATCATGATGACCATCTATTGTGACGCCCTCTCACTCATCATCATTTGATAGTACTATGAAACCAGCTAGGAGTTGTCAATGTTATGGAATGTGCTTTCGCAGCGTAAGTTTCATTTAAATAGTCTCAATGTCCAATAGCAGTTTATAATGATGAATTTTATTGTTGTTATTGTATTAAGATGTATAGAATATAAATCTGTGTAGCTAGAAATGAATATCTAAGATTCGTAATTTTGCTCTAATTTTCTAAAGAGTTTCTTGAAATAGTTACAGATTTGAAGAATGTTACTATAAATATCGGCTAAATTAATGTGCTAGATATTTCCTCTATACTTACAGTATTAAGGCAGCACAGCATCTTATTCGATAAATATATCATTAGTGTATCTGCAGATTACATTCGATAACCGTGTAGACAACTTCGAGCATGAAATGTACAGTAATATTTAAGATACAGGGTATGGTCTCATCACTTTTATTTTCCACATTATTTTAAGATAATATACCTAGATTTAATTTCTATGCTAAGATTATTGTCACTCTACAGTATTTTTTGTATATGGATGATTTTATACTTTACACTGGTGAGATCATATTCTTAGTAAAAGTAAATAATTTATTAACAAGATTGAAAATGGTTGATCTCTTTACATACGTTTCTAGTCCATTGCAAAGAAAATAACTAGATATACATGGTTTGAGGTTATTGTTGTATAATATTTAGTTTAAAATTGCGAACTTATTTAGAGACACTTGAATGATTTTATCTGATATTATTTACTATGATCTATTATAGAACTTTGATCATATTTAACAAATGGATGAATGTAATTAAATCCTTGACAATACTAGAAGAAGTGCTCTCTTTTAATAATTGGAAAGCATGAAGAATCCAATAAAGATAAATATTTCAAGTGGATACCAAACAAAGTTTGTCAAAGCAAACGCAATAAGTTTGTAAACCAGAAATTGTAAAGAACTACTGGTAGTATAACTTGACTTAGCTAAATGTTCGATTAAATCGGACTTTTTTAATTAATTTAAATATACAACTCTAATTTATTGTCAGACATATTTCTAATTTCTCTAAGTATTTAAATCACACAGAAAGTTATGATTGTTTATCTAGTCAAAGATCTCAACATTCCGTTTAAGATATGTACGATGATGACAAAGAACCGAGTCGTGCGTGATATTACTTAAATTCGTAATGTTAAATCTAGTTTTACTGAAAACATGTTTACATGGTGCAAAGATATTTCAAAAACATAAGAACGACTGAATTTTTGAAAAACACTCTTTGATAATATCTTTGTCTTATGCAACTATGATAATATAAGCTTCACTTTTAAGTATGAAAATGAAAAAATCTAGTCTATTCAGTGCAAAATTTAGTCAAAATAAGTTGTAAGCTTACGGAAAAGTAAGCACTTATCATCATACCATGGCGAAACGAATTCGGTCACCGAACACTGTTTTATGCAATATTGCTGCCGTGTTAAGTTCCCGAAATTTTGGAGTTACTATACTTTTATTTTGATGTTACTTTATTCTGATTCCAAGTTTGTCGTTTTCTGTTTCTTCAATTGAATTAAAAATTGATTATTCTATCACTTGTCGAGTATTTATATACCTAGACACATGTTATCCTTTCTTTATGTTATCTGCATAATGTCGCTGACAATTACGTACCAGTACAGCAGGCGAAATTATTAATTTTTAAATAGATTTTTTTGATACAATTCGTACGATATTATATTTTTGTACCTACATTGTAACTTGTGAATGATTTTTTCGAGTCTGGCAGTAATATTTCTAGAATAAAACAATGTTACCGGATTAGTTTAGCTTATCAGCGCTAATAATTACCTGTGGCATTAGATTTTAGGTTTAAATAAATATGAACTGTATGTATCAGTTCAATTAAATATAATTTTAATTGTTTTAAGCTATGTGTAAGTATTTATTTTATATTTATTAACATTTCTAGTCGTTTTGCAGTACCATTTCTCACCAAAGAGTCACTTTAGAATGAGTGCAATATTATTTAAATAACTATGGTATGAGTTGGGTGCCGATCATTTTAATTTATTATTGTAACAGTTATTCATAAGAGTTGTACAAGACATAGAGGTTTGCAATAGTTGTAATTTTGTTAAACATAAATATGTAAATAGGTAGTAATAAATGGTTTTGTGTCTATTTTACATATTTATCTTGAACTTTTCTTTGTGAAAGAGTCATAGAGACTTTATTTGATGGATACATAGATGGCGCGGATGGGTTTTTATTTTAAGTCGTGTTATATAATATAAAGATGACACAAAAGTGCTTAAGCACACAAGTGGAATGTTTATTTACTTGCACGACAACAATAATGGCTCATTCGCAGATCTGTCACTTGGAAGTAACATCATAATGATAGGGTTAATTTTTTGGGTAGAATTTCAATACAACATAGAATTAAGTTTTGCGCACAACTTGAACAAAAAACAGAAGCTTTTTGATTAGTAATATGAATCTTTTCTTATATTGAATCTTAATATCAGAAAAGATAACGAAATGAAATATATTTAGGGTCGGTTTCACAATGTATGGATAAAGTACCAAATAGCTATGTAGCACATAAATTATTTGGAAGACAAAAGTTCCGAATAAGAAACTTCGCGTTTCACACAATTATCCGAAACATAAAGGAGATTGCGGTGCCAAAATTCGCATGTTCCGTTTTTGTTTGTCTTTTTGTTACGAACAAATAAAGTTAATAAGTAATAAGTATTAATTTTCTCTGAGTAGTTTGTGTATGTTGTTTTTGTGATTCGAGAGTCGACGCTAAAACGTGAAAGAAGCGTCAATTTCAGCCGGGAAGAAGTTGACCTTCTAACTTCGCTTGTTGCTGAACATAAAAATGTACTTGAAAATAAAAAGAGTGACTCAGTCCCCTGGCAGTAGAAAGAGCAGTGTTGGAAGACGCTGGAGGCGCTGTTTAATAGCACCAGTGGGCTAAACTTTCGCAGTGCTAAAACTTTAAAAGCTAAATACGAAGCCTTAAAGAGGGCTACAAGAAAAAAGTCTGCCTTGATACATGCTGAAACCTATCGTACAGGAGGTGGCCCTAGTGCTGCTCCTCCTCTTACCCCTATCGAGGAAAAAGTTAAAGATATGATATTGTTAAAAAATCAATCAATTGTTGTCATTGAATAAACAAACATCACGGCTTCTTTAGTAAGTCTGAACCGTGTCCTAAAGTCCGTTTCGTCCAATGTCTCCATATAGTTAGTTCTATGCTGAAATACAGGATTCCTGCGCGGTGTTGTGATGCGATCAAAATATTGATCAAACTCATTTTCAAGAGTTTCAAGAAAGTCCATCATATTATTAAAACACGACGTTTTCTTGTCTTACATCTGGCAAACACAAATCTCTTCCATAGATTATACACTTATGTTTCAGATAAATTGTGCTATTTGGAACTTATGTGGAACTTATCCGTACATTGTGAAACAGATCATTAAACTAACAATATTTTATCAGAATATAAATAACAACCAGAAGTTATGCTCGAACAACCAAGTAATTTCTGTAGATGTGGTATTTTACGGAAACGGTTAGAAATTAAATTTGATCCTATTTCTGTATTAGCAACTATCATTACCATTATTGATCAGTCTTATATTTATACATACATTTTTTCACATGTTTTATTTTCGTTAACTAACCTTGTTTCTTATAAACCTATGGCAATTAATATTTGCTCACTTTTTGTTGTTGCTTATATCTCTGTTCAATTGGCAAAAAGGGTTTTATTTCGCGAAATTTACTCCTCTGTGCTGTATTAAGATATCTATCCCTTTTTAGCGACAATATTGACATTTCGAATTATACACCACAATTTGTTATTTTAAAATTAAAATGTATTGTCATACATAAACTATACACAAAGCAAATGTTTCATGTGTTCTGCTTTTCATTTCAATTAATATTAGACAAAAGGCACAGATATTGAAACAAAATCTTTTCTTTATACAAATGGTTTATTGTGGTGTACAGTTCTGAAAATGATCTTTTATTACATCAAATGAGCGGGATAGCGAATCAATTAAATAAAACAATATTTTTATGTACTACGCGCTTTCTCTTGTACATAGTATGTGATTACTGTAAGACTAAATGTACATTTTACAAAGAACTGTTGCATTTTTATTTTCCTTTTTGCTGTATCCTTAGCTTTAGTTTTATTTTATATCATACGATATCACAGGTTAAGCAACGTTCGGCGCGGTCGGTACTTGGATGGGTGACCGCCAACCATTCATTTTAAACGACGACTTCCGTGCTTCGGAGAGCACGATAAGCAGCCGGTCGTTATGGTTTGTCAGAAGCATCGAAGAATTGATTTAGAATGTTAAGAAACACATTGCAGAACTTACAACTTTGGATGTGCTTTTTTTGCTTTATTTCATCATAATCACGAGCCCTTTTAAAGGAGCCCTCTCTAGTGGGACATGATTTTCTTTTCTCGATTATCAGGAGGATTGGTTTTTAAAGCACCAAACTGGCTCAGTACTAGTTATTGGACGTCAAAATTTCAAGATGCCGCCTCTGACACATCCTAACAGCATCTGAACTTTCAGCACATTCATTCATTCCAACATCGGAACTGATGTTGGAATGAATGAATGATTGTTGGTTGATATAGGTGTTGTACA
The DNA here is from genome assembly GCA_944452665.1 of Stenoptilia bipunctidactyla. Taxonomy (NCBI): domain Eukaryota; kingdom Metazoa; phylum Arthropoda; class Insecta; order Lepidoptera; family Pterophoridae; genus Stenoptilia; species Stenoptilia bipunctidactyla. Next base: position 20,105,949 of record OX101743.1, on the reverse strand, counting down.
TAGCACACTAAATACTATTTATGTATTTATATTCTAGGTTCCCCCTTAGTTCACTACATGGTATCCCATAACACAAGCTATGCTTATTTTGGGGCCACGTAGTTGGTGTTATTGTCTGGGGATTTGATTTATTTATATAATAGCGTTTATATATCTCACTGGACGGCGTTGGCGTGTTTTACCTAAAGAATTCAGTTTTTTTTATAGATGAGAAAGTTTTAATGTGTATTAAATAGGCATTTATTTTATATTTTTAAATATAATAAAGATCTACCGCAAAGATATTAGAAGCAAAAACCTCGAGATCCAACATCTATGCGAGCGCCATCTATTGTTAATAGAACAAAATTTTAGGGAAAGCCGCCCTCTGCCTCGCAAAATATTTTAATAAGTGTTTGTGTGGTAAAATTATTTTGTGTGACAATATTATTTTCATCTTAAAATTAACCTTATTAACTAAATGCATTTTATACGTTAATTATCATTGCTTATTTTGGTAGCTATATAACTTTACAATTATCTTATTACAGACTAGCTGTTGCCCGCGACTTCGTCCGCGTGAATACCGGTTATGGGAGTTGGATAAATAATATTATAATATCGTCCTTGAAGTTCAAAGTCAAAATCGATTCAGTTGTTTAGCTGTGAAAGCGTTACTGATAGATAAACAGAAAGAGTTATTTCAAAAACTGTTACAACAAAGCTGTCATTCGCAGCTTCACCTAGGTTTTGTGAAAAAGACCTACAAAAAATAAAATAGAAAAAGTTACCTACAAAAAGTATATACCAAACAGGAATACCCTACGAAAGGCACACTGGGTAAAAGTAAAGCTGCAAACTGGACGGCATCGACAGCGAGAGCGACAGCGGCGCGGGCAGCGACGCGACGCGGGGTATCTGCGGGGCTAGCATGCTACCGTCGACAATGATAAATCGGGCCTTTTACATACATACATAACTTCACGCCTGAATCCCTTTATCGATATTTTCTTAGAATATGGTATTTAGTGTAAGTAATTTATTAAGATTTATGACATATTTGGTTCTGTAGTCTTAATCATGGTATCAAATCGAGTAATTCTATCTATTATGGTACGCATATTAGCTTACATAATAGGATAAAATAACAAAATAATATTTATCTTGGCGATACGACTATTTATCGATGGTTGCATGCTAGCCCTGCTAGGCCGTTCTCGACGCCAGCGGGCGCTCGAGCGATTTGTCGCGGTTTCATACAAACTCAATACTTTCTATCGTGTCGCGAAATCGCTGCTCGCGTCGCTGCCCGCGCCGCTGCCGCTGTCGCTGCCGTCCAGTTTGCAGCCTTATACAGTTTATTAATTTTGCAGCCTTATACAGCCGTATGTATAAGGGTAGGTTTATATCACGGAGGAAATATCTGCTTTGTGGTTTATATGTAGGTAGGTTTATTACATAGATGGTGCCCGCGACTTCGTCTGCATTGAATTAGTATTTCGAATAGGTTATTTTCTTCTCCAAGGTCCTATCTAAAAAAATAAACATGAAGAATCTTCCCCTATATAATATGTAGGTATAACTCCTAACCAATAACTATCTATTACATTACAAAGGCACATTCTAGGTAAAGCTATATTACTGTAAAGTTTCATAAGGAAATCGCTGCTCGCGTCGCTGCCCGCGCCGCTGCCGTTCTCGCTGTCGCTGTCACTGCCGTCCAGTTTGCAGCCTTATGGGGGTATGTATAAGGGTAGGTTTATATGTAGGTAGGTTTATAAATATAGGTAGTACAAAGGCACATTCTAGGTAAAGCTATATTACTGTAAAGTTTCATAAAAATCCGTTCGGTAGTTTTTGCGTGAAAGAGTAGCAAAAATCCATCCGTCTAGCCATTATCAGTGTATAATATGTTTAGTAACCTATATGTTTGGCTGTTTTTCACTGTCAAACGGCTTAGCCAATTTTAATGTAATTTGGTATGGTTGTTCATAAAGTTCTGTGTTGAGTTTTGACGTCATCTAGTCATCTAAGTCCGTAAAATAAACAACACGGAATTTAAATACACGAATCCTCGGTATCCTTTGCAGCGTAGAATATTCTAATTCATCCAATTGATGATCAATTAAATCAATTAAATCCATTTTTAGACAACAGATAGACAAAATGTTCATGAATCTAAACTCTGTGATTTAATTTAACTGTCAAGTAAACACGCTAATTGGCAGCGGCAAGTAAGTTACGGGTCAGTTTAATCATTGATTAGTGCTACTCGAACGTCGTGAAATTGACATGTGCAGTTACGGGTGACTTTAACTGACGATTAGTCTACTCGATACTTTACTCGAGGGTGGTGAAAGAGGCCCATATCTACACCACTTTTTATTCTGAAGAATTCTACGGGTTCTGACTTCCAAGAGGCAGAAACGATCAATAAAGAAAACCTAAACGATATTGAGTTCCATTATTTTACGTTTAACTTTTTTACAATATATCTCTGTATGTACGCTACCTACATTAAATCTAGCAAGAAGCTTTATTTATTTTTTTTGTACTCTAAAAAGTACAAAAAGAGAAAACGGTTTGGAAAATACCACCTTTTATAGCAAAACAGATTCATTTTAATATTAAAATTAAATCAAAGTGGCATACGATCACGGCTACACTTTCAACATATCTCTATCAATATGACGTAAATACATAAAATATTTCAGCGGAGACTATTTTCTTTTTTCGTACTTTTTAGAGCTCATTTTTAGTAGTCGGGTCGTAGTTTTTAAATTTTATTTTTTGATTCGCCAGGTTTTTATTCAAATATTCTTGCAATATTCTTGAAATATTCTTGCTTCATCTTCTATTTATATCTTTGCTTGTGAAAATTATAACGTTTTTCTTGCGGTTTGTAGTAGACAGTACTTTTTAATATATTTGGAAAAGACCATAGGAACTGGCGGACACTTAAAAAAGAACTAGATGTGATAACGCACCTGCAATAAAAAGACAAGAAGGTAGATAGGAATTCAAGCACTCACCGAAACCACGGCTCACGCGCACAAAATTATGAATCTTCTCTGTTTTTTAAGATGACGTATTAACACGGTTCTTAGTGTTCTTTTACAGATCGCAGTACTGAACTATTTATATTAGTTCTTGTTAAAATCAAATTGTAAGCACACGCTGTTAATAGGTGGCCATATTCTTTTCAACAACTTCGGAGTTCGAACGCAGTAAGAGCAAGCGAGAAGCTTGAATAAACGTGGGTATGGGACAGATAGGTAATTTTGCTATCATCACATCATTGAGTTTAAAAAAAAATAATTTAAAACCAAACATGCCCCCCGCCTTAAAGATACCCCTTTAAAAGTAAAGAAAAACATATATACATATACATATCTTATTTTTGGTTCATGTTTGTAAAATAAACATATGAAATTAAATAAACAGTAAAACGTATAAAATACATTCCTACAACTACATACATGTATAACTGGGGCACATAACTGAATAATAAAAATATGCGCCCAATCTAAAGTTAAACAGAAACAAATTAATCTCCCCTAATGCAAAGGCAGTGGAGGGAGCTTGACGACAGGTCGTCTGTTCGTGTTACTCGAAGTTTTAACTTCGACTACTCGAGTAACACCATCTTTACCGGGAAATAATTTGTTTATCCCACCCCAACTAACCCAAAGACCACTGTAGGGGTGGTGAGTTTTCCATGTTTACTAAAACAATTGTACCTACACTAGGAGGATGGTAGCCGTATTCCACTTTTCGCGAGTTTGCAATCTGTGAAGATACTCTAACTTAAAACGCTTCCAGAACGATTGAACAAGAGAGTCCATCAAGGTAAGCGCGTCGAGAGTCTTGCTTGGTCGCCACTGTCGCCAGTAACATTATGCGCAGGCATAAACGCTAGCGTCACAGTATGTAAACAATGTGCAGGAGTCAGCGCTGAAGGCTCTGACGGATCACTGCTCAATATACTAAGAGGACGGCTATTTAAAACTGTAAGCATTTCCTGTGATGATGACATCATTGAGTTTAAAAATAATTAATTTAAAACCAAAAAATCTTCAACCCTGTGTTTTTGTACCACAGACGTTCTTCTGAAAGTTTCCGCGACTTGCCTTTTTGTAGTACCTACATAAAATGAAGTAAATTCTGTTTTCAAACATGAAAAAACTAATAGTTTATGCTTGCATATTTTTCCCTGAGAAGAGGGAAATTATACTGATTGGTAACCCTTATTTCACCTTCACGCCTCTCTGACGTCATCATCCAAGCGCCAAAAAAGCCTTGTCGGATTGTACCTATATTTTTATTTATTTATTCCCGCGATTGACCTCAACCTCACTTGATGCTTAGTGGAGATGAGGTCGAAGATGACAGACAAGTCCGTGACTTAGGAGAAACCTTGCTCTTTATAAAATACTAGCCACCGCGCGCGGTTTTACCCGCGTAACTTTTGATCCCGTGGGAATTTCGGGATAAAATATAGCCTATAACTTTCCTCAAGAGTTGGACTATCAAATGCAAAAATAATTTTTCAAATCCCACTTGTAGTTTCTGAGATTAGCGCGTTCAAACAAACAAACAAACAAAAAAACCAGCTCTTCAGCTTTATGTATTAGTATAGATTATTGGAACACAGCACTTCAGGATAGATGATAATTGGCGGTGTTTTTATATGAAGGGTGGGCGCTAGCAAGGCGGACCATGAAGAGGTCCTACGGTAGTGGTAGGACTCCTGCCACGAGCGTGGCTTCTCAGGTTAGTCGCCTTCTACGACACGCTTATCCAGGGATAGTAGGGCCATTCAACCCTACGCGTCCTGAAAACAAAGAGAACAACGTAGGTATCGGTACCTTAAGACCGCAGAAGACTTATTTACTAATATGTGTGAGGTAGGTAACATGCCGTTTAAGTTAATCGCCTTCTTGGACGCGGTTTTCGACGGACTTAACAATTTTGTCAGTTGAATGGCTTCCTTGGGACAAAATTTAAGCGCTGTCTTGCAAGATTTGAAGCCCTGGGTTTTATTCTCAGCCAAAGTTGTTTTACTCGAATAACATTTTTATCCTCTTGGACTTTCTTGATAAAACATAACTATACCTACCCTCTTGGATTCTTTGAGTTTCTAAAAACTATCAATCTTGTTGTTAAACTTTCGCTTGTTATGATATATCTACTAGCTGTTTCGCGCGGTTTTTCACGATATTTCAGACAATTATAAATCGATTTTGAAAATTCTTGTTTCATATGATAGAAGATATTTTATAATTAATCCCATATAAATTTTATCGAAATCGGTTAAGTACTTCATTGAAAATTTCAAATTTCTGAACAAAATATTGTTGATGACATTATAAATTTATAACTCAGCCAAAGTTTTGACGTGAAGTCAGTTTTTTTAATGCTCTGCATTTGTTGATTATATCGTAACGTAACTTTACATTACGATGAAATGTTCCAGGTCAGCGAGCCACGAGCAAGGGTACAATACAATAAGCCATCTCGCAATACATTCGCCGCGAATGTTGCGATACGGCAAAAGGCTCAGGGCAATCGTCACCATTGTAAGTCCCCTTAAAATTTATATACCGTTCCTAAAGTTAATTCAAATGTACATGACAGTTTAAAAACTTATATTTAAACTAGCAGTCATAGGTAATAGCGTATGTTTGAAAAAAGTTGACTGCTCGATTTAAATTACTAACAACGCTATCTAGTGACAAAGCGTGAAACTAATTTTTCCTTGAAACAAATATTACTCGTAAGAGCGGGAACAAATCCATTACCTATTTAAAGTTTGTAAGTATTGGACCAGCAATCTACTTCATAGTATATTTCACTAAATAGTTGGTACCTTCGTACGTACTTTAAAAGATTTCTCCGTTTTAATGTGGTCCGCCATTTTGACTTCAGGATATTGTGTCAATATTTCGAGTTCATAAGTTAATACCTCGTTAGTACCTTTTACATTTTTTGTCTCAATGGTCTTACTTTTCGCATTACAACATAAAATTTAATTTAAAAAAAAATCCGAGTAAACTCAACCGAAATTTAAAGAATTGATTACGCAACGGCAGTGATCCGCGTGCCAGGTCACGTGCCGCCATTAGGTCAGGCGTATGTATAGTAGATAGTAAGAAAACTTTATTTATTTATAGGGAATTCTGGTGAAAAATTAAGTACCTACATTTGTAACATAATTATGATCAGAATCGAGTACTTACAGAGTGCAATCTTCAATATCTAAAATTTTTCACCAGTCACCCTGTATAACCTCACGCCTGTCTCCCCCTGGGGTAGGCAGAGACAAGGGAACACCAACTGCTAAAATCCAGACATACCTCTTTCGCTTCCTCCACGTTCATTAATCTTTTCATACATGATCGTCGATTGCGGGTACTTTTAACTAGGCCCTTTTTAAGAACGTCGCCAATGTGATCTGCATACGTTTGCCTAGGGCAGCCCCTTCCGACAGCACCATCCATTCTAGCTCTGTACCTTTTTCTATCTCATCCTTTCCAAATGTCCAAACCACCGTAGCATACCCTTTTCAATCTTAGTCACTACATCTTCTTTCAATCCGCATCTCTTTCTTATTTCACTGTTGCGCACTCAATTTCTCCTCAAAGCTCATCTCTACAGCATTAATCCTGCTTTCATGTCTCTTCTGCCACATCCAAGATTCACTAACATACATAAGTGTTGGTGCCAAAACTCCCTCAAGTACGGCAAGACGTAATAATTTTGCTTGATTCGGTATAATTTTGCTTGCCATAATCGAGTATAAGGCGCCATTATCTACATTTAACAATATTTCAATTTAATTATATACATTACTTTACCCTTCGGTATCATACCTAAATCAGTAGAATCTTATTACTCTTATTTTTTATGTATCGACGCCCGGCTGGTGTAGTGGTTAATCATTGCCTTCTATGCAAGAAGTCCCCCGAGCCCCGAGTCCCCGGTTTGGGTACATAGTTTTGTGATAAACACATTTTGTTAACCAGAGAAGTCGTGTATACAATTTACCTAAGTCCATTTCTAAATAATTTCAATACATGTTTGTTATCTTAAATTTGCATACTTACCTATAATTTATCTAGTACGTACCCATACCACAAATTCTTTAAAATACTTAATTTTGGCTCGATAATGTGGTATTTATTACATAAGTATGTATCGATTTGTTAAATAATTAAAATAAATTCAGTAAACTGATAAGTTATCAGAAAAACGTCTTTTCCCGCGCTAAACAAAACAGGTGCGCTACACTACAACCTTCTTGAAAATTTGGGCGGGATATTATCTTCGAAAGCTGGCAAGCCAAACTGGACCTTACCACCCTCAACATAAAGCATTCCAAATAATTAGAGACCCAAACCCAAAGAAACTTGTCCAACAAAATATTTACATAAACGCGGTAGCATTTAAGAGTTTCACAAAACAATAATGGTTGCCTCGAGCTTAATTCAAACCAACCTTTTCACTTTTACAAGACAAAAGCGTTTTTAAAAAAAAACTCCATAGCAGTGAAAATATACAAAAGGTCAGGCTTGAGCTTATAGGTGTGAAAGCGAGATAGCTTTATGTTAGAAGCGTGGTGTGTGAGAGGGACAGACTATTGAAAATCAATTTATTAGGCAGTGACGTCACGATTTACGCAGGCGCAGTGCAAGATTTTCCGGGATTCGGGTTGCTAGTACAGGAAAACTGCAGGGATCTAGGGAAATTTTCTTTTATTTTTAACCGAATTCAAAAAAAGGAGGTTCTCAGTTTGACCTGTAAGTATGTATGTATGTATGTTTGTCCGCGATTTTCTCACGTTTGGCTGAATCGATTTGGATGCGGTTTTCAGAAAAAGATTTGTCATGTTTAGGAGAAGGTTTTAGTATATTGACCAACTTAAAAAAATAAGGTTCTCTATTTATCTGTTTATTTTGTATCAGAGATGAGCCGAATGTTCGGCCGAGCATTCGAATTTCGTACAGCATTTGTATTCAGCCGAATGTTTGATTGATTTGCCGAATAATTACCGAATACTAGCAGTTTCAAAGAGGAGTTTAACCTGTATGTTAATTATGTCTGTCATCGATTATCTTGCGTTTGGCTGAACCGATGTTGATACGGTTTTTAGCAGGATATTTGTCCCATTTAGGAGAACCTTTTACTTTTTACTTACTTTCAATTTAGGGCTAGCTTTTAGTTTTTTCATAGCAAGTTATTTTCCATATCTGTAGATATACGTGATAGATTTTTTAGTGATAAGTTTTGGATAAGTTCTTAGCTGACTGTTCGCACGAAGATTGTTTTAAGCGAATTTCTTTTCGTTTGTCAGTTTCTGCAGCACCATCTCGTGCTGCATCAAGTTGTCGTTATTTTTCGTTGGGATTCCTCTTCTTTCTTAAAGCGTCCTTCTCCATAGTGTCCTACCTAGACCTACAGGTGAAACGTATATAACAATAGTAGGTAGGTCAAAGTCATGATTTTACAGTACCAAAACATCACATTAACAGGAGAAGTAGGTAGTTACTGATACCAGAACTAGCCCAAAACTTATTACTAAAAAACTATCACTAATATCTAAACTGTAGAACCTAACTAACTATGAAAAAACTAATAACTAGCTCAAAACAAACACCTTACACTAAAAAGTATGAAATAAATGTTAAATAAAGAAATTCATAAAACCAAAACCAAAATGAAAACAAACTAATTATTTTTTTTAAAGAAAAAGTGAACCGCATTCAAAAAACCAACCCACTAAAAATGTTTAAATAATTTCTATAAACGCCATCCTATTCCTGTTTCTATTCCATCCATATTACTACCACGAATAGTAAATTTCTGCCAAAAATTAATTAATATTAATGCATGTAATAAGAACATTAACAATGTATTTACATAGTTTTTGAAGTCGTTTTAGATTTAAACTATTTTCTCTTGACATTTAATATCGTTAATAAAAAAATGCCTAATCGTTTCATCTGTTTTTTATTTAAAGTATTATTTGCTTTGAGGCTCCACTTTTTACTATTGGCATAAAGGTAAAGCAAAAGAAAAGTCCCTTTAAACCTCGTTTAGCAAGTCTTGTCTAAATTGCTGTCTAGTCTAGCATTAAGAACACGTAGTTAAATATTTTAGGATGTATTCCATCTTCCATCCGTCCAGCAGTGGACGTCTTCAGGCTGTGGATGATGATGATGTATTCCATCCTTAGAAAATACTCTGCAATTGGTTTTGATTTCATTTGCCAAACATACTTCACTGAAACCATATTTTTTCTGTTACTTTTTGTAGATTTTGATCAAAAAAGCTTTATTGATATATTCGTGAATAGCTTTAATTATTTTGTGGCTAAGCTTATACTGGACATAACTAAGCTCGATTAACGATTCTATTGACAAAACCTACCTTGATCTTGACACTACAAAACAAAACACACACCCATCTGTTGCTCCGGAATAAAGGAGTAATATTTTTACTATCTAGCAACATCGCGCACATCTGGGCGGGCGGCCCGAAATAGCGCGGCGCGGGGAGCGCGCGGGGGGCGGCAGTTGCAGCGGCGACGGCGCCGCGAGCACACCGCCCCGACATGGCGTCCGTGGCCGCGTGGCTGCCGTTTGCCCGCGCCGCCGCCATCGGCTGGGTGCCCATCGCCACACACCCACTACCGCCACCACCCGTCCCCAAAGACAGACGCAGGGCCGAGGACGAAAAACTCCTCATCAACGTCTCCGGACGACGCTTCGAAACCTGGAGAAACACGCTCGAAAAATACCCCGACTCACTCCTCGGATCCACTGAAAGAGAATTCTTCTACGACGAGGACAGTCGCGAATATTTCTTCGACAGAGACCCTGATATATTTCGTCATATTTTAAACTATTACAGAACTGGTAAACTCCATTATCCAAAACACGAGTGTCTCACTGGTTATGATGAAGAGCTCGCATTCTTCGGCATCTTGCCTGATGTTATTGGAGATTGTTGTTATGAGGACTATAGAGACAGGAAGCGAGAGAATGCGGAGAGGCTAATGGACGACAAGCTCAGTGAAGCGGGTGACCAGAGCTTGCCGCAGCTGACAGATTTGAGGCAGAAGATGTGGAGGGCGTTTGAGAACCCTCACACCTCGACTGCAGCTTTAGTGTTCTACTATGTGACTGGATTCTTCATCGCTGTTTCGGTGATGGCGAACGTAGTGGAGACAGTACCGTGTGGGCACAGACCTGGCCGAGCGGGGACATTACCTTGTGGTGAACGTTACAAGATAGTTTTCTTCTGTCTGGACACAGCATGCGTGATGATATTTACAGCGGAGTATTTGCTCCGGCTGTTCGCAGCGCCTGATCGCTGCAAGTTTGTGCGTTCAGTAATGTCTATAATCGATGTAGTGGCGATCCTTCCGTACTACATTGGACTTGGGATCACAGACAATGACGACGTGTCTGGCGCGTTTGTTACGTTGAGAGTATTCCGAGTGTTCAGAATCTTCAAGTTTTCGCGTCACTCCCAAGGGTTACGTATTCTTGGGTATACTCTCAAATCATGCGCCAGCGAGCTTGGTTTCCTTGTGTTTTCGTTGGCGATGGCGATTATTATATTCGCTACAGTTATGTTCTATGCTGAGAAGAATGAGCAAGATACCAACTTCACTTCAATTCCTGCTGCCTTCTGGTATACCATCGTGACGATGACTACACTTGGGTGAGTACCGTAGAAGTAGTGCAATTACAAATATCACCGGGGAATTGTCAAAACTGTCCATTGTTTTACATAGGTGAAGTCAAGTTGTTTATGGCTAAGTTGATTATTAGTTTTCAATTTTGTAACTGTTCTTACAAACTTGAACAAACTTGACAGTACTCCAGTGAGTTTGCCCATAAACTCCAAAAGGCATTTTTCTGCCACGTGAAAGTCAAAACACCTGACGCCATTTAAAATTAAAACGCGCGAATGGATGTCATGGCGGAGATTCGCGCCATAAAGGGGTTACCGTAAAATATTGATGTGATGTGTTCTTAATTTGATTTTCATTTGTATATGGCTTTCAGCGAGGTTCGGCGACTCGTAAAGCCATTTTAGAAATAAATGACTGCACAAAACGTGAGAGGGAGCTGTTTTATTGTTTCATACCACCCTTGCAGGGTGATGAGTGCTCAAGTGGCTGTGTTTTAAGGTTGTTTTTGGAGTGTTTTGCGAAATGAGTGAAAACAACGAAGGTGCTTAGTTAATCGATAAATCTCTTTAATTACCTTCGTAAACATGGGTAAGTGTTATGAATGTGGGGCCTTGTAAGTCCTTGTTATGAACATTGCTTTTTACAAAGCTGATGCGAAAAGTTTTCAGGTTTCGTGTTTTAATTAATAAGAGGTATTTTTGTATAAGTCTCAGTTACAGCTTATAACATGATATTCAAGCGGGCTAATACCTAAAAATTACTGATTTGTAATGTATAATTCTTGTAAATATACAATATGATACAATAACACTTTATTGCTCTGATAAAAATACAGAAAATATAAATAAACAGAGACAGTTCATATGGTTTGATATTTCATATCACAAATTTACTTGGATAAAATTAATTTTATTTGTGATTTCCTAATTATGTATACTAGACACTTCACGTAGTTTTACGCACTTTTGATTCCATACACTTATTTGAAAAAAAAAATTAAAAAAATAAAATCCCCAGACAATCACACCAACTACGTGGCCTCAAAGTAAGCGAAGCTTGTGTTATGAGATACTATGTAGCGAACTAGAATATAAGTACATAATATATAGATAAACACCCAGACCCGAAACATTTTTTTTCTTGTTCCGGTCGGGAATCGAACCCGCAACCACTGGCGTCTGAGGCAGATAGGTTTACCCCATCGCCAAAGTGGTCGTCAATTTTTTAGGAATAAAAAATTTGGTTAGGAATAAGTCATGGGATAAATAAAAATAAGTACCTTCCGTCATAAAAACAAATGTTTTGTTTGGAACCGGGCCGGGGTTAGTACGGGAAATATTTGACTTAATCACACCTTTTTTCCTATTTAGTGTGTTAAGTACTCGCAGCGTTTGCACTGAATTAAAAAAAAATAGTAAAAATTTAATAAAATAATAAAATATCTTAATAAAATAAAAATTCTTAAAAAAAGTATTTTAAATAATATTTCACGGGCATACACTATAGTTTAAATTAGTTGCTAAGTTTCTAAGTTATTTATAAGCTCCGTAAGCTACAGCCTTACAATTAAGTTAACTATCCCATACCTACGATTAACATTGATTATAATATTATAAATTCTATTGATTATAAGGCAACTTTATATGCATCTGAATAGCTATTTTGAAACATGCTTCGTTCTCATAATCAAAGCAATAATATACGTCTTTGTTATAATTTGAAAACTAGACTGATTCGCGCACAAAAAGAAGGTGCGTAATTAAATATCTACACTAATATTACAAATGCCAAAGTCTGTCTATTTATCTATCTGTCACTACTGCAACACCAATTAGATAAAATATGGAATTCAAATAGTTGAAGACCCAGGATCAAATATATTCCCATATTTTCGTTTAAATCAATCCCCAAATTGAAAAAGGTGATGGAAGTTTTTGTAAGAAATATGAACAGCTTAACCACTTTTATGAGTGAACTTAGAGAAAACATAGAGTAGAGTAGATATAAGCAGGTTTAAAGACACTCATCGGGAGGCAGGTCGCTTCCAACGCTAGCGAAACCATTAGTTGCGTAATCAATTCTTTAACTTTCGTTTAAGTTTACTCAGTAAAAAAAAAATATTTATGATTTTTCTCTTCATGTATGATCTCAAACTATCACGTCCTTGAATTTCAAAAGTAACCCACCAGTCACCCTGTATAAACGTGTGTATTCTTAATATCCCTTTGTTCCGATGTGTGTTCCCAAAACACAAGTTTATAAAGTTTTTTTCAAGTTTTTTCTAAAAATTGTGAACCTTTTATTGGCAGTAAGTTTTATGTATCTGATTATTTCTATTGTAATCTAAGTGCTGTTGGTTCTGTGAGAATTAAATAAATAAATAAAACTTACTTTAAGACATAAGTTGGTGTGTAAGTTTAGGTTATTAAAAAACAATTCATCAGGTAACTGTTAAAATCTTCATTTTTATATCAAAAATTTTCAACAGCGCAGCAAATGAAGTTAAATCAACTTTATGTCTTTGGGTACAACCCCTTTATAATAATATTCCCAAAAATATTCAAGGTTTACTCCTGGATAAATAATTAAATTAAAAGATACTGTAAAGCAGAAGTTGGGGAAAAGGGGTATTATTTCTGAATTCACGAAAAGAGAAAAGTCTTTGATTTTAGATTGTAGGTAATTTTAACATGATGATTGCCGTTGAGTTTTATTTTCAACACACTAACTTTTTGGCGAAGTTGAGTTTATTTCAATTAGGAAATAATGATGCTTATTGTTGACATCGACATCCAGCTGGTGTATTGGTAATAAAACTCGTATCCATCCTGGATTCGAACCCAGAGACAGATAATAATAATAAATAAATAAAGGATCCCTTCTTCACTTGGTGGTAGGATCCCTTCTGGGTCCGCCTGGCTAGCGACCACCCTTTATATAAAGTCTGCCGCCAAATGTTACCGCTCCGGCGGTAATGTGTTCCGGCAATATTGTATAAAGAGCCAGTTCCTTCCTAAACCCGTGTGCTTTCATCTTCGACCTCATCGCCACTTACCATCAGGTGAGATTGAGGTCAAACGCGGGTTTAGTCACTTATAAAAAAAAAAATCCCCAGACAATCACACCAAATACATGGCCTCAAAGTAAGCGAAGCTTGTGTTATGATATTCCATGTAACGAACTAGGGGGGAACCTATATAGATAAACGCCCAGACACGGAACACTTTTTTTCTTGTTTCGTGCGGAAATCAAACCCGCAACCACTGGCGTCTGAGGCAGATAGATTTACCCCAAAGTGGTCGTTTCTAAATGTTTCTAAAATTGGTATATTCAATATGTACGTTTATTTATTTTGTGTTTCCGTTATTTACTCCTATCCATACCAACGGTACTATTACTTATTCTGTGCCATAACAGAATAGAACTAGCTCTTTAAGAAACGAATTTTGACTAGATAATGTAATTTTATTTATTTTATTTTATTTTAACAATGTTGGATAACAAACAGTGATATAATTAGAATTTAAAAAAGTAAGTTTAAAAATCTTGACACCATTTACATATTACCACTTATAATGCGAATATTCGTTTTTTTTAGATATAACCATTTTAATTGTTCTGTAGTTAATAAGTAGGTATTAATAATCCTTTAACTGTATAAACAATTTTACACATTAACCTTACGCCTACATACATAACCACACGCCTGTCTCCCTTTGGGGTAGGCAGAGACAAGGGAACACAAATTGCTGCGATCCAGACATACCTCTTTCGCTTCCTCCACTGTCATTAATCTTTTTATACATGATCGCGCGTTACGGGTACCTTTAGCTAGAACGTTTTTACATACATACATAACTTCACGCCTGTATCCCTTACGGGGTAGGCAGAACACCAGGGGCTATGAAACCATCTGTGGTCTCGTTTGACAAATTTAGAGGTATTATAATGATGGAGAGAGACAATTGCAGTGACAGGGGGTCAGCCTATCGCCCGCAAAACTGACAATAAAACCTCTGTCCCTTAACTGACTTTCACGGCATGCCCGGGAAGAGAAGCAGCTGGCACATTCTATGTTTTTCTTTCACTCCCAGTCCAGCATGGAAGAAATTATTTCAACAGACTTTTATAACAACAACCTTTTTATTAACATATTTTTTAAAGTTCCAAACAATTTTATATAAATAATGTAATTGCTATATAATCAAAGAGCTGCATATAATTACCGTTTAAGCCCTTTTTATTCGTGATGTGTAAGAATACTTTCACGACCCTTAAGTAAGTGTGACGTAAGCGGCGACTTATCTGATCGACCCCGCTGGGCGACCTTGCTACTTAATATCTTCATGCAGAGTATATGTTCCGGAAGTATGTCATGACGTTACAGTTCCTTCAAGATCTGTGATGCATTTTTGACCTCATATAGGTACTTAGTATTTTAAGGCCATATGCAAGTTTATACTGAATTTCTCTGTTAAATGTTAGAAAAAGCCATAAAACAACCTTAAATTACCTAATAATTGATTATTATGTGTAACTACTTAGCTGTTTCGCGCGGTTTCAGTAAATAATTAATATTTAATTTTTATTATATTTTTTCTCTTTATGTACGAGTATGATCTCAGACTAATCACATGCTTTAATTTCAAAAGAGACCCATCAGTCACCCTGTATAAATGTAATTTTTTGTCATTTTTATAATAAAATGCCTATGAAATCTTCACACAATCACAACAATTATATGGCCCCTAACTAAAAAAAGCTTGTGATATAAGATGCCATGCCACGAACCAGGGGGATCCTAGACCATAATGAATGCATGGATCACAAACAGACCCGGAAGATTTAAAAACACAATAAGATTCACACTTATCTTGAAATTCCCCAAATCGCCAAAATAATGTTCTAAGTAATTTACTAGTTTTACTTATTTTGACTAGATGGCGTTGTCAGTCAAAATGGCTTTATTACCAATAAGGAAAGTAAATAAAAAGGATTTAAAAATTATATTTGAAATCAGGTTTATGTATGGAAACTTTATCTGGCCTTTTGTTTTTAAACATAAATAAATATCTTCGAGCTGTAAGTTTTCTTTAAAAATTAAGTAAATAAATCAGCTGTTTTCTTGTAAGGCAATAAATCTGCGATGCTCGGTGACGCTAGCTTGTCACGGCACCACGTCGCAGTCTGATGATTGATGATGTTCGTGCTTGGGGCTTGAAATTACCAGCATTCAGACACGTAGGTTCCTGTAAATGCGAAGATTTTAAAATTGCCTTAAATTTGCACGATTCATTATTTAAATTTTATCTCTTCGTGATCACTCGTAATTAAACCTCTTTAGGGAAAGAAAGAAAAGAAATGTATTCGGTTACAAAAAAAAATAGATTAACTTTATTCAGTATGTAATTTTTTTTTTATATTGTAAGGATTATACATGGTGTTCTTTTTGATATCCCATAACTTTGAGGTTTTGTTGCTTACTAAAAAATAATACTTTTTGCCAAAGAATATGTGATTCAAAGGTGCATACTTTCCAAGATATCATAAATCTTAATATAATGAGTTCAAAAATTATCACCTTTGTAAAATCTCTTTAACATTAATTCAATAGACGCGTGTCACTAAAGCCATTCATTAAACGACAAAATGTACAAGAATGTACGACGCAAAACGTTGCGAACTGCACCTGTGCATAGCAAAAAAAAAGGAATAGAAAATGCCACGTTGTCATACTTCGCATAAAGGTTTTTTACATAAGATACTTTGACTT
Source organism: Stenoptilia bipunctidactyla (assembly GCA_944452665.1). Lineage (NCBI taxonomy): Eukaryota > Metazoa > Arthropoda > Insecta > Lepidoptera > Pterophoridae > Stenoptilia > Stenoptilia bipunctidactyla. The sequence continues at coordinate 20,089,495 of OX101743.1, read as the reverse complement.
ACTAAAATAAAAACAAAAAAAAATATTCACTTTTATTTGATTCTATTACACGGTCCCATTAATAGCTTAGAGTTATGGGAAATCAGCGGAACACCTTGTAGATAATTAAGACACCAAACGGAAAACCTGGGTTAAAGATATGTAAAATCAGTTTCACAGTCTTAAAATTGAACTATAAGGTTGTCTGGATGAAATCACTTCAAATGATAAGAACGTCTTTTGTACCGTAAAGCATTTAAATGCCCACAGTGTGTCCTTTGATTATTTATTTTATAATTTTGTTATCACTATAATACTAACATGTGTATTGAACAAAAGGTTATATAAAAAATAATACACAAAATAAAAAAACCTTCGTAACACGAAAAAAAATAACACATTTCCAGTAGAGTCTGGCCAAAGAAAGTAGGTAATAGGGGTTTCTGAAAACTTTTTATATGGCAACTTATCCTGGTTTCACTGTTGTCAATCGAACGGTTCTTGTTCTTAGTGGTTTTCGTAATTGAGATTTTGGAATTTTCATATTTGAACAGCAATAAAAAAAAATTGATAGTTTCATAACCAATGTAGGAAACACTGATACCAGTGACTCTAACGATTCATTCCATATAGAATTGCTGGGTTCAGATTTTAATTACAATGAATAAAAAAGATAATTATATTTTATTGTTTTATTTTTAAGCATGATCAATAGTAGTTGCTTATCATTTTTTCAACACACTTGCTCGTAAAGTGAGCGTTATTCTATTGAATTTAGAACTATAAACTGGGCTATAAGTCACGCGTGCATAATATATTATACCCTAGTGCATAATATAATGAATCCTACAACGTTGAATTGTACCTTTGTGCAAATTACATGCGAGTAAACAGAGCATATTTTATTGGTCCGGGTTATACATTAAATATTTTCAGAAACAACAAAGAGGTTTTATACCACTTCAAATCCATATACATTTTTAAATGTTTGCGCCTTATATTAGTAAAACAAATTTGTATATCAAACAAATTATTCACAATTTACAATAATTTGTTATAAAATATTAAAATATTTGCATTTACCACTCCAAATTAAACATTTTCACTTAAAATAGGCTGTATATGCTATACAGACATTGACACATTTGGCGGAAAAAAAAAACTACGCGCATGCGCGAAGTTCGGCGCCATTTTTCAATCACAATTCACAGCTTTGTTATCAAATGTGTTTGTTATTTTTTGACCACGTATGTCTGTCTTTTACTCACAAGTGTGTTGAAAAACGTCGTATATAACTCGTGAGCGTTGCTAATTAATCTCGGCTCAATATTAAGCCCTCGCCTGCGGCTCGGGCTCAAATCACAGCCTCGACTGTAATTAGCAACTTCGCTCACTTGTTACGTAATATACTATTATTATATACTTCTCATCAAAAAGTAGGACAGTACTAATATTGTTATTTTTTAAGATAATTTTATTTTAAAAAATAATCAAGTATTCGTTGATTGTATCCATATGTGTCGTTTAAATGAATTTAATTCGTAAATTTTTTTCATTCTCTAATTTCACTAGCCAGACTATATCAAGTTACAACCAAAATATGTTCCAACAAAAAGAAAACAACAAAATTGACACGAGGTTTGAAAATCGAACAACCTGAAAACAAGAAAAGAATAACGAAACTCGAACTAACCTTAATCGAATCATAGTTTTGGAACTCATCGGACATTCAAATGCTTTCAGCGTGTTTCCGGTCAGTGGAAGTGACGTTGCCAATTTATAGTTTTGGCGGGAACCGCCATTTGCAAAATATAGGCTTTTCAAATGTTACGTAAATATAACGTAGATTTTAGAAACTATTTTAGTTTTGATAGAGATGGAAGTACGATTTATTTGTGGCAACTCTATAATATAATGTACATACTACTTAAATAAGTTACTTAGGTAATGAAATGTAGGTGGTGAGAATATACTTAGTTAACGAGTTTAGCTTGCTGTACTTATTAAATTAAGTAAACTGTTTTAATGGAAACAAAACTCACGTACTAAGTATGTACTGTAAAGCAAGCTTTAACTATATTGTCTTGTTACCATACCATCGATTGAAGTCGATCGTGTGTAGTATGTGTACAGTCACGTCTAATAAGATGTATATATTTTCAAGGGAATGTGAACCTTATCACAATCGAATAAGTTGCGAAGTGTGTACATCTTATTGCACGTGACTGTACAATACGAAAACAATAAGTGAATACAGAAGTTATTAAGAATAAACATTTTAAAAGGAATGTTACAAACAGCAGGGAGGAATTGCACGAGTTTTTGAGATGACCAGCTGTAATGTATGTTATGCGCGCGAAATTTCGAATCCCTCGGGAATATCAGGATAAAAGGTTATCTATGTGCCATTTCAGACTGCATACTATCACTATGTAAAATTTCATCCAAATCAGTTGAGCTATCCATCTATAATAAATAAATAAATATTTCTGACACTCACACAACATTATCTAGCCCAAATTAAGTTTCTTAAAGAACTTGTGTATACTAAATAACTGATATACTTAAGAAATATACAATAAACATAAATATTAAATAAATACATATTTTTTATTAGAATAAACTTAAATAAACATATAAACATCCATGACTTGATGACTAATATCTGCGTTCATCACACAAATATCCGTCGTCGCTGGGATTCGAACCCAGGACTTCTGGCTTAGAAGGCAATCTATGTTACCTCTACACCAGCCGGTCGTCAAGTTTTTTTATAAACAGTAAACGGCTATATGTTCGAACATTAATAGACCTTACTTGCACTAAAAAGCAGAGCTCTGACTGGTCTTCATCGGCTTGTATCAATTCTTTATCCATCCTGTAAAAAATCGTTTATTGGACAAGTCTGGATTTGTTCGCCTGCTCCCCAAATAATGAAAACTCCAAAAACAATTAAGCGGTACTTAAAGCAGCAAATTTTACTATTTTTATTAAATGCTTAACTTAAAAAACTCTCCAAAACACATACTTAATACTTACAGATAGATATTTCGCAGCACAACTCTGGTTCTAAAGTAACGGGTTAAAGGTGAGTACTTAAAGTTTGCCCTAATTCCAACTTTGTACTTTAACTTGAAGAGTTCGAAAGTGAAGTTGTCAACTTTTACTCTTAAACATGTATTTAAGCTCCAAGTTGTAACTGTCTTTTCAGTTGGACACTTTTAAACTCGATATCCCGAATTCGTTGACAAATGTGGAAAATTGTAAACAAGATATTTAATTTAAAAAGAGTGATGTTTTTTGTTGACCTGTCAGATTTTGGACAACTCATGAAATGAATTAAAACAACATATAGTGCAAATAGTAGCTCATGTTTGGTTAATTCCAAATCATTTACTTATATTAGAAACCGCAGCAAGTATTTTAATATTTTACCCTCTCAACTTGAGATTCAATAGACTACTAGTATTATCCACTTGAAATGAAAATCCCGATATCGTTTCTAAGAAATTAAATCAAGTCTGCACCAATAGTTTAGATATAAACAGGCAGCATGTCAATGACAATATCATCTTTATACATTCACATACCTAACAAAAAGTAGTTTGACAGGTCAGAGACTGTATGGACCGTGAACATTACTCTTTAATAAACAATGTACTGACTAGCTGCTTCGCGCGGTTTCACCCGCATAATGTTGAATCCCGCGGGAATAGCGGGATAAACAGTAGCCTATGTGCTGTCTTAGTAATTACAGTAACAAAGGAAAAACGTAGAATGTGCCAGCTGCTTCTCTTCCCAGGCATACTGTAAAAGTCAGTTAAGGGACAGAGGTTTTATTGGAGGTTTCTTTGTGGGCGATAGGCTGACCCCCTGTCACTGTAATAGTCTTTCTACTCCATTATAATGCCTCCAAATTTGTCAAACGTGACATTAGATGGTTTCATAACCTCTGGTGTTCTGCCTACCCCATAAGGGGTACAGGCGTGAAGTATGTGTAATTTAAGGTGTGAAAAAATTCTATTAATTATACATTGCATTAAAATTTTATGCAATACGAATGACAAAGACTGGTTCATTACATTACATTACGAAGTTTTTAACTGGTTTAATTATTTTTCTATTTGACATTTCGAACTGTCAGTTAACCGCATTGGTAATGTGCGTGTAGTGATGTTTTATAACGTATTGTAGAATTATTGCCCATAGTACAACATTTAAACTGTGTTTCAACAAATAATTATAACCGTTAACCTAGTCTAAAAGCTAGGCTATGAAATGCAAAATCTTTTATAACTCTACATTTTTTAAGTACTCTCTAATGCTAAAATTTTGACTTGACGCTTCAGTGTTTTCCCTCGGGAATCCGATTAAAAAGCATTTTATTCATGATAATAAATCGTGAAAATATAATATCGTCGTTAAAGTTACGTCGTCGGATCATAGTATGCCAATTACCAATTCTACGGATTTCTGCCTACAAAAAAAAAAACTAAGGCAAGATCAGTCAGTGTTAGAGAACTTACTAAAACGTTCCAACTAAGTAAGTACTTGTTTAATAACATGAAGTTAACCGAGGGTTAACTAAATAATATTGCACCCACCTGTCCCCGGGGGGTGTTTAACTAAACTCCGGTTAGTGGTTCACTCGCCGGGGTAACCGGGCCTCGGGTTGTTAATGCATTTTACTAACGTAAGGTTACAAAGTAAATTAAGTTTATTCAAGTTTATATTTGTAGAAATAAACGTTCATCTCGAAATGTGTTTTGCTTCTATCTGAGTATACTTTATTTATTTATTTTCTATCCTTCCATGCTGGACTGGGAGTGAAAAAAAACATAGAATGTACCAGCTGCTTCTCTTCCCGGGCATACTGTAAAAGTCTTTTTAAGGGTCAGAGGTTTTAGTGTGGTTTTTGTAGGCCCTCTATCACTGCAATAGCCCCTCTTCATCATTATAATACCTCTTTCGTCAAACGTGACATCAGATGGTTTAAAGCCTCTGGTGTTCTGCCTACCACATAAGAGATACAGGCGTGAAGTTATGTATGTATGTTTGTATACTTTATTTATTGTTTATATAAAAGTTATCTTCGGTTACCATCATGTGCGATGGAGTTCAAACGAGGGTTTAAGTTAGGTTAGTTTAAAAAAAAGTACTTAATGGCGACGTTGACAGCCAATTTTTTATACTTTTGCGTCATTTACTCACTTAAATTTTGATTCCGTGGAAAAGCAATGTTTTAAATTTGGAATATTTAATAAACACTAGACCACAAAGTAGCTGGTATCGATAAAATATCGAAAAATTAAAATAAGATTAATGAATTGCGCACAAAAATGTTAATACAAGTTTAATATAAAAGGCATGCAAAGTCGTCTTTACATTTCGCCATTTTTATCATTTTTGTTACTGTCAAAGCTGTCATCTGTCTTGTCATTTGATACAAACCTGTCACTTGAAATTGGAAGGAATGGAATTGCTATGTACGGTGAAGCTATTTTCAACCGACTTCCAAAAAAGGAGGAGGTTCTCAATTCGTCTGTATGTTTTTTTGTGTCTTTGTTACACGGTGTTTCGGACAATTATGAATCGATTTTGAAAATCTTTTTTCATATGATAGAGGATACTTCATAGTTGGTCCCATATATTACCCATTTCATCGAAATGGGTTGAGAACTTCATTAAAAATTTCAATTTTTTTTTTAAATATGTGTAATTTCGGAGAATGTTTACGTTGATGACATTATAACTCAGCTCAGTCTTGACCTGAAGTCGGTTTTTTTAATTCTCTGCATTTGTTGTTATTTACTCACTCCAATTTTGATTCCGTGAAAATTTTGTTAGGTAATTAAATTCAAGAGTCAAGCTATATTTTTTTCTTTTTTTTAAATATGTTATTCATCGTAAGTATTAGTATCAAAAGGTACCAGGGTGAAAGCGAAACCGTATTTTATTTTCACTAGAATAGATATGAAAATACAATGATAAGCTAAAATTAATTGTACTTATTTCGTTTTGAGTTTCTAGGAATATGATCTTTAATAAAATCCGTTTTTTTGCTTAAATTATTGCGTATATTTTAACAAGACATAAATCTGTATACTTACACAAGAACTTATAAGAAATAAATATAAAAATATAAAGTTTCACGAAGACTTATAAAAAATACAATTGAAAGCTATCACATCAATAAACCTTTTATCGCTTACTCTCAGTTTGTCAACCGGACAGTTCTGGACTGCGCCATATGGGTCACCGCGTGCGTACGCGCAGCGTTCAAGGTCGATCGTTATGAATACCTGGCTGATACGCTTTTATTCTATAGCTATTTTTAATCGAGTTTTGTTGAGTTTGAGTAGAGCTATTATATTTTTTACATAGGCAGAACACCAGAGGTTATAAAACCATCTGATGTCACGTTTGACAAATTTGGAGGTATTCTAATGATGGAGAGAGACTATTGCAGTAACAGGGGGTCAGCCTATCGCCCGCAAAAACGCCAGTAAAACCTCTGTCCTTAACTGACTTCAATTTTTTTTATTTTATTTTTATATAACTTTAGATATCGATAAGACGATAGAAGGTAGAACCTTTATTATAATAAATACAATAGGTGATCTCATTGCTATAAAGCTTATTTCAGAAAGCTTGTGAATGGAGAATTTTATGTATGCTAGAAATTTTTAAAATATCATGTAAGTATATGGATTTCAACAGCAGTAAATAGTATAATTAACAAAATTATATAATTAGTTTCGTAGTATTCATAATATATTTATCAATAAAATATTTATTTAAAACTTCATCAGTGCTCATTATATGAAACTCTTCTTTTGCAAACTTCAACATCGCATATGCTTTATCAAAAATCTGAAATTAAACACCGTAGAGTCAACGCTGCGTTACGCGTTCGAACGCGCGTACCCGGTACGCACACCTACACATAGATTTATATTACACCTACTAAGAGAGATTCAAACATACAAACTTGGCGATGGGGTAAACCTATCTGCCTCAGACGCCAGTGGTTGTGGGTTCGATTCCCGCACGGAGCAAGAGAAAAGTATGTTCCGTGTCTGGGTGTTTATCTATTTATGTATTTATTTTGTAGGTTCCCCCCTAGTTTGCTACATGGTATCCTATAACACAAGCTATGCTTACTTTGGGGCCAAGTAGTTGGTGTGATTGTCTGGGGATTTTATTTTATTTACTTATTTATTTATTTATTCATAACATTTTCCGTACCGCACGCGCTTCTCATACGCGGCGCTTGGCGCATTCCGAACGTCCATATCGAACGCGCGATGTTATGGACTTTGCAGTTTTGTATGAAATGCGCGTTCGAACGCGTGACGCAGCATTGGCACTTAATAGATTCAAAAATTAAATGTTATTTTACAACTGAATTCACCTGTAATTCGAGAGAATAACATAATTTCGGGACGTATCGTACTAAATTTAACCGCAGATTAAAATAAACAAAATTGTTCATCTAACGTTCGAAACAACCGGCCCTGGGGGTCGTACAGTCCACAATAAAAATAACAGTTCAAATGTTGAGTTTTACCTGCAATTACTGTATTACATTATCTTAAGGTTGTACTGGGTTGAAAAACAAAGGGTGTTTTAATTATCCATTTCTTTTTTCATGTTATAATGTAATTGTTGTATGTTTTTTTGAATTATTCCCGATTTGCGGTGTTCCCGAGCATATTTAAGAGTGTAAAGTTTTTTGAGAGTTTATGTGAATGAAAGACAATACCTACTTATGTCTCGGAGTTTTATTACGGAGTTTTATTATGTCTGACGTTTGTCAGCCATGCCGCCTGATGGAAAGTGCGCATGAAGACTATGGTGATATACGTCCAAACATTATTTTCTACGTTTTAGTAGGCATTTATTGTTATAGCATTAACAGAAATACAAGATCTTTCAAAATTCCAATTGTCTTTCTATCACGGTTTATAAAATACAGCTGTGACAAATGGGCAGACTAAGAATCTTAACAATAGCACGGTAATAATACTATTCAGTACTTCAACTCGGCCGCATCTTTGAAATAAATGCCTACAGGCAGCAGCGGTCCGTTCACATGTGATTATGAATTATTAATGCCCGCCTTCATTATGTTTGCCTACTTTGTGTTTTCTTACTTCCATTTAGTTTTGTGATTTTGTAAATACACTTTTTTATATAAACAAATAAAATAGGTACTTTAGGAATTGAATAGAAAGTGTTCAACAAAAATGCGTTTTATGTCAACAAAAACCATGTTTACATATGAATGACAAATCGGCCTTATAAATTAGTGACCGAAAAATACTTGCGCCTTGACTGAGATGTACAAAATGATTTATTGTTTAATTTAAAAGTATAAAAATCCGCATTTTAATGTAATCCTCAATCAAAAATTGTTAGTCGCCAGCCGCGACTATCTGCATGTCGAGCGCATGCTGAGATGGAGCCGCGTAGGTATAGCTTGCGTCCGTTTGTATGAAGTTGAATTACTGTAGATAGTATTACCTTGCTAAAAGGGCCGGTTAAAAAGTGTTTAATAGTATGAAATATCGTGAAAAACATGCACATACGAGTGAAACACAGATAATAGTTTTTTAAGACCGTAAACAAATGAAAGTCGACAACAATGAAAAAGAACTCTTTGACTTTTAAACGTTTTTAAAAACAGTTTCATTGTGAAGGTAATAATGAGTTATAACAACGGTATTAAAATATTTTAACGGCCTTTTTGTGATCGTTAAATATTTCTAAACTATTACTTTATCGTTTTTTAATTAGATACTGTTTATAACGAGACTTTGATACTTGTTGTTAATTTGAGAATAACGTTTTCATTGTAACAATGGTTTTTATGTGAACATGTGTGTATGATAATAGCGTCTTAAGTTTACACGACCAATTATTTTTCCATTTTATAAGAGAAAAATAAAGAATATATGGATTATCTGATATTTAAGGAACCATCAACCCCCTTGTACCATAGCGGCAATTGCGGCCTGATCACTTAAAAAAAATGTCGCATAAACATTGCTGCGGCGGCACCGAACTGTTTACTATAAGTTCTATTTTTTTAGTGCAAGCAAAAATGAACTCTATGGTGGTCAGGCGGAAGTGTCTTTGATAGTACATCTGCAATTCAAGAAGTTTGTATAATTAGTTAAACTAATTTAAATCCAGAACTTCTGACGCCGTCATAACAGAATACTCGAAAAAATTAACCATGGGAACTTAAAATAATTCATAGGGACTCAAAAATTACTCGGATATGATCAATGTGGAGCATTAAACAACCAACTTCATGTCCAAACTTTGTCAGAAGTATAAGGTCGTCAATATAAATATTGTCGGTCCGTACTTATACATAAGTACCTACTTTTTCTAAAAATTTAAATTTTTCTATTAAATAAAACACTTTTTAACCAGATTTATCGCGTATCAGATGGAGATGATGATGTATAACTTTTTCAATCTATCAATCCGACGCTTGACACCTCAGTCGCTCGTGACCACGGGGTCTGCCATAGATGAATATAAGTACTAAAGTATAGATGACCGTCTCGCGGATTTTGCACTTTAGCGCCATACAGTATCCACTCTAGGAACCTTTTTGACCAAAACAACCCTAGAATGCAGCCCGGCCGTACCGCCACTTTCAAATTTTCAGAAATTTGTAGTACCAGTTATTACTATTGTGCAAACTGCGCAATACTAATAAGTTGAAATAAAACATTATGCTATGCGAGTTGGGAGTAATAAAAAAATATGCATCTCAGACAATTATTTATTTTTTCTTAATTATTTATGTTTGATATAATAATTATAGGCCATAGATTTGTTCGGGTCGTTTTCGTCAAACTCAATGCTTTTGCCACACAAATTGTTCACCTCCTTGCACCAGTCATTCAAAATCAATGCAATTCCTTTTCTTAACTCACTCGGAAGTCAGCATCCTATGTAAAAATATCACTTCACAAAAGTAAAATCTTTGATTTGAGATCGTAAAAACGCGAGGATTGAACACTCTACTCAACGTAGTACTTTGTAGAAAATACTAACAAAAGAATTCAGCGACAAAATACACACAGAAAAATAACCAAATGCAACGAGTGCAAAAATTTTATTGGTTGAATACTATACTATAAATACGCTGCCCGGTACTATAGATATATCGATATCGAACGCAGAAAAAAATACAAAAAGTTCCAGTAGTGCCCGGCGCGTAGCGCTAGTAGTAATAGAATTTCGGTATTTGTATGGAAGACAAACTAGCATGGGGTCTGCAAAGACAGCGAAACGTCGAGTCAAAATTTAAAATGTGTTTTATTTAATAGTATGAATCGCGAAAACTTAAGACAGTATTAAATTTTTCTTCAAGTACTCAATCGATTTCAATGAAATTTATAGGGGACCATCTCTGAAATATCCTCTATTATATGAAACTATTTAAAATCGATTCATGATTTTCTAAAACTCGTGTAACAAAGACACAAAAAACCTCCTTTTGGAAGTCGTTTAAAAACCACCTTTGGTTTTAAATACAATTTTTTTTTACTAATTTTACTAAACTTATCATTACTTTTATAGACAATTCTTGTCATTAGGAAAGAGTGCGGAATATGAGATAACCTTATTGCTAAGTTAAATTAACTCGTATCAACCTCATATTCCTACCTAAATCTTATTTTCGTACACGCAGTGGGTGGCTATCGGAAAATATTTCAAACGATTTGGCGTGAAATCCGCATTCTGCACGGAAATCCGCTTTCATAATTCATACGAGCATAAGTTGACGTTAAGTAGTGAAAGATTTTATGCAAAATGGCGAATAATTTGTGTTTACCACCCGCTGCGTTTACTTACGCTGATTTTATGTAAGCGCATATGTTTTTGGAAATCTAAGGGCTGAGTTTTTGTCGTTGAATAAAAGTTATGTGACTTCTTCTTGCCTGTAGAAATATCATTAATTAGAGTTCGACAGAATGCAAATATTTGTCATCATTACGCATTTCGAGGCGAAGTCGTCGTGTTTACTGTGTGTATCATACGATATCACAGGTTAAGCAACGTTCGGCGCGGTCGGTACTTTGATGGGTGACCACCGACCATTCATTTCTCACGACGATTTCCGTGCTTCGGAGGGTACGTTAAGCAGTCGGTCCCGGGTGCTTTATAATTGTATGCAGTAGTCGTTAGGGTGTGTCAGGAGCCATCTTGGCGCCCTTAAAATTCTGGCATCAACCACCCAGCACTGGGCCAGCTTGGTGGATTATGGCCTATATCTCCTCATCCACCCAGTGGATGTCAGAACATTCAGGCCGAAAGTTGCTGGACCTGATGTACCTAACAACCCAATAATTTGCTCAAGCAACCGAATTGACTTAAAGTTAAAAAACTCAAATCAACATACATATATAAATCTACATATCCCTAAATACAGATTAATTCATAATCTAGCTAGGGCAACAGTAACATAACTTGTAGACATAGCGAATTAAGCCTAAATTGTTTAAGCATGAAATGTAATATACCTACATTGTATTCTCAACTTGGCATGAATAAAGAATTATTATTATTATATATAACTTTACGCCTGTATCCCTTATGGCGTAGGCAGAGTACCAGAGGCTATAAAACCATCTATGTCACGTTTGAAAAAATTTTAGGTATTATAATTGTTTAATTAATAATATTCAATAAAACCAACTTTCTTGTCTAACGCCATCTTCTTTATTCAATCCAAAACCACAGAGTATATACTACTCATAACATCTCCTTTCTTAAGATCTAATTAAATTTAATTATGTAAGTACAATAAAATCACAAATCATATTTTTTAGGCTTGTTCACCCTACGATCAGACCTTGTTACATAACAAGCAGGTTGTTGGTGATCACTTTCATCGGAATCTTCACTACAATTATTTTGTGAAGGACTCTTACAAATAATTGAATCATTACTACTACTTGTACTAACAATATCAACAGTATCTTCTAAAGGCATGCTTATCACACAACTATCATCTGACTGTTGTACAGTATAATATGAATCAATGTAATTGGTATCGGATGACAAGACTTCATTACCACTTTGAGAACCTGTATATTTTTCTGAGGTTTGTTCATTAGTTACATAATCATTGCTAGCTTGTGCTGGGTTTGTTATATTTATATTACTTTGAGATTCATCAACGAAGTCATTTGACATAGGAATACATAGCTGTGCTATTACATGCGACCTTGGGACTGGAATTGTAATTGGTCTATTATTCTTTGAACTAATTTCTCTGGTACTACCGTTACCCTGACTGACAATTTCTTTCATTAAACTGCTACCTTTTAACAGATGAATACGGTTCCTTCTATACCTCGCCCCCTCTTTTGATTCAATAATATAAGATCTAGGATAGTTTTGTAAGACTTCTTTTACTACACCAGGTTCCCAATTACTATTTGGATTTTCTTATACATAATAGAATCATTTACATTTAGTTCAGGTAAGTGCCTTGCATGCCTGTCATGATACTTTTTATAATTATTTTTATGTTTAGACATTCTTTTACTTTCAAAATCAGAAATTACAACTTTTGGTTTAAGCAATTCTTTAGATATAGGAAGATTGGATCTTAATTTTCTAGACATAAGTAACTCAGCTGGGGATTTCATGTATTCTTTTTCACCACACCTATAATGTAACAAAGCTAAGTACGGGTCAGTATTTTCTTCAAATGATTTCTCTAATATCTTCTTTACTATTTTTACAGCCGCTTCTGCCTGCCCATTCGCTTGCGGAAAATGTGGACTAGATGTAATATGATGAATGTCCCACTCACTACAGAAGTTGGCAAACTCTTTTGATTCAAAAGGAGGTCCATTGTCTGTCATCAGGACAAGTGGAATGCCATGACGAGCAAACACAGATTTAAACTGTATAATAACATGTTTTGCTGATGTACCTGTATTTAAATAAGCTAGCTCAATATATTTTGAATAATAATCTACAATGACTAAATATTTTTTATCCTTGAATTGAAGTAAATCAGCTCCTATTTTTTCCCATGGATATGATGGGGAATCTGTGATTATGAGTGGTTCACTTGAGTTAGCAGGTCTATATTTAAGGCAAACAGGGCAATTTTCTACAAATTGTTCAATATCTCTATTCATGGATGGCCAAAACAATACACCTCTGACAAAAATTTTACTTCTATTTAAACCGGCATGACTAGTATGAATTTTCTGTAACATTTCTTTACGCATTGATGTGGGAATAATAACACTTGTATTTTTAAAAACAACATCATCAATAACATGGATTTCTGCTTTAAAACTCCAATAATATCTAACACTTTCATCTGTATCTTTCTTATGTAGTGGCCATCCATTGAAAAAATATTCTTTTAACTTTAGCAATGCTGTGTCTTTAAAAGTTTCTTGTTTAATGATTTGTAGCTTAGTCTCAGAAACTGCCAGTGAGTTTAAGAACATATTAGAATGAATTGTTAGGTCTTGATCAATTTTGTGTTCCTCACACTCCAACAGTGCTGCCCTTGAAAGTGCATCTGATATATACATCTTAGAACCAGGAACATATGTTACATGTATATCATAGATTTGTAATTGCAACATCATTCTTTGTAATCTATTAGGTACCTGACTCAAAGGTTTATTAAATAAGGACACTAATGGTTGATGATCTGTTTCTACAGTGATAGTCTTGCCATATACATACTGGTGAAATTTTTGGCATCCTACTAAAATGGCAAACAACTCTTTTTCAATTTGAGCATAACGTTTCTGACAGTCTGTCAATGTTTTTGATGCATAGGCTATAGGCCTATTACATTGTAATAAAACAGCACCCAGCGCTTTACATGAACTATCCACACTCAATACTAATGGTTTTGTATTGTCATAATGACACAAAACTGGAGCTTTTGTAATTAAATCTTTTAATCTCTGAAATGCTTTCTCATGATTAGCATCCCATAACCATAAAGCATTTTTTTTTAACAAATTTCTTAATATTTCAGTTTCAGAAGACAAATTCTTTATATAACTACCTAAATAATTAATAATACCTAAAAATCTTTGCAAGCTTTTCTGACAGTCAGGACTAGGCATTTCTATAATGGCTTTTATTTTATCATAATCTGGTTGCATGCCTTTTTCACTAAATATTTGACCTAAAAACTTGATTTTTCTTTGTGCAAATATACATTTTTCTTTATTGAACTTTAAATTAATGGATTTTGCCCTTTGTAAGACTTTTTGCAGTGTTTCATTATGAGTTTTTTCATCTGATGCATAAATTAAAATATCATCAACATATATTATTACATTTGGAATGTCTGAAAATGATTCTATTAGTATTTTACTGAAAATCTCAGTGGAACATGTCAGTCCATAAGGTAACCTCAAATATTTATATCTTCCATATGGAGTGTTGAATGTACATAAATCGGAACTACTAGAGTCAAGTGGAATCATCCAGAAACCTGAAAAAGCATCTAAATGTGAGAATATTTTTGCTTTATTTAATTTATATCTAACATCCTCAATAGTAGGTAATGGAAAATGAGATCTTTGTATCGCTTCGTTCAGGTTTCTCGGGTCTAAACAAATTCTTAATTTTTTGTTTGGCTTTTCTACAATAACTATAGAACTAACCCATTTTGTTGGTTTAGAAACAGGTTCTATAACACCTAAACTTGTCATCCGATCCAACTCTTCTTTTAATCGTTCCTGGAGTGCAAACGGAACCCTTCTCTGGCAATCAATCTTGGGTTGCACTTCTGGACGTACTGTCAGATGACATTTGTGTTGTAGACAGCCCAGGCCCTGAAAAACAACATCATTATCTTTTAATAAAGCATCTAATTCACTGACATTATTGATACTTCTTTCAGGCAGATTACTAAACATACGCTTTACAACACCTATATCTGAACATGTTTGTGCACCTAAAACTGGTTGACATGAAATATCTACAACAATAAAATTTATTTTATACTTGCACTCATTTAAAATGCAATCAAGTACACAGGTACCTATTACAGGTATTCTACCTCCATTGTATGCAACTAAATTTGCAGAACTGGCCTTTAAAGTATCATGTATGTTTTTAAGTTGACAGAATAATTGGTATGAAATGCAATTAGCTTTTGCTCCTGTGTCTATTAAAAAAGATACATTATTATCGTTTATTTTTACATTTATTACCCAATCATCTTGGCAAATTACAGACATTGTTACTTTTTCATTGAGAATTTAATAATTTCCTATGAAAAATTCTTCATTAATTAAACTATGGTTAATTAACTTATTACCTGTATGAATATAATTGACTGATGTCCTGCAAACCTTTGCAAAATGACCTATTTTAGAACATTTGTTACATTTGACACCAACAGCTGGACACTTTACCCCCACGCTGTAGTGTATGTTACCACACCTCATGCATTCCTGACGTCTTGGCTGTATTCCTCGTTTTTCATTATATTGTCTAACTGGTCGACTCATCGATGGCCTGATAGCCAAAACTTCATCAGTTTCATTTTCAAGATACATGTTATATGGGATATCTCTAGGCTTTTGTAAACCATCACCAATTTGTTTAGTTCAATATCATTTTCAATCAAAAGTTTTTGTCTTATGTTTGCATACTTCTTGTCCATGTTACATATGAACATGTCTCTAACTAGAGATTCTTCCAAATCTTTAAATTCACAGTCTCTTGCTAAACTTTTTAACTTCGTCAAGAACATGTCTAACGAATCCATCCCTTGAATGTGTGTGAAAAACTTGTGTCTAGATATAGCTAGATTTCTTTTTGGAACAAAGTAATTTTCAAAAGAATCAAGGACACTCTGATAAGTTTTCTTGTTATCCTCAGGAAAAGAATTAAATATGTCTAAACATTTCTCTCCTATAAAGTGTAAGAGTAAAGCAATCTTTCTCTCCTCTGTCTCTTTATCATGTTTCATGGCGATCATGAAATTCATAAAAATCTGCTTCCATCTTGGCCACGCCTGACCACCATCATTCTCCAAACACAATGGTTGTATTACATATATTTGCTCCATCTTTTTTCTTTAATATTTCTTGTTTCTTTATCACAATACCGCTGCCACCATGTTTAATTAATAATATTCAATAAAACCAACTTTCTTGTCTAACGCCATCTTCTTTATTCAATCCAAAACCACAGAGTATATACTACTCATAACAATAATCATGAAGAGAGGCTATTGCCGTGGCATTTGGTCAGCCTTTCGCCCAAAAAAACGCCGATAATGCCTCTTTTTTTTCTGACACAGCCCAAATTAAGTTTCTTAAAGAACTTGTGTTATGGATACTAGATAATTAGAAATAAACTTAAATAAACATATCGATGACTTGACGACTAATATCTGTGTTCATCACACAATTAATATCCGTCGTTGCATAGAAAGCAATGTATGTTCCTCTACACCAGCCAGTCGTTACACCGCTACACCTTTGTCCCTTAACTGACTTTTGCAGTTTGCCCGGGAATAGAAACAGCTGGCACATTCTACGTTTGTTGCTCCCAGTCCAGCATGGAAGATTTGTGAAAGTCAAATCTGATAATCCTTATAGGAGTTACGTTGCCATAGACGGATACATAAATACACATGTAACACTTATAACCTGACTTTTGCATCGGATGTAAAAAGCTAAGTATTTAACAAAAAGTAAACTTGTACAGTAAACACTATGAAAAATGAATATCTGGTTGTTTCTAAACAGCTTTGTTATAGCAATAAAAACCTTCGCCTGCGTTATGATTATGATTTTTGAATTTTTGGCAACCCGCCCGAACTATAGCTTGTAGGATCACCATGATTTGTGAAGATATAAGAAAATATCGGTGTTTTTATTTCATTCCAGTTTCGTTTTGCGTTTACTTTTTTCCTTCAAAAGTATGTATCCACTATTACTATCTACCAAGTAGTATATATAAACATTTAATCTGTATCTCCAATGGCTTGTTGATGGCTCACTCAACATTTATTGTTTTACCTAGTTTTCAAGTCACAGCTGTTAGCCAGCCAAATAAAAGAAATTATACATCGTACTACTGAAAGCATATTAAGTACTTCAGAAGGCACATTATGCCACAAGTCCTGGACATGGTATTTTTGTCGATTCCTATTAAACCTTAAGACCTAGCACTAGAATTGCTTGATAGTTCAAGATACAAACTTCTCCGTTGTTCAAAAAGTAGTAACAAAAATAATAGATTTCAGATTTTTGGCCACAGATTATATATAAAATTTGCTTAATTACTTCAATTGTAATTGCTTTTTTAGCGTTAAAAAACAAACATCTATTCATTTTCTTAAATTATCTCATCTTACTAAAATTATAAATGTGAAAGTTTGGATGGATAGATGGATGTATGGATGTTTGTTCCTCAATCACGGCAGAACGGGTCAACGGATTTGGATTAAATTTAGGGTTCAGTCTGGAATAGCACATAGCCTACTTTTTATCCCGATATTCTCACAGGATTCGAAAGTAGCGAGTAAATCGCGCAAAACAATTAGTTTTTAATAACCTAGAAATTTCACTTGGCTATACCCATGTGCCTTCCGATCCTGCAGGAATTTTTCATGATAAAATATAGTCTTTGCTACTTTTGAATAATCTATAGGTATACAAAGAAACTCTCCAATAGTTTCTCTCTCTCCAATTCCAGGTCAAATGGAAGAAATAACTTTTAGAAATAAGCTGTACTTTTGTACATTCATTAGTCTCTAATTTCTATCACTGTGTGTATCCAAATAATGAAATGAATTTATTATAAATAAATTTTCCAAAAATCAAGTCTTCCTTATTTTTAAAAGTAGTTCAGATTTAAACAGAATGAATGGTCACCCTAAACGTCTGGCAAAACGCTAAAAAAACATTTGAATCACTATTAGTGTTCACATTAAAATGTAAATATACGAAAAAAGCGCGTCGCGTGTTTGTACGTTTACATGTTTGTTTATTTGTACTATTAAAGCATTAGTGTTTATACTTTTTTTGTACAATGTTAACCATGAAATTTATGTTTTGGTTCAAGCATATTAGGTATAAAGTAAAGTTTTAATCAATTTGTTTTAAATTATCTTTCTTTAATGTGTCTTTATTGAAAGAAAGAAAGAAGAAGAAAGAAAAGAAATTTATTCGGTGCCAAAACATACATACAAATAAAAAACCATACAATTGTAATATAACAAAGCACCGAAAAGGCATTTACTCAGCTTAAGTGATGGAGTGCGGACACACCAACACGCTGATCTTCCGTAAACGCCTAACACAAGTAAAGGAAAACTGCTGTTCATTACACATATTAACATATAAAGAGTTACATTAAAAAGATCTTATTTTAAAAGGCTGTTATGACATAAATTTAATATAAGTAAATAAAGCTAAGCTGGCGCAATATAAAATTTCACTCCCTACAATAATACATAACAATTCGATTTGTATATAAACGTATTTAACATTAAACATACACACTACACATATAAGATGAAATAATAGATAGATATATAGATAGATTTATTTTAAGTATTTGATTTCTGTAGGTTCATTAGATGTTTTTTTGCTGTTTTTTTTATCCTTTTTGTTTGATCGGCTTTGATAAAATGCTCTCAACTACGAGGACCATCTTAAGTTGGCGAATTTTATGCGTTTTGCAGTACTTAAGACCGCTCATGGCCTTGAGAGCGATCTTGATACGGGCTGTAATAATGCACTGTATGTTTTAATAAACGATTTTCATTCATTAATTCATAGTAGTTTAGTTATTTTAAGTAACTAGAACGTTTAATTTAGTTGATATATTATTTAGCCTGGATGTTAAAAGTATGTTTTTGCAATTGATATAATTGAATACATTTGTCCTCTGAAGCGTCGTCGGTAGTTTAGTTACGTATTTTTTTTATTTATTTACTTTTTAACTTATACAGGGTGACTGGTGACTTATTTTAGATACTGAAGGAGAGCACTCTGATCTCGATTTTGATCATAATTATGTAATACAAGCAGGTACTTCATTTTTCACCAAAATTTCCTATAAATAAATAAAGTGAAATTACTACACTATTCCCGACGCTCTGCCTCGGTCAACACGCACACATCAGTGTTCCCGCCACACGCACACCACCACCCGCTAAGTATCTATTGTATTAAGCCTATGTAACCATGCGTTCCGTAATGAATTATTTAACTTTCGGTTACGTTTACTCAGTAAATAATTCATATTTATTTTTTACTCTTTTTTTCTCTTCATTTATGATCTCAAACTATCACGTCCTTGAATTTCGAAAGTGATCCACCAGCCAACCTGTATAATTCTGGCCTAGTGGTTAAGCAAAATACGGCACTGCCAACAGTACAATGGTGGGTGGTCGTCGACCATACTTTTTCTAGAAGATTTCTGTAAACCACGTGACCACGGGGTCTGCAAAGACGCCAAAACGTCGAGTTAAAATGTAAAATATAAATTATACGCGATTAATCCGGTTAAATGATTAATGACTGTGTGTAATGAACTGACTGTAAAAAATGACATACTAAAAATAACTATGTACACGCCTCAATGGTAGAATATGGCACGAGCTAAATTTATGTTATCATTATAAAACATCTTATGTATCCTATATTCGTACAAATAAAATGATTTGATTTGATAAAATGATTTGATTTGATTAAAAAGTAGTTTTATTTAAATGATGAATCGTGAAAACTTAAGACAATATTAAGATTTCTGTATTTCGTAGGCGCATTAAACAGACATGTCCCAGATTCTGTATACGTGTATTTGTCAAAGGTTTAAACCGCCCTAAAAATTCTGACACCAACCATCACCGGGCAGTCTTGGTGTCTTACGGCCTTCACCTCTTGGTTTTGACATGATATGAGCATGCTCAAATAACTGTCATTTGTTTGTTTTCTTATGTCTTATCAGAGTTGTGTTTCTGCCAATTTGTAAAATGAGTGACTGACAAAAGAGTGTCGAGATTATTTTTCCGTTGGCATTTTTTTGTACGTTTAATTCGGTTTTTAAAGCTGAAGTAGATATTC
The DNA here is from genome assembly GCA_944452665.1 of Stenoptilia bipunctidactyla. Classification (NCBI taxonomy): domain Eukaryota; kingdom Metazoa; phylum Arthropoda; class Insecta; order Lepidoptera; family Pterophoridae; genus Stenoptilia; species Stenoptilia bipunctidactyla. The sequence continues at coordinate 20,069,399 of OX101743.1, read as the reverse complement.
TGATTGTCGTCGTTAGACGAAGGAGGCTAGTCGTAGGAGAGGCCGGCCAGTGGTAGTTTTTTTATAAAGATTTTTTTTTATATGTTTTTGAAGTTTCCGTTTTTTTTTATATGAAATTGTGTGTCGAGACAGAACAAAGAAAAGTTGTATCTTTCTGTTTTCAATATATTTGTGAAAAAGCATACAGTCCATTATTAGAAGTGAACCAGCAGTAGAAGGAGTACAGGCTGCAAGTAGGCAGCTCCGACAGTTTGCTCGAAGGACCAAAACGGAAACTTCAAAAACATATAAAAACAATTCTATATAAAAAACTACCACTGGCCAGCCTCTTCTACGACCAGTCTCCTAACGACGATGTTAATTAAGTGTAAGTATGTCATATTGGCATGATATATGTATAGGAAGTCGTCGTAACGCAGTGTCTCCTGCGCATATTATACGATATCGCAGGTAAAGCAACGTTTGATGCGGTCGGTATTAGGATGGGTGACCGCCGATCATTAGTTTCTCACGACGACTTCCGTGCTTCGGAGGAAGCAGTCGGTCCCGGGTGCTGTATACTTGTATACAGTAGTCGAAGCCATTTTGGCGCCCTGAAAATTCTGACATCCATCAACCAGCACTGGGCCAGCTTGGTGGATTATGGCCTAAAAAACCTCCTCGTCACCCAGAGGAGAGACTCATAGCCCTGCAGTGGACTCATTACAAAGAGTTGTGATGATGATGTCATATCTTACAGAGAATAAAAAACATGATTTTACCTTCGTCACCCAGAGGAGAGTCTCATACCTCTGCAGTGGGCAAATTAAGTAAAAAGATAATTTTCCCTCACGCACTTACTTACTCCAGGTTTTACTGTAGAAATTTATTTTAGGAATAAGCTGTGCTTTTATACTTTGTTTTTTTTTTGCAAATGCGGCAAAGGGTGAAAAACATCCATACAACATCACAAACTTTACATTCATATTACAAGTCAAGTCAAAAGAGTTAATGGCTGAACAGTCGTGCGTTTTCTATGTATATAGGTTTGAAATTGACAAAACCTATAAGAATTCTAATTGAACTAACTTAAAATCCTGGCCATTTTAAACCATTATTCTTTGAGTGTCAGGTTTAGGCCTAGGCTCTATGCTTGTTTAATTATTTTTTCATTAAGGGTCTCTTCACTTAGAGTCAACAAAAATCATGCATGGGAGGCAGCCAATATTCTTTATCGACTCGTATGTTTATGAATGTTCGCCTAGTGTGTAGTCGGTTGCAAACCGTTGGCAACACTGGTACGGTTAAAATTTAATTCTCCCTTGTTCTTGTCTTGTTAATTTTGAATGTTTGTGAACATGTATTGTTATATAACTGTAACTTGTAACTGACTTCGCTAACTATCCTATATCACAAGCTTTGCTTATTTTTGGCGATGTCCTTGGTGTGATTGTCTGGGGATTTGTGTTTTTTATTTATTTTAATGAATTACTAGCCTCTGACCCATTTTTTTACATCTCTAAAACCATCCATTATCCAAGTAAGCCAGGATTTAATACGTCAACAAGATAAAGGATCGTACAGTCCTAGTCGGCCAAAAATGTAGTGTAGCATTCTAAGGTTGATTATTGCTTGCAGGTTCATAGTTGATAAAGATCAGTTTCGCTTGCAGATCGATCTGAATACTTCTATTGCTATCTTTATTTGCTTATACATAAAGATGATTATTGTTTGTTTCGTGACAGCTGTTCTTAGTTTGAAACTATAAAATAATAAAAAATTTAAAAAGCTCAGCACAAAACCTATGGCTTTTTGCACCATGATGGCGCTGATTTTCAGCTTCAATTAAGTCTCTATAGGTTGGTAGCATTGGCTTAGATAAGAAAAAAACATCTTAAAAGACCATAACAATACAATTCTTAAAACCACACACTTTTCTCAAATGCCATATATCAACCTAAATGCAATACATCAATATGCCTCCAAAGCCGATCCCCGGCAACCTAATGAAATCACTTAAGCACATGCATTTAGGTTGCCTCGATTGCTCATTAAGAATTCAATAACTTAGAGGTTGTATAGTCAGCAAGTAATATCTTAACTCTTAACAATGTAAGATGAAATTAAAAATTGTTTCATGCCGCGTTTCAATATTAAAAATACTGCTCGAGAATTAGCTGCAAGCGTTTCAACACAGTACAGGTATCTACAGTAATTTATCTTCATACAAACGGACGAAACGCGAGCTATACCTACGCGGCTCGATCTCGGCATGCGCTTGGAATGCGGACAATCGCGAGTGTCTGCATGCCGAAACAATTGTCGATTGAGCTTTTCGTTAATATGCGGACTATTTATACTTTCAAATTTAATAATACATCTTTTGGCGAGGCGCAAGTATTCTTCGGTCGCTAATTTATAAGACCGGTTTGTTATTCAAACGTAAACATGGTTTTTTGACACAAAACGTATCTTTGCTGAACACTTCCTACTCAATTCATAAAGTATTTTATTTGTTTATATACAAAAACATATTTGCAGTCACAAAACTAAAAGGAAGTAAACACAAAGTAGGCAAATGTAATTTAAATGCCGAAGGCGGGCAGCCCTATCACATGTGAACGGACCGCGGCGCTGCGCTGCTGTAGGCATTTATTTCAAGATGCGGCCGAGTTGAATTACTGGTAGATATCTGCACTGTGGTTTCAATATTCAACATTTATTGACCCAATATTTGGGTTGGAATATTCAAAGGACTGTCGCGAGTAAAAGTTAAGACTAACGAATTGTTGGTAAAAGGATAGTTAGTAATAGTTAAAATTAAAACACGTTGAATATTGAAATGCTTTATAACAACGCCTTGTAGTTAGTTCTACAGTTCGTAAACTTAACGAACAGTTGATATTAAAACGCGGCATTAAACGACTACTTACGAATAGGAGGGTAGCTATGAATACATAATATACCTACATAACTTCACGCCTGTAGGTATACCCTATGGGGTAGGCAGAATACCAGAGGTTATAAAACCATCTGATGTCACGTTTGACAAATTTTGAGGTATTATAATGGTGGAGAGAGTCTATTGCAGTAACAGGAGGTCAGCGTATCGCCCACAAAAAAACCCCTAAATGAAACCTCTGTCCCTTAAGTGACTTTACAGTATGTCCGGGAAGAGCAGCAGCTGGTACATTTTATATTTCCTTTTGCTCCCAGTCCAACATAGGAGAAAGTTCAATATGGAAGGATAACATGCTGTAAAACCCGGCATTAAAATTTGTTTACATTTTAACTTTACGATTTGGTGACTTTTCTGACATCGTGAGCACAAGATGTCAGGTTGTCAGATACAAAAGTAATCAATTAATTCCATTTGTTTTTCAGAGTTACGAATGAGGATTAATAGCTCTTGTAATTAGTTCTTGCACCTATAAAGAACCCACAAGCAGTTTCGCATGTGTTCCCTGAATAACTTTTTATGTAGGTAGTAGGAATTTCTGTATAAGTAGGTATGTAAAATCCGACATGAGGTTCCCGACATCATCGCATTCAAAGAAAACTACTTAAAACACTTTAATAATAATAACTTAAATAACTTTCCCCAAAACTTGATAAAAAATATTCGACTGGCGGTTTGAGCGCCAAAGAATTTTCCCGCCCCTTTGGTATGCAATACACAATCAATATAAAACAAAATGTCATCGCATTTTTTCACCATTCACTGTGACTGTACACTTACATCTAATTTTGAAAAACCAACTTTAAATCGTTGGATTAAAGTCGAAACTTGGAAAGCCCGTCGATCGTGTAGACTTGTATGAGAAATTCATTACAATAATGAGAACTGGTTCGATTGGGGCTGTAACGGCTAATTGAGATTGTTTCAGTGATTGATTTGATTGAAGAAATGACAGGTTTGGTTGTCATTTCTTCAATCAAATCAATCACTGAAGTAGTTCTTGGATTTTATTTAATTACTCTTTTATGAAAGAAAAATGTTTGCCGCGTAGGATCGGCTTATGGATAAGCGTTTCCTAAAAGACGACTAATCTGAGTGACCACCGCTAATTGGTAGACCGCCTTCAGAGTACGCCGCATGGTTAGCGACCACCCCGTATATAAAATGTACCGCCACACATCATCGCCCCCACGCTGATATTTGGTATCATAGTGTGCACCGAAAATCGAAAAAAAACGAAGAGTTGATACAAAAATCATCTACAGTCCTGGGGGCCTAGACAAATTCCCTTTTCCGCAGGCGTTAAGGAATGAGGAAACACAAAAATATATGAAAGTGACGTACGGTGAAGCTAAGCCAAGTGACAGAAGCCACTTGTCATTTTGTGCGGAATACCTACAACTTTATCGTTAGCGTTTCGTTAGCGTGACGGCAAAACACAATTCCATACATATGGCAGACAATTGCCACTTTTGACAACGGTTAACGCTTTTTTATCCTTTCTGTTAAACGCTATAATAGCGTGACCTCAGACCCTGCTGCTTGAGCTGAGATTCTTTAGTCATTGGCTAAAACAGGTTTCTTAGTTATTTTTAAATAAGTTAAAATAAATAAGTAAAAATAAGTTATTAAAATGCATACCTTGAGATTTATGTGGGCTACTAATAATGAAGAAGCGTTGCAAAGACGTAGAGCCAGGATCAATCGTCGAAATATGGAACAAATCGCGTCAATGCCGCAATTGGAATTTATTCACCGATTTAAGCTTGACTATCAAAGTTTTAGGCGTCTTTGTGATGAACTTCGCCGACAAACTTCATTAAAAGGCACCAATGAAATAAGTTTGGGAATCTATACATATAATAAAATGGTAGGAAAGTCAAAACTGTACATTGAATATTTTTTTAAAAGAATACTTGGGGTATGATCTACAATCGAAACAGAAACTAAAAATATAGTTTTTAGAATTTTTGTCTGTTTGTCTGTTTGTCTTTCCGGGATAAACTCAAAAAGTACTGCATGGATTTACTTCAAATTTGGCATGAAGATAGTTAAGAAGTCGGGTCAACATATAGGCTACATATTATCACGCTAGCAGTGTTATAATCGTAGGTGCGTTTGGTGCTGCATAGCGTTCACGCAGACGACGTCGCGGGCAGCAGCTAGTAAAGGTAATATTACTGCTATTGCTTCGATTCTTTGGCTGTCTTACTGTAAAATTTTAACCTCTACCTAAACACAATAAAAAAATACCTAGGTACCTGTTTCAGGTTCTGTGCACTCTCAGCTTTTTAGCTACTGGTTCGTATCAACGCATTGTTGGGCTCAGTCAACAATTAGTTCAAAGGACTACAAGTAGGTGCATACATCAAGTGGTAGAGGCACTTAATCGCCCGAATATTGTCAAAAAATGGATTAGGTTCCCATCATCCCCACCGGACAGGAACGAGCAAGAATCCGACTTGAGTAGGTTTACTTATGCATTGTCAAGAATAATTTGCAGTTTAAGTCATGACTGCAATATTACTTAGGATACTAACTTAATCAATTAAAATATAAATCTTAATAATTGCAGATTTCACAGAAGATTTAGACTCCCTGGCACAATTGGATTACAAACTTGCGCGCGATACAACTGTTGAAACTTGCTTGACACATAATTTGACAATTGCCTCACAGTCAATCACCCTTCAACCGCAGAGTTTTCCGCAAGATGTGCGGAAAGCGCGTTTTCCGTATCGTATGGCACTTGTCTGCCATTTCTGCTAACACTAAAGCGTGACGTGAGCGTGACGTTAAACGGAAAACGACACGCTTGGATTTTGTCTAGGCCTCCTGGTACGTTTAAGTGTCGAGTGAATAGGTTTCTCGTGGATGGACGTGTAACACCACAGTCTTCATGCGCACTTTCCATCAGGTGGCACTGAAGACAATCTCCCTATTCTTATAATAAAATAAAAAAAACTGTTTTAATACGTCCCTTAATAAAATTACCTACCGAATACAACTAGTACAAAAATGGTCTTTTTTATATTTTTTGCTCAACGGTCACATAAATCATCTTTTGAGAAAGGACTTCCTAATTAATATTTCGGCGGCGTGTGCACTTTCCCCCTTTCATTCAAGTGAACTGTCGTTCAATAATTCATTCCCTTCGTTCCCATTCGTTCACAAATCGTTTGTACAGATTGAGGTCAAACGCGGATTTTCACGCTGGTAATTTATAGTACACAGTGACGGTAATACTATATGCAGTAATTCAACTTCATACAAACGGACGAAATGCGAGCTATACCTATGTGGCTCCATCTCAGCATGCGCTCAGCGTGGGGCCAGTTGCGAGTGACTGCATGCCGAAACAATTGTTGATTGACATTTTCGTTAATATGCGGATTGTTTAAACTTTGAAATTTAATATGCATTATAAAATTTTTCAATTCGTACGTCAAAGTCAAGGCGCAAGTATTTTTCGTTCGCCAATCTAAAAGACCGATTTGTTATTCAAACGTAGGTACCTAAACATAGTTTTTGACACAAAACGTATTTTTGTTGAACACTTCCTATTGAATTCACAAAGTATTTTATTTGTTTATATAAAAAAAGTATATTTGCAGTCACAAAAATAAATGGAAGAAAGTAGGCAAATGTAATTTAAATGCTGAAGGCATGCAGCCCTATCACATGTGAACGGACCGCGGCGCTGTAGACATTTATTTTAAAGATGCGGCCGAGTTGAATTACTGTAGATAACTGTACCGTGATCCAGTTGTTGGCCATGTCGTAGGTTATTATAGTAATAGATTATTATTTTAATAATTTACTTGGATATAAGTTGAATTATTGAAGTCGTCGTGGCGCCGTGGTTACTGTGTGTATCATACGATATCACAGGTTAAGCAACGTTCGGCACGGTCGGTACTTGGATGGGTGACCGCCGACCTTTCATTTCTCACGACGACTTCCGTGCTTCGGAGGACACGTTAAGCAGTCGGTCCCGGGTGCTGTATAATTGTATACTAATTCTGGCATCCACCTCTCAGCACTAGGCCAGCTTGGTGAATTATGGCCTATACCTCCTCGTCACCCAGGGGAGAGACTCATGCCCTGCAGTGGGCTCATTACAAAGAGTTGTGACGATGATGATGATGTGTATTGTACAAAGTTATGTTGTTTTTTATCCCGCGTTTATCCTCAACCACCTGATGATAAGTGAAGGTTGATCGAAGATTTTTTTAATGAAATTAAAAATTAAAAGTCACAATTCTAAGGCTGCAAACTGGACGGCAGCGACAGCGACAGAGAGAGTTTGCCCAGATTCCCCGCGTCGCTGCGCGCGCCGCTATGGCTCTCACTGTCGCACTGTGGGCTGGATTTTGGCTCCAATAGACACCCGATGCAAAATGTCAAAAGTGTTGACTTTTATACTTGAATATGTTTTGAAATGCTTTGAAAAAAAATATACTAGCAGCACTATGGCATAGAACTTTTAGAGAAGCGGCAAAAATTTTTTTTCTAAAATTTTGTATGTAGATGACTTTAAAAAAAAATATAACTCCGCTCTCGCACAATTGGCCCTAATTATTTTTGGGACAGTTAATATATGCATTATTTGAAAATTTTTGGTATACTTCATAACACGGCCCCAGCTGCGAAACTTTTTTTTAAAAATCATCGAAAAAAAATTGCTCGTTATCAAATTTTAATTTGGTTTTGTATTGAATTTCTATAAAAAAATGTAAAAAATTACCCCCAATCAAAACTATTTTTAACAAAATTGCCATAAAAGGTACCAAACTTTAGTAATTTAGTTAAAATACTTATTTGGGTTTTCTAAGTATTTTGCTTATAATTTAATGACTTATATGGAATAACAATAAAAACTTTTGACGTCCAACTCCTTAATCTATTTGCCTATGCCATGCATCATTAGTTTTTAACGATAATTAGGTTAATTACTAATTAAGAGTAAAGTAACAACATTTAATGACACGTTTTTTTCAGTTATTCTAAGAAATATTTAAAATACTTTAATGTTTGATACAAGTAGGTACTAAATGTTGGAAATTAAAAATATATGTTCAAAAATCTCTGCTAATAAATATGGAATTATCGCAATATAACAAACTCATAAGCTTAGTAAAAGTATTGACTGAAAATTACTTTTCTATTTGGTTCAATAACAAACAAATACTATTGCATGAGAAGAAATAAAACTTATTTGGGTTTTCTAAGTATTTTTCATATAATTTAATGACTTATAACAATAACGGAATAACAATAAAAACTTTTGACGTCCAACTTCATAGTCTATTTGCCTTTGCCATGCATCATTAGTTCTTAACGATAATTAGGTTAATTACTTATTAAGAGTAAAGCAACAACATTTAATAACTCGTTTTGTTTTAGTTATTCTAAGAACTATTTAAAATAGTTTAATGAGGTACTAAATGTTAGAAAATAAAAATAAACGTTAAAAAACTAAAATTTATTTGAACTGCCTATAAATATCATCATTATAATAAATCATTAATCATTATTACAAAATCACATAAATTTAGAAAGAGTATTGCTTTTTTACGTGCTAATAATAAGAAGCTTGTATAATTTAAATTACTGTAATAGCTTAATTACGTATTACACACAATACATTACTACTTATTATTTGTAATATAATTACTACTATTACCTACATATTAAAAAAATTGCAGAATGGTACACGATCTTTGAAAATGCTTAATACAAGAAATGCTATACTTATTACTTACGATGCTATACTAGAATTTATTCTACATCCAAATCAGTATCAGAGTCCAATTCAGAGTCAGACTCTATCTGTGAGACATCGATGAAGTCAAATTCAGGTTCTTCAAATTTGAGTAAAGTTATGGTTTCTTCAAATAAAGCTTTCTTCTTTTTCTCATTCAAAACAGGTCGCACTGAAGAAAGGAGTGGATCCGAAGAAAGAAGAAGAAAATTGAAGATATCTTCATTAGTATTCACTCTACTATTCTTACGGGCATTGTGTTCTCTGAACCTCCGAAAATCTTTATTTCGGGCTTCTGATGCCTCTTCAGAAAGACTTCCGATTGGTACAACTGCATTGTGAGAAATAATTGCAGCTCCATGAAGCAGTAGCTTGTGAACCGTTGACGGCATGTAGTACCAGTTGTAGAGCGATACATATCTTTCAGCAGTTTTATGTGCATAAACTCTGAATTTTTCCACATCAATTATTTCGCCGGATGTTAAAGCTTGTAAAATAACCGCAAACCTACGTATCAGTTCTTCATCAAGTCCTGTTATACCAGCAGTTTTGAACGGATCTTCAAAGAACCTCCTCGCTGTGTTACCATCGTTGGTGGTACCATGACCTTGCTTCACTACATCAATAAGCAGACCGAGCTCTGTCTTAAAGCGATCTTGGATTATTTTTTTCTTTTCATCTTTCAAGTCTTGTTCAGCTTTTCCTCTTACAGACCATTTCTTAATATCAAGTCTGTATGAAATGTGTAATAGGCATTCCATTAAGTTAATACGCGCATGTAACGAAGAAAGGCCAAAGTCCAACATGTCAGTAGAAATTTCTTTCTTTCCTACGAGCTCTAAATTATTCATCTCAGTTGGTTTTGCTAAGCAAATGTAGCAGGCAGCATTCGACTTAGCTTCAGAAAGATAAGTACATATCTTAGCATCAACCATTGTCATCAGAAGTTGATGCTTAATTGTATTGCTTTCGTACTTTGTTGGAAGGAGGCTGGCTATTTCTTCATTCATCCCTGTCACTTCTGCCTTTACTACTGCTTCGCTTTCCTTTATAAATTTAAAATGTACTGGACGACAATATGCAGCTGAACATGGTTTTGGGTTTTCCCAAACTGTGGCCCCTTCACATGTTATTTTTAATGGTGCTACTGATGTCATGAAAATGCTAGAGTCATCTTGTAGGGAATCCAGTTTCTGCTTGTATCTACTCTGGCTAGATGCACCATCACAGCCCCATTTCGAAATTAAAATCATATTTTTCTTTTCTAGATGTTCAGGTAAAGATTTAATTATTCTTTTAATTGTTACATCAAGCAAAGCTTGCAAGGAAACTCTGGTTGACGAGTCGGTAACTGTGATGAAATTCTGAGGGGGATAACATTCTTTCTTCTCTTTTTGTAATTGGTGATATGAAGGGTATAAGTCCAAAACACCTTCCCGCATCGCTGCCTCTCTCAATGTTATATATTGCCACTTTGAAAGCTTGAGTGATATTAATAGTCCCAGGGCTTTCAGAGGCGTAAACTTTGTATTTGTCAGTGGTCTTTTCATAACTTCTAGAAATTTTTCAATTGTTTCTGGCTTATTCATCATACATTCAATAACATAAGCCATGTTCTCTTTGCCATCTTCTTTTAATTTTGATACTGCCGCAAACATAATTTTACTGCATTCACCGTCCAAATCTTCACTTCTTCTTTTTTTTTGCTTAGTTCCCAAGTCTTCAAAAGGTTTGCGAGGAAACTTTCTTTTGGTCATAGTGCCTATCGATGAAGTTGATGGTAATTGTTCATCATTAATATGAGATGTCGTTGTTCCGTGCACCTGGATACAGCTTGGCCAATCAATATTTGTCTGAAGCCAATCTTCGTAGGTCTTCCGGAACATTTCAGTATTCCGGCCCGATAAACGCCAACGTTTATCGACAGCTCTAGTGAATTTTCGGCAAAATTCACGGAAAGTAACACGATCTTCATCGGATAAACTGAGATTCAGTCGAGACATTACTTGATCGAATAAAAATTGACTTTTATTTTGCTGGTTTCCATTTTTTAAAATCACAAACAAATCTAAATTGGTTATGATATTTTCCATTTTTGCGTATTAACTGTATTCACTCGAGAAACTGAAAGCACAATGAGCTAGGACAAAAAAGTAAGGTGGTATATATACGCATGTCAAATACTTACCTAGGCACTTACTTACTATCCTAATTCTCGCATGAAAAAACTAATTAATGCGGTCGTTCACAAATAGATTAAGGAGTTTGTTAACAAAGGTCTTAATTGTTATTCTAGGTAAGAACGTCATTAAATTATCAGTTAAATACTTAGAAATATTAAAGGGTGCAAATAAATTGAATTTAGTAGAACATAATAACTACTTTTATTTTTAATTTTCTTTGTTTTGGCATGAAACAGGTTTTTTTATTTTTGTACATATACAAGAATATAAATTAACTTAGTTTAGAGGCAATCAACCAAACACTGCCTATGATTTATATTTTTTTAATTACATTCACGGAGTTTTCATGGAAGGCCCAGGATAGGAAAATTAATCAGTTTTAATCATTGAGCTTTATTTTTTTATCATCTCAATAGATATATTGAGTATATATATAGTGTTCACTTTATTTGTGTTTATGGAACTTTTATTTATGTCAATAATATGTTAACTAAACTCTTGATAACTTCACATGACTAGGTTAATAATCATCATGTACATACAAATAATTCATAATTTCGTTTTATTTCTTCTCATGCTTTCTTCTCATGTATTTGTTTGTTATTGAACCAAATAGAAAAGTAATTTTCACTAAGCTTATGAGTTTGTTATATTGCGATAATTCCATATTTATTAGCAGAGATTTTTGAACATATATTTTTAATTTCCAACATTTAGTACTTGTATCAAACATTAAAGTATTTTAAATATTTCTTAGAATAACTGAAAAAAACGTGTCATTAAATGTTGTTACTTTACTCTTAATTAGTAATTAACCTAATTATCGTTAAAAACTAATGATGCATGGCATAGGCAAATAGATTAAGGAGTTGGACGTCAAAAGTTTTTATTGTTATTCCATATAAGTCATTAAATTATAAGCAAAATACAAAATTTTTTACATTTTTTTATAGAAATTCAATACAAAACCAAATTAAAATTTGATAACGAGCAATTTTTTTTCGATGATTTTTAAAAAAAAGTTTCGCAGCTGGGGCCGTGTTATGAAGTATACCAAAAATTTTCAAATAATGCATATATTAACTGTCCCAAAAATAATTAGGGCCAATTGTGCGAGAGCGGAGTTATATTTTTTTTTAAAGTCATCTACATACAAAATTTTAGAAAAAAAATTTTTGCCGCTTCTCTAAAAGTTCTATGCCATAGTGCTGCTAGTATATTTTTTTTCAAAGCATTTCAAAACATATTCAAGTATAAAAGTCAACACTTTTGACATTTTGCATCGGGTGTCTATTGGAGCCAAAATCCAGCCCACAGTGTGTCGCTGCCGTACAGTTTGTCACAGTATGCCATTTAAAAGCGTTCAAATATTTATACTTATGTTTCAAAGGATCCCCGTATAAGTGGCCCATTTGAAGTACCGGGTTACATACTCAGCGGCTTATAATAGCTTTGATTGTACTTAATATAATCAACGATTGCAGAGCATTAAAAAAACCGACTTAACGTCAAGACTTTCACTGAGTTATAATGTCATCAACGTAAACATTCTCCGAAATCAGACATATTTTTTCAAGAAATTTAAATTTCCAATGAAGTGCTCAACCGATTTCGATGAAATTTATATGGGACCAACCATGAAGTATCCTTTATCACATGAAAAAATAATTTTCAAAATCGATTCGTAACTGTCCGAAATATCGTGTAACAAAGACAAAGACAAAGACGGAGTCCGATTAACACAGGAAGATAGTGGAACCCTGTAAGGATGAGAGCTATGCACAAGTCTAATTTCTTACACATTTATACAAGTAAAACCCGCATAAGAAGACACAAAAAAACATACTGACGAATTGAGACCTCCTCCTTTTTTGGAAGTCGGTTGAAAACTGTAAAACTTTATTAACAGTTAAGGTCTTAGCTGAACTTTAAACTGGAACTTAATCACAAAATAACTCAAATCTACAATAAATTAAACTTATAAAAACTAGATTAAATTCACAAAACACAACCTCAGGTCATTATTTTCCTCTCAAACAGCCGCAAAGCTTAAACTGGCAGTTCTTATAACCACTTCTAGAAATGGAAGTTAAATAAATATTAAATAGCGAACTATTTCAGTACCGGCGGAACTTTGAAGCGGCGCCGTAAATAACTGCGCCCAATTAAGTTAGCGCCGCGCGGCCGGGTCTTAAATAGTTAATATCCATTTGGTTAAAGATAAATCGGTTTTATCTTACGTTCTGTCCCGCGTAAGTTCTATCTCAAAAATCAATAAATGATAATAGCTCAATCGTAAAATTTATCTCAATAAGGGTATCCTTGAAATAAACGGTCATTTTGTGGGTAGGTATTTCAATTGAAATTAACTTTAATTGAATTTTCCATTTCAAAATTGAATTACTAAAAGTAACATTCGCAAAAGTAATGCTTGAAAAAATTAAAAATAATAAGTGTAAAATATAAGTTTAGACGATTTTTTAAAATTCAAAGTCAAAAAGTCAAAAGAATCTTTATTTCGAAAATATTTAAATACATTTAAAATAAGTCAAACTTACAAATTGAACTGAATCTACCACCACTTCGGAAAGTCAATCTGTTGAGAAGAAGTGGCAAGAATCTCATAGCAATCATCTTTTAAAAATACACAAATTTACAACCAGGGAATCCCATCTTCTTGCATCCGGATATCATAAAGTAAAACTTTTTATATAACACTTATCCTTAAATCTATCGAAGGGTTAATCTTAAATATTTTGGAATTTTATTATTCCAAAAATAAAATTCCAAAATAGTAGACTCCAGAAGTTGGTGATCTTCTGGAGTCTACTATTATATTTATACATTAGGCAATCAAGTACTAGTACTAGTTATATTCTTCCAGTCAGCCTGAGACATAAGTCTCTACTACTCTTCAATACTCATAAGTAGGTAGCTCTCGTAAACTTAACCAATAGTAGAACATGAATTTAGATATTGGGTATTTTGAAAGTAGAATTACTAAAACTTTAAGAACACTCAAATTGTAATTTTTTTTTCAGTCAGCCTGAAACAATAATACTGGCCTTCTTTGTGTCAAAAGCCGTCAGTTGAACATGAATTTAGATATTAAAAGCAAACTTTTTTAGTACGGCGCGGCGGTAGATACTTTGAAGCCGTCTCCGTAAATAGCTAAGAGCAATTAAATTAGCTCCAGTAAAACGTTGCGTGCTCGATCATAAACTGTTATATTATTTTCCTTGGTAAAAAAAAACACTTTTAATTTATGTAGCTCCTCATTATATTAAATACGACTTTTACTATACCTTCTAACTGAGTATTCAATATAATCCATAAAAAGAAAAAAGGCACAATGGCAATAAAGATAGAAACATTGTATTATTTAGTAGAAATAGAATATTTAGTAGTATCTTAAGATTACTTCCTGGGAAGCCCCAGCAACTGATTTGTAAATAATTTACTGAAATAAACTTATTTTTTTTATTTTTTTTATTTCCCAATTAAAATTGGAGTGTTCAGTAGCGACCCGCCGGGTAACTGGGTCAGCGTTTACCGAGCTATTCTCTTTTCGAGTGTAATTGCATCCGATGTCGCGATGTAGGACCAGAGCGGACTTGATTCATTAATATTGTAAGTGTCTTTATAAAATCATATTTCTTTAGTCCATGCTGGACCGGGAGCGAAAGAAAAACATAGAATGTACCAGCAGCTTCTCTTCCCGGGCATACTGTAAAAATCAGATAAGGGACAGAGGTTTTATTGGCATTTTTGTGGGCGATAGGCTGACTTCCTGTCACTGCGATAGCCTCTCTCCATCATTATAAGACCTCATTTGTCAAACGTGAAATCAGATGGTCTTATAAGCTCTGGTGTTCTGCCTACACCATAAGGGATACAGGCGTGAAGTTATGTATGTATTTTTAAAAAATATTAAATAATTGTCTTTGACTATGGTAGTTACTCGTATATGGCAGTTATCCGAAACTAAGTTATTTGTGGCCACGGGGACTAACGTATTGAATTACTTATTTGCATATTTATTTATTTACCCTTTGTTATACACAAAAACAAAACCAGAATAAAAACAAAACACAAATAAAAGAACACATTATGTATAAAGGGCGGTAACGTGTTAACTATAACAAAACAACATTAAAAACATTAATGCAGACATTTGGCTTAATGTCTTTTACTTAATGTAATATTGGCTGCCTGGTAGTGATCGCTCTCTAGCGATAAGGCCGCATTATATTTTGTTTATTTTTGTTTTTTATTGTTCTTTTTTCTCTTTTCAATGAAGGGTAAGTAAAAAAATAAAATAAGTAATATCGTTTTGAATTTTTTATGTTACTAGATGACCCGGCAAACGTTGTTTTGCCATATAAATAAAAAAAAAATTGATGTTGGCCGATTCTCATAGACACAGGATAAGCACAAAAAATTTCATCAAAATCGGTCAAGCCGTTTCGGAGGAGTATGGCAACGAAAACTGTGACACGAGAATTTTATATATTAGAGATTAGTTTTACATTATTTTAGCAAACATTTAGTATTAAGTGTGGGAGATTAAAAGTTTAGAACAAGGAAGTAAGTGGGTTTTGATTAAAAATAGATAAATTATTGATTTTAATAACCTTAAAATGGGATAAAAATCACTTCTTTCTTAGTATATGTAGTAATTCTTATTTATCAATATGCATAAATAAGAATTATAAATAAATTATAGTGAAAATAAATATAATAACTTCGTGTTTTCCTAAATAATCAGGTGACTACGCGTTTGTTGATCCATAACCTTAGAATATTTGGTTCATCCCTTTTCATGGGCTTTACGGTTTTGCCGCCATCTTGAAAATCGTTTCGCTTCACTGGTTTTCCATGCCAGTGACAGCCCGAGCCTTAAGGCGGGAATTTATGTTTGTTATTATGGGTAATTTAATAAATAAAATGAGAGAAAGGAGGTCTATAAGGTTAATATAGAGAACTAGCTGCTGCCCGCGACGTCGTCTGCGTGAACGCTATGCAGCACCAAACGCACCTACGATTATAACACTGCTAGCGTGATAATATGTAGCCTATATGTTGACCCGACTTCTTAACTATCTTCATGCCAAATTTGAAGTAAATCCATGCAGTACTTTTTGAGTTTATCCCGGAAAGACAAACAGACAAAAATTCTAAAAACTATATTTTTTGTTTCTGTTTCGATTGTAGATCATACCCCAAGTATTCTTTTAAAAAAATATTCAATGTACAGTTTTGACTTTCCTACCATTTTATTATATGTATACAGATAGCTACATAGAATAATATAGTGAATTTACGGGATTCTTAGCTAGATTTCCGCGATCATGGTGTTTGTAACAGCATCGAAATATAAATCATAGTAAATCTAATATATAAAATTCTCGTGTCACAGTTTTCGTTGCCATACTCCTCCGAAACGGCTTGACCGATTTTGATGAAATTTTTTGTGCTTATCCGGTATCTATGAGAATCGGCCAAAATCTATTTTTTTTTAATATTTATATGGCAAAACAACGTTTGCCGGGTCAGCAAGTAAATAAATAACAATCTTTATTTGCATGGAAATTGGTACATTGGAGGTCTTATTGTATATATTAAAGTTTCACAATATCCTACCGACAAGTGTCAGTGTGCAAAATACTAAATTTAAGATATGCCGAAATACATTTTAAGTCAATGTTATATTCAGTATATTTTTTTTATATAAAGTTGTAATTTTGTATCAATATATTTGTCATTTGGAAATTCATTATTAGTGTAATATAATGTAGATTGCAAGAATTCTAACAGGCTAGATTTATATTTATTAAATGGTATTTTTTTATTTTAGTTGGTAGTTTATTATAGTAACAATAACTGTGATACTATAAAACTGTTATACCTAACATATAGTTTATTATAATTTCTTTTGACGACCACTTTGGCGATGGGGTAACGCTGTCTGGCTCAGACGCCAGTAGTCGCGGGTTCGATTACTACACGGAACAAGAAAAAAAAACATGTAATTTATATTCTAGGTTCCCCCCTAGTTCGCTACATGGTATCCCCATATCACAAGCTCTGCTTAGTTTGGGGCCATGTAGTTGGTGTGAATGTCTGGGGATTTTATTTTATTTTTTATTAAGGTTATTTAGGGAAACGTTAACTAGTAAATTTGAGAAAAAAATCCTAGTATTGTCTAAGTTTTTACCATTCATAGTCTAAAATAAAACATTTTTAAACGGATTCCTTGCTAAACACGGCTGGCATCTTCACTTACTGGGATTGAAATCAAACGCGGAGAACAAAATATCGCGTATTTTCAATAATATTTCACATTTAACTCGACGTTTCGGTGTCATATCTTAAGGCGCGTACTGCGTACAGACTATGTAACATGTTATACATATTATTATTAACAATGTTACAAAAAACAATAGCGTACAGATTAGAATAACAATGCAATGTAACAATGTTATTTAACAATTGTCATTCGTTTATATAACAGTGTTGTATATATCTCTAACACGCTATTATAACTTGTTTTTAAACTTTCAGAGTCCACATTATCTGAAACGTGTGATATAGCAAAGATTTATAACGTTATGTCACATAGAGGTGACAGACGTCAGATTGATAGTTACAAAAGTCATAAATCATCACATCCCGAGTCTAGGAAAAAGATGATGTTTATTATATTTTATAACTCAACTAGCCAGCGCGCGCGGTTTTACCCGCGTAACTTTTGATCCGGTGGGAATTTCGGGATAAAATATAGCCTATAACCTTCCTCAAGAGTTGGGCTATCAAATGCAAAAATAATTTTTCAAATCCCAATTGTAGTTTCTGAGATTAGCGCGTTCAAACAAACAAACAAACAAACAAAAAAAAAAAAAAACAAACCCTGCAGCTTTATATATTAGTATAGATTTGGGCTTGATAATGTAGTGTGAATGTTATGAATATTTATTACTAGTAGCCGCGTGTTTTGATTTCGTAAGAATGTCTTAGTAAAACATAACCTAAAACCTTTCAGAAGAATTCAGATATCAAATTGCAACACTACTTAGGTAATTAATAATTATTCTCTTTGACTGATATCTACTTTCAGAGAATTCATACAAGAGATTTTCTGCTTTGGTGTATTAATAAGTATAGAAGATATTTGAAACCCGTAAGTAAATATTCGACCAAAAATCTCTTCATAAACCTTTTCAGGCTAGCTTTTAATCTGACCCGTTACATTAATAATGGAGGATACATTCAGCGCCATCTAGTTTCTGATCCTGTACTAAAGGATTCAGATATCAACGACCAATTATTATTCTCTTGAATTTTCACGATTCAATTAAATATTGTCATAAGTTTTCGCGATTAAATAAAACACTTTTTAACTGGATTTATCGTGTACAATTAAAAATTTAACTCGACGTTTCGGTGTCTTTGCAGACCCAGTGGTCACGAGAAACTATGGTGTCAGGCGTCTTGACAGAAGGAAAAGTTATGATGGAGGTGATGATGCATAAAATGTAATTATACGCGATGAATCCAGTTAAAAATATTATAAAGGCAAAAGTTTGTATTCATGAATCTGGTTAAAATTGGGTACAGATTATACATATATAATTCACGCCTGAATGGGGTAGGCGGAACACCAGAGGCTATAAAACCATCTGATATCACGTTTTACTTTAGCGGTATTATATTATAATGATGGGTACTATTTCAGTGATAGGGGGTTAGATAATTGTGTGCAATAATACCCGATGTGATAGTACTTGTGATAGGTACTTTTTATAACGGCGTCCTGCGGGAATAGAAATAATAGTACGATATAAAAGCTAAAGAGGTTATGGGTTTTTTTAGGAAATTAGCTAATCCTTGAACATACTAGATTGGAATATACTTTTTGTATTTGATAGCCTAATCGTTGTAAAAGGCAGACTTGAGTATTCTTTGCCAGAAAAACAGGATTATCCTAGTTTAGGCATCAATGTTCTGTATTGTGTATTTAACTGAATTACCTATTAGTAATTTATGCTCTTGAGAAATCAATAAACATTTTAAAGTAAATAAAATTAACATCATGCAGCATTTTTCAATTAAAAATGCTTAAAATAATATTGTCTTAAGTTTTCACGATTCATTATTCAAATAAAATACTTTTTAACCGGATTTATCGCATATAATTTATATTTTTCATATTAACTTGGCGTTTCGGTGTCGAGTTAAAATGTAAAATATAAATTATACGCAATAAATTCGGTTAAAACGTTGTTTTATTTAAATTGCTTAAAATAGCCCTAGGTACCGTGGTGGTAGAACCCCTTCAAACTCCTAACTGAACCAGATGCAGAAGTTCCCATTCAAAATAAACGCGAATAAAACCACGCGACGCTACAAGTAGGTATTATTAAACAAAGACCGTGTTAAATGATCAACCTCAACCTCAACCTCAACCTCATTATCAGTTGAGAATGAGGTAAGACACGAGCTCACTCTATTGACACGTTAATGCCTAACTTCGATGCCAGGAACTAAGGCAAATAATTTATTCATAGCTGCCGATTCATGCCAGTTGCCTCTTCAAACAAATTAGATAAATAACGGAATCGAGCCCGAGAAAGGGTTTGAGGCCATCTGGACTGTGATGACGGCCATTAAATTGGTTTTGGAGCAGTTAAAATATTTTGATATCTTAATTTCAAAATAGTATCTACCTACTTATTTAAACTTTTTCGTTATAAATCCTTAAAATATATTAGATTAGGGCTGTCATAAATGAAGAGAAAAAATATAATAAAAAATAAATATTAATTATATTATTTACTGAGTAAACTTAACCGAAAGTTAAAGGATTGATTACGCCACGCATGGTTACATGGTTACACGCATGGTTACACCATAGCATTGGCAGCGATCTGCGTGCCAGGCCACGTGCCGCAACTGACTCAGGCGTAAGTAGATAAAGTAAATAGTAACAAGTTGTCATCGTCACCCTGTATAAAACTTGCCACTAAATATCACCATTCCAACGGAGAATGTTTCGACGATATAATATATCATGAAGAAACATTTCCTTCTTAAGCCCGTACATGCACATAACTTCACGCATGTATCCCTTATGGGGTAGGCAGGACAACAGAGGCTATAAAACCATCTGATGTGACATTTGACAAATTTGGAGGTTTTATAATGATGAAAACAGACTAGTGCAGTGACAGGAGGTCAGCCTATCGCCCGCAAAGACGCCAATAAAACCTCTGTCCGTTAACTGACTTTTACGGTATGCCCAAGAAGAGAAGCAGCTGGTATATTCTGTGTTTTTCTTTCGCTCCCAGTCCAGCATCGAAGAAATCTAAGCCCATGTGCTGTCATATTTGACTTATCTTCACTTGCCACGAGGTGAGATTGAGGTTGAACGTGGGTTTAGTCACAGACAAAAAAGTGTCAGCACTTGGTGGTAAAAGCAGAATTGTAGCGGGGGAGCTTGCGTGTCCCTGTCCATGAGGCCAAGCCAGTTAGGGCTTCTCGTACTGGGGGCCAGACGAACAGCGCACCTGGCGATATGTGAGCAGCACCTCTCAGAACTAGGCCGGGGCCAATGGCAGGCTATATGTCATTAGGGCCTGGTTCCAGACAGCGGCCAGCGTGACAAAAACTACGGTGGGCGTACTGCCAACTGACCATAAGGAGAGGGAATAAGAATGGACGAAACACAATTCAATTTTTTCCGGTGAGGGGCAATAAGCCGTCGATATTAAGCGACAGGCCAGTATCACGGGATGAGGACGAAAAACTAATGAATAACTTATAAGGTACCCCAGGAGGGTATCGCCAACAACTGAAAACCCACCCCGAGTCTGACTCGGGCGGCACGTCGCATTCTAGGTGGGCGGCAACATTAGTGTTAACTCAAAAAACTAAGCCTTTAATTGCAAAATAAATGAACACTCACGTTGAGTTTTTCAAAATCAAGAAGAAGTAAGATGAAAGCAACGAGTACACGAGTTCAATTAAATTATTCATAATCTGAATTCATAATTATTTCACATCGGCTTAGATTAACGCTACGAGACGCTATTTAGGCTTCTCTCAGTAAATTTTTCTTCAAATAATATTTTACGTTTTACAAAATAATAGTGATCAAGTCTTTTAGTCTCAATCAAAAGGTTTTAGTGGCTTATTCATTCACGAAATAATGTTCACCAAATGTCCGAGATAAAAACAGTCTCAGTTGAAAATAGACTTCAAGGATTCAGATGCTATAATAGAAGTCTAAAGATAAGCCAAGTCCCAAGTCCCAACCACAAAGCGGGACGTGGGTCCCAGCTTTTGTTTGTCTTACAAGGAAAGCTATAGTATTATACAGCTTTCTGTCAAAAAGGTAAGGTTGCCATTTGAATTCTTAATGTGGATTTTGATATGTTTCGCTGAGTAAAAAATTAGGACGATCTGTTTCATTTTAGTTTTATGTATAATTTTTTGAGATATTACAATAAAATAAAAATAGCAGTGTCGAGTCGCCTTTGTTATTGGCCCATCTCACATGATGCTAAATGATGTTGAGGTTGAGGTTGAAGATGAAGACACACGGGTTGAGTAAGGAATTGGCTTTTTACCGACATTACGTGTTTAATAGTGTCTTTGAATAGTTATTAATGAACTTTTATATAATATGTATGTTAGACTGCAAGGTATTTATTATATGTGGCTCTGTTTTCAATTGTTAACATCTTGTTGGCTGAAATAAATGAATATTATTTATACAACCTTGCCGGGACACATCGTTGCTGCATGGATGATATTTAGCGACTGATTTTATATACGAGGTCGCTAGCCAGGCGGACCCTGAAGGGATCATCAACCGGGGGTCACTCTGAGTAGTCGCTTTTTACGACAAGCTTAGGTATCTAGGAGTGTAAGGGCTCTTTTAGGGTTAATTCCTTCCTTTAATTCGTATTGCTTATTTTTATAAGCAATAGAAAAACATAAAACGTGCTAGCTGGTTTTCTTACCGGGCATACAGCATACTGTACAAGTCAGTTATGGGACAAAGGTCTTATTGGAGGTTTTTTATGGGCGATAGGCTGACTGTCATTGCAATAGTCTCTCTCCACCATTCTAATACCTCCAAATTTGTCAAACTTTACATCAGATGGTTTTATAGCCTCTGGTGTTCTGCCTACCCCATAAGGGATACAGGCGTGAATTTTTGTTATTATGTATACAGATTAACTGCAAAAATAACACTAAATTAGCAATTTCGCTTCTAACTCGTTCATTTGAGATTTTTTTTTATTTTTGTCAGGCGTACGAAGCGACATCTATTTAAAGCTTTGCATCTTCATCCCTATTGTTTTGTGATGAACCAGCTTCATCCTAATTTCACTAGCATCATCCCATATCAGCATTAGGTGGGATTTTCAGACGTTTTAATTGTTTTTACAATAGGAACACAATTGTCATGTTGTGTCTATTGATTTTAATGACACATTGCATGTCAAAGTATCTACAATCTTTAAAAACACGAAACTTCGATTCAGATTGTATAACATAATCAATACCTACGCTATAAATGCAGCCGCGTTGATTTACTCGCGTAATAACCAACAAATTCATACATATTTAAAAAAACTTGTTTTTTTTTTATGAAGTACTCAACCGATTTCGATGAAATTTATATGGGACCAACTCTAAAGGTAATCTCTATCATATGAAATAAGAATTTTCATGATTGATTCATAATTGTCCGAAATATCGTGTAACAAAGACACAAAAAAACATACACACGAATTGAGAACCTCCTCCGTTTGGAAGTCGGTTGACAAGTTGTAACGCCAGGTCATTATCAATATGTAACGAAGAGCTAGTCCTTTCACCTTTCAGCATGAAGAGCTAGGTCTTGGACCTAATCCTCCTTCACCATCGGGTAAAAACAAAATTACACCCCGATGGAATTTATTATAATTCTAGCCACCACGCGCGGTTTTACCCGCGTAACTTTTGATTCCGTGATAATTTCGAGATAAAATATAGCCTATAACCTTCCTCAAGAGTTGAGCTATCAAATGCAAAAAGAATTTTTCAAATCCCACTTGTAGTTTCTGAGTTTAGCGCGTTCAAACAAACAAAAAAACAAACTCTTCAGCTTTATATATTAGTATAGAAGACTATTTATATAATTATATACAGGGTTGCATTTTAGTAGGTAACCACCCAAATTTGAATGTTATTTTCTTTGAATGTTGCCTTCATTTTAATGTTATACATTCTTAATTTAGAGTGACCATGTTTTGCTTACTATTATAGCGAATATGTTGATTTCCTCGTTAAAAATACATACTTTTTTTGCAAAATAATGATGGTGTAAAAAAAATATGGTGACCAATAACCACCCTGTATTTGATACTGCGGTATGCGGAATATTAAGTATTTTTTTTTAAATTAAGAGTTCTCGGTCTATCAGTATTCAGCACCCTTGTAAACCTATGACGACCGGCTGGTGTAGCGCTAACATACATTGCCTTCTATGCCAGAGGTCCTGGGTTCGAATCCCGGCGGCGGCGGATATTTGTGTGATGAACACAGATATTAGTCGTCAAGTCATGGATATTTATATGTTTATTTAAGTTTATTCTAATAAAAAAATATGTATTTATTCAATAAGTATGTTTATATATTTCTTAAGTATACCTATCAGTTATCTAGTATCCATAACACAAGTTCTTTAAGAAACTTAGTTTGGGCTAGATAATGTTGTGTGAGTGTTAGAAAATATTATATATTATTGTAAGCGCGATGATCTAGTTACAAGAGTTTTGTTATCAAATACAACAATATTATTTTCAAGCAATTGATTAATAAATATAAGACTAGATGATGAATTGTGACTTGAGAAAGTAAAAGAAGTGCCCCGATATCCATTTCGTGACTTCTTTTTACAACAGATTTAAAATTTAAATGCCGTTTTCCTTTTTATTTTCCCTTTCGTTTTACCTTAACCCCACAGTAGGTTAGATTTCTGGTTGAATCAGTACCTGAAAGAAGTTTCCGTGCTGACCGTTGCGTGTCGTCCGTCGCCGTCGCTAAACATCCGTGCCATTAGTTTAAATTGAGGTCAAACGGGGAATTGTAACCAATAATAACGTGTTCGGGGTGTTTTTCAACACAATTTGTATGTAAGTCGTGTTTTTTTTCTAATTAAGCTTTTTTTGAGAAATAAAATAAAAATTAGTTGTTTATTAGGCATAATAAGCTGTAACCCAGGTTTGTCTAGGTAGGTATGTTACATACATACATTCATACATAGCTTCACGCCTAATGGGGTAGGCAGAACACCAGAGGCTACAAAACCATCTGACGTCACGTTCGACAAATTTGGAGGTATTATAGTGGTGGATAGAGACTACTGCAGTGACAGGGGGTCAGCCTATCGCCCACAAAAAAAATCTTTAGTAAAACCTCTGCCCCTTAATTGACTTTTACAGTTTGCCCGGGAAGAGAAGCAGCTGGCACATTCTATGTTCTTCCTTTGCCCAGTCCAGTATGGAAGCTATGTAGGTATGTTAGTCCCTATCAAATAGAAATAAATTATGATTTGATATTATATGGGGCTCTGTTTTCAATTGTTAACATCTTGTTGGCTGAAATAATTACTAACTAACATTCTAACTATGTAGATAAAAAGAAGACTTGCAAAATACAATAAAGTACCTAAAACTAAAAGGTATTACCAAAGTTGAGCTTGATCAAAATGAAGTCAGTTTTTCAAACTGGTTCTGCTAGATATAAAAACCAGGCCTTCAATCCCACATTCGTTATGGCTCATCTAGAGTTTACTCACTTTGACCAGATCGTCGGTCCACCTTGGATCTGGCCAGTACCTACGTGGTTACCATTCAAGAACTTATCCCCACCGGTTCGTGGATTCGTGGACAACATGTAAGCCTTTATTTAGGAGTATGAAACTTCTAACCGTCCTAAGCATGTATATCTATGAAACAGCGTTATTTGTGAAAAGGCATCCTGAATTTTTTGTAACTAAAAAAGATGTATTGTGTTTTAGCACTAGATTTCCAAATAGACTATGTCTTCCGAATATCAAAACTGAAATATGTCGTAGAAATAGCCCAATAATGTGCATTAGAATTTTCAATAAATTACCTGGAGATATCAAAACGGTGCCACTTATTAAATTAAAATACGTCTTACAACAATGGCTAATTAATCAATGTTTTTATGACATGAACGATTTTTTAAAACTTCGAATTTGACATAGATAAGAATGTAAATAATTATGACATAAATTAATACATTGTAAATAAATGCATATATGATACCAATATTAAATAAAACAACGACAGAGTCGCTCGTGACCACGGGGTCTGCAAAGACACCGAAACGTCGAGTCAAAAATTTAAAATGTAAATATACGCGATAAATCCGGTTAAAAAGTGTTTTATTTAATAGTATGAATCGCGAAAACTTAAGACAATGATACCAATATTGTATGCTGTAAAACAGTAAAGTATGCGCCCATACTATAATGTGTACCATCAAATATAACCATATTTTCCGCAATAAATTGATTTGATTTGATTTATGCTCTGCCCATTACCACTTCAGCTTTGCAATCTTTCTGGCTATATCGGTGGCTTTGGTTCGCCTCATTCCTGATTGGATCCCGCAGGGAAACTCTGAGCACAACCTTTTCATATACTCTATGTATTATTCCAGACTTTGCTCTTCCTGTGGTAACATTAAATGTCCATCTCCACAAACATTATAAATGACTGCATCGAAAAAGATACGTCAAATTCATCAATTTGAAAAGATTTTTAAAAATAGAATATTAAAGGGGCCGTTCAGCTTAACGAAAATAAGGTCGTGTTTCAAATAGATTTAGAGAATCGATTGATCGACACATTATTTACAAATAAATTTGCGATCGCCATTTATAACCATTAATAACCTGAGATAGATTGCAGTTTTGAGGTATTTTTGATGGTAGGTACGAGGGTGGATTGAAAAGTTCGCGGCCTAGTCAAGAAAACAGAATAAAGTACATACAAAAATATTTTTATTTTTCGACGTAATCTCCATTTAGCTCTATGCACTTCTTCCATCTGCTTTCCAGAGCTTCCATACCTGTTTTCAAAAAAGATTCCTCAAGGTCTTCAAAATACAGGTTAACAGCGGCTTCGACCTCTTCAGTCGTTAAAAATTTCTGCCCGCCGAGGTGTTTTTTCAGGTTTGGAAACAGATGAAAGTCCGAAGGTGCCAAATCAGGAGAATAAGCTGGATGTGGCAACAATTCGAAACCACAATCACGAATTTGAGCCATAGACTCGACAGACGTGTGGACTCGGGCGTTGTCCTGGTGAAACAACACTTTCTTTCTCAGTAATCCTGGGCGTTTCTGTTTAATTTCTTCACGTAAACGTCGCAGAAGGGTGCTATAGTACGCAGAGTTTATTGTTTCGCCTTTTGGAAGGTAGTCCACCATAATGACACCCTTAGCATCCCAAAAAACCGATGCCATCACCTTGCCAGCCGACAGAATTGCCTTTGCTTTTTTCGGAGTTGGTTCACCTGATTTTTTCCATTGTTTGGATTGTTGTTTTGATTCTGGGGTATAGTGGTGAACCCAGGTTTCATCCATTGTCACAAATCTGTCAAGAAAACCTTGTGGATCAGCCTCGAACATCTCCAAACAGTCGCGAGAAATCGTGAGTCGAATTTGCTTTTGCTCTACTGAAAGCAATCTGGGGACCCACCTAGCCGAAACCTTAGAAAAGCCGAGTTCATGGACAATGATGTTTTGCGTTCGTTCATATGAGATGCCTATAGTGTCTGCGATTTCTCTGATAGTCAATCTACGGTCTTTCAATATGAGATCACACACTTTATTGATGTTTTCTTCGGTCGTAGACGTCATTGGCCTGCCGGAGCGAGGGTCATCTTCGATGTTCTCTCGTCCACGTTTAAATTCTGCGGGCAATTCGGGGCAGATTCCCCTAATGTTGTTTGCATGTCATCATGGATCTCCTTTGGTGTTAATCTTTTTTTAAACAAATATTTAATCACAGCACGTTGTTCAAATTTCTCCATTAGTGAAAATTTGTTCTACACACGTATTTATATTGTTCGTAAAATTTTATTTAAACAAGATATCAAATTGAAAATTCGCGGGCTGACAATTGAATAACGACAGTTCAAAATGACGGCAGAAAAAATAACAAAAGTTTTTTTTTTAATGGCCAGGCCGCGAACTTTTTAACCAATGTAGTACTTAGTAAAGCTACTGCTAGCGCCATCTAGATCTAAAGCAGGCACACAGCTTTGGTGAGTAACTCTTTTACTTGTTGTTTATTTGTTAATTGATTTTAGGTCTCTTCCTAACACAAAAAAGTTAAATAGAAATTGGAATTCAATTGAAAATCATTTATTGTAACAACCAGTGCATAATCAGTACTAACTACATACAAAAAGAAATTAAACTTAAAATTAATTACAACCTTACGTTAATACCTAAGATCGTACCAACGTATGCACTGCAGCTGCAATAGGCTACAGCTCAGTAGGTATACTTACATGTGACCAGTGTGGTGTTTCCTCACAACACCAAGACACTGGTCACAGTACAGATATCTACAGTAATTCAACTTCATACAAACGGACGAAACGCGAGCTATACCTACGCGGTTCGGTCTCGGCATGCGGCCAGACGCGAATGTCTGCATACCGAAACAATTGTTGATTGAGCTTTACGTTAATATGCGAATTGTTTATACTTTAAAATTTAATAATACATCTTTTCGTTGAGGCGCAAGTATTTTTCGGTCGCTAATTTATAAGAACGATTAGTTATTCAAACGTAAACATGGTTTTTGACACAAAACGTTTTTTTGTTGAACACTTCCTATTCATTTTACAAAGTACCTATTTTATTTGTTTATATAAAAAAAGTACATTTGCAGTCACAAAACTAAATGGAAGTAAACACAAAGTAGGCAAATGTAATTTAAACGCTGAAGGCCGGCATCACGTGTGAACGGACCGCGGCGGCGACGACGCTGGCATTTATTTCAAAGATGCGGCCGAGTTGAATTACTGTAGATATCTGTACTGTGCACTGGTTTTCAGTGTAAATGAAATATCTTATAAGTAAACGTATTTTTTTATCCGTAATCCTTTCAACTGCCGGAATTGCCACACACTAGTGCCCGTCGTCTGCCGCGAAGTTTCGCCCCACCAAAGTTTGATTGACCTCAATCTCACCTCAGGGTAAGGGAAGATGAGGTCAGTGATGACATCACGTGGCTTTAAGAAGGAGCTGTCTCTTCATACAATACAGGGTTGTTTTTTAATCACTAGACATTTTTTTTACACAATTATCTAGAATTTTATACACAGCCCAAGTGAGGTCGTGCATGGAGTACTGTAGTCACCTTTGGGATGGTACTGCCAAATACCAGCTCGAAGCGCTAGACTCTGTTGACCGATGAGCCCGTAAAATCATAAATAACAACAACCTTACGAATAAAAAATTGCAGACGCTGGAGCATCGTCGTAAGGTTGCTTGTTTGACAGTATTTTATCGGCTACATTTTGGTGAGTGTGCGAGTGCTCTTTTTGACCAAATTGAACCCACCCCTTTTTACCACCGGACTACCAGACGCAGACAGAACTTCCATCCCTATATAGTGGATTTACCAAGAAGTCGAACAAAACGCTTCGATAGTTCCTTTTTGGTAAGGATTGCCAAGGTGTGGAACAATCTGCCTGCGTCTGTTTTTCCTGACCACTACAGTCCTGGAACTTTTAAGTGTCGAGTGAATAGGTTTCTCGTGGATGGACGTGTAACACCATAGTCTTCATGCGCACTTTCCATCAGGTGGCATGGAAGACAAACGTCCTATCCTTACAATATTAAAAAATATATATATATATATATTTAGGGCACTGTTTGTTTTTTTTATGTAAGCCTGTTTTGTATGTATATTTTTTTTCTGTAAATGAATATTTGTTACCAAAATACAAATAAATAAAATAATTTATAGAAAGAAAAGGTATGTATTTTTTACAAGGAAATTAATATACCTATTCGCTAACATATTAAGCAAATCATAGACACTCTAAATTATAAATAAGTAGTATTAAAATCAAGACGACTACGCGCTACTACAAAACGTCTTGTAGTACTTACTTCTTCGTAGTAAGTACGAAATGCCGTGAAATGCCGCGTCGTAGTAATAGCTGTGTTCATCAACAGCCGACTTCCAAAAAAAAAGGAGGAGGTTGTCAATTCGTCTGTATGATTTTTTTTGTGTCTTTGCTACACGATATTTCGGACAATTTATGAATCGATTTTCAAAATTCTTATTTCATATGATAGAGGATACTTTATAGTTGGTCCCATATAAATTTCATCGAAATCGGTTGAGTACTTCATTGAGAATTTCAAATTATTAAAAACAATTTGTATGATTTCGGAGAATGTTTACGTGGATGACATTATAAGTCGGCCAAAGTTTTGACGTGAAGGTTTTTTAATGCTCTGCATTTTTTGATTATTTGTAGAAAAGTTTGTGGTGCCATACCTTTATATTTTTCTAGCAAATGTTTTTATCGTATCAAAGACAATAACGTTTAAGTTTGTCTGTTGACTAAAAAACAACTCAGCAGTGCGATCACAGAACTTTATCGAATCGTAAGTTAACGAATATTTACGAATGTTCGTTTAGTATGGAGACGGTTTTTAAGAAAAAATTTAAATCTATCCATTGCCGCACGGCCAGCTTAAATAAATGTGTGCCTTGTTAATTTTGAATGTTTGTTAACATGTTGTACTCATAAATATCTGTAAAATAAAAAATTACAATGTTACTCACAACTTGCAATCGACTCCATACTATACGAGCATTCGTAAACATTCGTTAACTTACGATTCGATAAAGTTCTGTGATCGCACTGCTGTATTGATGGAACACATCATGCCGGAGCGGTGTTATTAGGCGGCACCCTTTATAATGCAGGACTTGGGACTTGGTAACTTGGGTTCTTCGATTAGGGCGTCACTCGGATTAGTCGCCTTTTACGAAACGCTTATCCAGGGGCGGTAGGACTATTCTAACCCGGGCGCCAGACTTAGCTTCAAAGATTTGCACAAATGTTTGACGAGTTTGCAAAGTCATTTGAACACATATTGACGTAACCTGCCAGACTTGCTTCGCAAACACTTTTCTCCACAGTATGCTAGTAGACAACAAACAAGATGGACAACGATTTTGTAGACTCGGTTAGCCTGTATTATTTGTGCGCATGTATTTTTTTTATTTGTGATTTTTCGGGTTCCATGTAGGTACATAGTTGCCTCTGTAACAACCCCCCAGTCCATCATATCGCCGCATGCAGTGTAACATGCACACAACCGTCCCGCTCAACAACGCTCGAGCAACTGGACACTGAACAAGTGTGGCAAGGCACGCAAACATTTGAACAAATTCAACTTTGAATGCTTTGATGTGTAGAAAAAGACCGACTCTGGATGGCAAAGTGCAAAGCTTTGTGCAAACGTTGAATACATATTATGCAAAGTCCAGCGCCACACATTTGTTCAAACATTTGTTCAAATATTTGTTCAAACATTTGAAGCTAAGTCTGGCGCCGGCCTAAGACGACCCCGGACTAGGGTTGCCAACTATACTGTTTTTAGCAGTATTACACTGTTTACTGTTCAATAAAAAAAAGTATACACTTTAACACTTTATATATGATAGATTTTAATTGATAATCTGTGCAAGAAGCTCTAAAAATATGTATTTAAAATATTAAATATATTGAATACTGATTATTTTTCCAAAATACTGTTTGATATCCTTTTCAGACGCAAATGTACTGTATTTTTAGAAAAAAAAGTTTGCAGCCCTGCCCCGGACGGCAAAAATGGTTATTTTTCTTAAACATTTAGAGCTTCTTTTCTCGCTTCATAACCAATTTCCTACAATTTCGATTAAAAAGCATGTTCTCCAAACGTAACTCCCAAGTACGTACTTAAGTACCTTCACGCTGAAAGCTGAAATTTTAAAAATGGAGTCTTATTTTCTTTTTCTGTAATGAACAGCGCGAACGTGTGTTCTGCCAGTGTGTTTTGAGCTCGTGTTAAAGTGTTTTTTTTTTTGTAGACCCGCAGTGCGCAATACCAAAGAGGTACCTATTAATTACGAAAAAGTTTTGAATTTAAGTTTTAGTTTTAATATCTATGCGTTGTTTGATATTTCCCCTAAACAAATGAATGTATTTAAATTTAGAACATATGAAGACGCTGTTAATAAAGACGTTTTTGCAAAATAACGTTGGTCACCCCATAAAGCCAGGACAAAAAATCCTTTTTTATAATGCTTAGAGATAAAAAAAAAAACTAAATAAACTCGTCCCGACCGAGCATCAAACGCGGGTCTTCTGGCGGTCGCCGCGCCGGCCGGTTACTCTAACCTCTAACCTACCGGGTACTGGAAGACACCAAAATTGCTTAGTATATTTATTTTTTTCGTACCTATGTACTAAATAATTTCGATGTTATCTTACGATTATAGATAAATGTCATGCAATATGTCAGAAGTCGGTCATGGGTGCTGAATATTTGTATAAAGTTGTCGTAGGCGATTGTCAGAAGTAGTTTTCAATCAAAACTCTTCAGCTTTACTGACATTTGACACCCAGCACTGGACCAGCTTGGTTAGTTATGGCCTTCTCATCACCCAGCGGAAAGTCTTTAAGAAGCAGTGATGATATTGAAAAAGCAACTTAATTTTAACGTATTAATTATCCTTGAACATTTTCAAATCAATCCATACAACCAGACTGACCAAGTGCTGGTTTCTACAAATATAAGTAACAACCACAACATTAACTTAACACTTAAACATGTAATCTGACACTAATATGACTGGACTAATGACTTAAGTTAAGTACATTCAGTGGTGTAATCTGGTGTCAAGTTTCTAATACTTCTATTTTGTCTGTGGTACGTATCGTTTTGTTTTTTTTTATGAGCTGTGTGTGTACCTATATTGCTGCTGTATAGCAAAAGTGTTTTAGATATTTATCACGAATTAATTTATTTTAAATGTGTATATTGAAATTGTGATTTAAGTACGTAATTATTCTATTAGTTGTCTGGTTCCCATCTGCCATGCCTTTGCACTGTTTGGGGCTACATTGTGCTGTATTAAAATGAATAATTGTGTCATCTTTTTTTCCCTGTATTATCTAATTAAAATCAGCCCTTATACAGGTAAATACTCAAGGAGAGCACTCTGTACTCGATTCTGATCATAATTATGTAATAAAAGTAGGTACTTAATTTTTCACGAGAATTCCCTATAAATAAGTACTACCTACTATGTTACTATTTCAGACTTCCCGTTTGCGTTCGCTCCCGAACGGTCGTGTCTGCGGCCGCTCCCGAGTGTTCGTATTGCGCTGCCCTTGTTCCCTCCCCCGCACTCGTGCGGGTCAGGTGCCAAGTTAAGCTCTTTCGGAAAGTTTTCTCTTGTGGAGGCTGTGTGGTGTCGGGGCTAATTCATCTGCCCTTTTCAGGGCGGACCCGACTGCTGCCGGCCGAAGCATCGCTGGTCAGGTGGATACGTAACCGTGACAACTAAGCCTGATCGTCCGCCGTTCACCGGCAATAGGTCCGTACTAGGTCATTTTCTTTTTCAGCGCAGTTTGTGCAGCCAATTACCGTTCACCGGTACGCTATGGATCCCGCCGCGACTCCCGTGGTCCCCGACTTTGCTTCCATTAAGGATCCCGCCGTGGTCTCTGTCCTCACCACTCTTTATGATAATTTCTCGAAAATGTGTGGTTCCCAAGAATTGATGGGGCACAATTTTCAACAAAATATCATCCAATTAATGAATATGCTCCAACTTCTGGCAGAACAAGTCAAAAGCATTACTTCCGTCTCAGCTCCGATTCCTGCGAGCTTCCCCACTGACTCTCCGGCGTCGCCAGACCCTTCTGTGCAAGCCGGTAGTATGTTGGTAGACTCTTCCGCGTGCAAACGCAAAACTACCCCACCGGGTAGTGATTCCGACTCCGCTCCTCTAGTTCCAGAATCTCCTGCTCCGTTCACCGAGGTTCGCAAAAAGTCCAAGTCTAAGAAGAAGAAGCAAGATGCTTCTTCGACTTCATCTCCATCCGTTTCAGCTGCTCCAGCCGCTGTTCCTGCTCCGCAAAATGTCGCACCGGCGTCTGCTCCTGCGCCTTTTGTTTCAGCGATCCCGGCGTCCCAGCCTGCGTCGCAATCAGATTCGGCTCCGCCAAAAGTCAAGTCTCCGCCCCCCGTCTTTCTACGGGACAAGAGCCGCTGGACCGAGGTCTCAGCTCTCTGCGGAACGCACTCCCCGAAGATCCAGTATAGTAAGGCATCCAATGTGGGTGACTCTATTAAGGTCGTTGTCTGCTCAATTTCTGATTTCAGGAATTTCACTCGGCTTCTTGCTGACAAGAAGCTCGAGTACCACACCTACGCCCTCCCTGAGGAGCGTAAGATTCGTGCCGTCCTCAGGAACGTGCCGTTCGAGCTCTCGAACGAGCAAATCCAAGAGGACTTGTCTTCTCAAGGCTTCCCCGTCGAATCTGTGCACAAAATGCACAGCCGCCGAGGCAAGCAGTTCCCACTTGCGTTAGTAATCCTAGCGAAGAGCCCGCAAGGGCAGTCCATTTTCAGAGGCAAGCTCACCGTGTGCGGTCTCTCCAACATCCGAGTCGAAGCTCCACACAAACGTGGTTTTCCAGGTCAGTGCCACCGCTGCCAATTGTATGGTCATGCGGCGGCAAATTGTCATGCTTCCCCTAGGTGCGTCAAGTGCCTAGAACCGCATGGGACTAAGGAGTGCTCTCGCACTCCCGAATCGCCCACCGCTCCGTCCTGCGTCTTGTGCGGCCAGTCAGGCCACACAGCAAACTTTCGCGGCTGCCCCAAGGCACCGCGTGCTGCCAGGGCTACCGTGAAGCCCATCGAGAACTGGAGAGAGCGACCGCAGCCTAGCTCGGACGCCCCTCCAGTCAGTTCAAAGGCCCCTAAGGCCTTTACTTCTATCGTTCCAGGTCAGCGCAGCCGGGTCGCGACTCAATCGCAACCGGCCGCCAAATCGGCTTCCCAGTGCCAGAATGCAAATGGTTCTCAAGACCGCATGGCATTCTGGATCCAGCTCGCTCCCATCGACGAGATCCTGGCTTTCGGCGCCGCTCTCGACGCCAGCCCAGAGGGTTTCAACGGTGCTCTTCCGGTCCTAACCAAGTTCGCTCCCCTTATCAGGAAACTCCAGCAAGCTCAACGTTTCTAAACGTAGTCCTTCTTTCCAGCATTCCTATCTCAGAGTGAGTCTGATCACTCTCGATAATATCTTAGTTTCAGCTTTGTCATTTCTGCTAATCTTAGCTTTGTTTTTTCTCACTTTCAGTTCCTTTTGGTGGCAGCCGTCCGGATGCCGCTCACTGCGCAGCCTCTCTCTCCAATTGGCTGTCGCTCCGATGAAGACTAATGGCCTCAATCAAGGTGAGTCTGTAAAGGGGGATGTTTAGTGGGTATGCTCGGCTTCACTGAGTGAGTCTCCACACTGTCTGGGCATTCTATTTGCCGTTAGCCACTGGGGTTAACAGCTTATAGAATGCCCATTCGTCCGTAATAGGATTCATCCTCCTCCCGCTAAAGCTTGCTTTACTGGTTAAAGCTTGTTTTAGGGGGTGCCCAAAATTTTTCTGTGGCGGAAAAACAAAAAAAAAAAAAAAAAAAAAAAATGTTACTATTTTCTTTACATAAGCCTGAGTCAATCGCGGCACGTGACCTGGCCCGCGGATCGCTTTCAGCCAACGCTAGTGTAAACATGCTTTCTGTAATCAATTCTTTAACTTTCGGTTAAGTTTACCTAGTAAAAAATTGATAATTATTTTTTATTATATTTTTACTCTTCATGTATGACTTCAAACTATCACGTCCTTGAATTTCAAAAGTGACCCACCAGTCACCCTGTCGTGGAAGAAAATTAACCATTAGGTACTACTCCCGCGCAGTAACTGTCATTTCTCCAACAGTTGGGGAAATGACAGAAAGGTCCTATAACCTCATCAGTTAATTATAGCGACCAAATAACGTCAGTTTATTCGTACAATCATGTCTTCTTTGTCCTAACCGTCACTTACCATCAGCGGGGCCATTCGCGTAACGCTGTACTCGACGATAAGCTGACAAAGGTTTTGTTCGAGCTCACAGATGTTACATTTAGCAGAATACCAAAACCTTAAGAAAATTGAAGAATTGAAAATTCGACGACCGGCTGGTGTAGTGGTAACATACATTGCCTTCTATGCCAGAGGTCCTGGGTTCGAATCCCGGCGGCGGCGGATATTAGTGTGATCAACACAGATATTAGTCGTCATGGATGTTTATATGTATATTTAAGTTCATTCTAATAAAAAATATGTATTTATTAAATATGTATGTTTATATATTTCTTAAGTATATCAGTTATCTAGTATCCATAACACAAGTTCTTTAAGAAACTTAATTTGGGCTAGATAATGTTGTGTGAGTGTCAGAAATATTTATTATTTATTTTATTGACAAAAAGTTCGATGAATAACAGTTCTTACTTACGACGTCATCAGCGACGAGCGCTGTTGTCGTGTTATGATATAAGTGAATACCAATTACGTAACTCGTCGCTGGTGCATCGATGAACTCAACGCTGTTTTTTTGAAGAATAGCCCTGCTGGTAATTTTAAGTCTAAAGTTAGGGTTTACGACCGATAAAACACCTGCCAAAAATATAAAAAAGAACCTAATAAATCTACAAAATTGAACCCTGATAGGCAGTTGTTAAGAAATCTCTAAGGGTCGGCACTCACTTACTCAGCGTCTTTGAACGATAATGCTTCGAGAAAGAGGCCACTTCATTTATCGTTACTCAAGCAGAGCTTTATTTTAGAGACTGCTAAATATTTTTATTCATTTAGCTTTATATCGGCTGCTATTCAACTTAGTTCTTCATAATCTTTTATTATTTATATCGTCATTCTTTAGTATCGTTTTACTTATGTTACCTAATGTTCTTTTACATAATTATGGGTTCGATTTGATTTTGCATTCTCAATTTTAGGTCTCTTTAATGTCAAATTAAGAGATTTTAAATAAACTCAACAGTGGCTAACAAAACTCAATCAGATTACTTATAATAAATAATAATACCAAGACTTATCTATAGAAATCCAACGTCAATGGCAAGCAGACACGGTTCATATAGTCCCAATAGTCCTTTTCACAACAGGTGTTATACCAAAAACACTAAAAAACAGCCTAAATACACTACAGATTCCAACTAGCGTAATTGAAACCCTCTAAAAATCCACTATTCTAAATACTTGCCGCATCACTAGGAAATTTCATACATCAGCAGTAATCACAAGCAATCCGCAGTAAAAAATAATCCTTATCTTTATCTTGCTTGGTTTAAACCCGCATGATAAAGCAAAGCCCTTGAAAAAGGAGAAAATCAAAAAACATATACATATAAATAATAATAATAATAAATATTTCTGACACTTATCTAGCCCAAATTAAGTTTTTTAAAGAACTTGTGTTATGGATACTAGATAACTGATATACTTAAGATATATATACATACATATTGAATAAATATATATTTTTTATTGGCATAAACTTAAATAAACATATAAACATCCATGACTTGACGACTAATATCTGAGTGTTCATCACACAAATATCCGCCACCACCGGGATTCGAACCCAGGCAATGTACATATGTTACGTCTTTATTGCGTTTAAGGCCCTATTGTAGCGCGGTGCGTACTTCCACACTTCCCGCCCAGATATCCCTGACGAATTTCACGAACGAAAATACGTTTCACGGGTTTATTTTCAAAAATTATAACTATTTAAAAATTTTTGCTTTACAAATTGGTTAAAAGAAGTCTGTTTTATGTTTTCATGTTACTTTTATATGAATCTACTAGCTTTATCCCGCAACTTCGTATGCGCTTAACTACCTTTCTCGTGAAAATTTCAGAAACTGTACAACCAGACACCCACTGCAAAGAACCTTTATACCAAGTATCACACCCATGCACTCAAGGAATAAGTTTTTTTCACACAAACTAAAAATCATATATTTCCCATGCCCGTGGGAATTTTGGGAATTTTTTTCGTAACACAATCAGTCACTCTTTGAAGAACCTTCATGCCAAGTATCACATCCGTACACTCAAGGAATAAGATTTTTCATACAAACTAAAAAGTCCCACCCCTTCCCGTGGGAATTTCGGAAATTCCTTTCATAATACAAACACACACTTATTGAGGAACCTTTATATCAAGTATCACATCCGTGCACTCAAGGGATGGGATTTTTTCATACAAACTAAAACATCATATATTTCCCGTTCCCGTGGGAATTTCGGGAATTCCTTTCATAACACAACCAGACACATATTGAAAAACCTTTACACCAAGTTTCACATCGGTGCACTAAAGGAATATGATTTTTCATACAAACTAAAAAGTCCTATATTTCCCGTTCCCGTGGGAATTTCGGGAACTTTTTTCGTAACACAACCAGTTACTTTTTGAAGAACCTTCATGCCAAGTATCACATGCGTACACTCAAGGAATAAGATTATTCATACAAACTAAAAAGTCCAACCCCTTCCCGTGGGAATTTCGGGAATTCCTTCCATAATACAAACAGACACTTATTGAGGAACCTTTATATCAAGTATCACATCCGT
Source organism: Stenoptilia bipunctidactyla (assembly GCA_944452665.1). NCBI lineage: Eukaryota > Metazoa > Arthropoda > Insecta > Lepidoptera > Pterophoridae > Stenoptilia > Stenoptilia bipunctidactyla. The sequence continues at coordinate 20,031,691 of OX101743.1, read as the reverse complement.
GCACTCAAGGGATGGGATTTTTTCATACAAACTAAAACATCAAATATTTCCCGTTCCCGTGGGAATTTCGGGAATTCCTTTCATAACAAAACCAGACACATATTGACAAACCTTTACACTATGTTTCACATCGGTGCACTCAATGAATAAGATTTTTCATACTAACTAAAAATTCCTGTATTTCCCGTTCCCGTGGGAATTTCGGGAATTCCTTCCTTAGTGCTCCCCTACATCCCCTAAAGAATGTATGTTCCAAATTTCAGCTCTCTACGCCTAGTAGTTACGGCTGTACGTTGTCTGTCAGTCACTCAGTCACTCAGTACCTCAGTACCTCAGTCACTCAGTCAGTAACGGAACAGTTTTATATATATTGATTGATTATGGCGTTTCATACCAATATCCGTTTAGAATGGTAAATTTAGTGTTATGTTTGTGACATTTTTTTATCGAGACAATTTTCATGAATCATGTTTCTATCTTTAAACCGCGGTTGTTTATAAGGTTAATTTTTGTGAATATTACTGGGAAAAAATGCTGCAATCTCGTCTAGTCAAAATAAACGCAGATCAAACAATAAAATAAAGCTAAAAAGTACTTTATTTAATAAACAAAATCAATAAAACTTTAAGACGAACCCAAAATCTTTCGAGGTTAGAGAAAAAGCCAATTTTATTTACATACATATCTCTGCAGAGAAGCCGTAGTAGGAGGGGTATTGCGACAGACAGACAATCCTTGTTGTGTTGTTAGTAGAGAAAATCCGCTTTTGCTATACACTAAATTGGATCTAGTTTACAAGATGTTATAGGTTATAAAGTTAGGTATATGTATAGGTAAACGCTTGTAGAATAGGCAAAATAGATTACCTAAGGCCGGATTCTTCAATGGTCACATAAAAGTTATGTGATGAGTAAAGTATTACATTCAAGCTCGTCTGAAGTTTATTGTTATTCTGTGTCATTGCGATACAGTTATAAAATAAATAAATTCCCAGACAATCACACCAACTACGTGGCCCCAAACTGAGCAGAGCTTGTGATATGGGATACCACGTAGCAAACTAGGAGGAACCTAGAATATAAATACATACATACATAACTTCACGCCTGTATCCCGTATGGGGTAGGCAGAACACCAGAGGTTATAAGACCATCTGAAGTCACGTTTGACTTTGGAGGTATTATAATGATGGATAGAGACTATTGCAGTGTCAGGGGGTCAGCCTATCGCTCACAAAACACGCCTATAAAACCTCTGTCCCTTAACGGACTTTTACAGTATACCCGGGAAGAGAAGCAGCTGGTACATTCTAGGTTTTTCTTTCGCCCCCAGCCCAACATGGAATAAATACATACAGGTATAAATACATAATATATAAATAAAACCCGGAACATTTTTTTTTCGAACCCGTGACCACTGGCGTCTGAGGCAGACAGTGTTACACGATCGCCAAAAATCGTAAACAAATTTATTCCGCCGACATAAAAAAATAAAAATAATGATTGTAATGATTCTAATTGCATTTTATTAACGTCGACGATACCTACCATTGACTTCAATCTCACTTCATGTTATGTAAAGATGAGGTAGAAGATACCAGGGTTTATAAAGGACATGGACAACATCAGGAAGGAAGGATAAGAAGAGGACGTGCGTAAAGCAAACGTTAATGAGGCACCAGTGCGATCCTCCGGAGATCCCGCGGTCTCTTTATGAACGCGAGGCTGGCCCACCGGGGGGTTTTAGTGAGTAAAAATCTCACATAACCCATCGTCGTTCCCAGGATGATGGATATCTTTTGAAGATGTACATATCGCTACTGGAGCGGTGCTATTTGGTAGATGAGGTTATATTTGGTAGATGGGGTAATACTTGGTAGAAGGATGATGTTTGATAGAAGATTAGTGAATCAGAAGTGGTTTTTACTACAAGTAGCAATCGCTCGAATTAGTCGCCGCTTACAACGCTTAGACCAAGGCCGGTAGCGGTACTACGCGGCTAAATATACAATCGTTCTGTGAAAGTAAAACTTTAAGTTAATTAAAAGTTTCACCGACAAGGGTCTGTAAAGAGGTCCGACCTCAATACGCCTCCAGTTAAAAATAATTTAATAAATGTTAAATTATTTTTAACTGGATTTACCTAGGTATAGTATAACTACCTACATTTTTAAATTTTAACTTGACGTTTCAGTGTCTTCAATTTCAATATTAAATACCGTACAGCAGAAAACAATATTATTACAAACCTCGCCAACTTTTACGATGATAAGTGGGATGTATAGTTATATTCATAGAAAGACAGATAAGTAAACCTTAGTATATGTAATTCATTTATCTGCATCAAACACACAATAGGACGAGTTACAAAAAGAGAAAAAGATAAGAAACACTATTTGTAGGGAGGCCCTGGGTGACGAAGAGATTTAGGCAGTTAACCACCAATCTGGTTCATTGTTGGCTGGTGGATGTCAGGATTGTCAGATTATCGAAAATGGCTTCTGACATACCCTTCTACAAGTGAACAGCACCCGGGAGCGACGGCTCAACGTGCTCTAAGCACGGAAGTCGTCGTGAGAAATAAATGTCAGCGGTCACCACACCTTGTACCGAACGCGCGCGTTGCTTTACCTGCTATATCAATACGCACAATATTAAATAATTAAAGGAAAAAGCAACCCAAAGGACAAGATTTTATCTTCATACATTTTGGCCCATATGTACCGCGAGGTACATGGACAAATTGTATACCGAGGAATTCTAAAATATAGGATATATAAACCATAATTTAATGCTGTAAAATAAATAATTTAAAGTTATAAAAAATAGCCGTTTCGGAACATAAGATCATTATTTTTTGACATATGACAGCAAATGTCAATAATTACAGGATAACATCACTCCGTTAGTCATTCAAATCTATACATATAATAAAATGGTAGGAAAGTCAAAACTGTACATTGAATATTTTTTTAAAAGAATACTTGGGGTATGATCTACAATCGAAACAGAAACAAAAAATATAGTTTTTAGAATTTTTGTCTGTTTGTCTGTTTGTCTTTCCGGGATAAACTCAAAAAGTACTGCATGGATTTACTTCAAATTTGGCATGAAGATAGTTAAGAAGTCGGGTCAACATATAGGCTACATATTATCACGCTAGCAGTGTTATAATCGTAGGTGCGTTTGGTGCTGCATAGCGTTCACGCAGACGACGTCGCGGGCAGCAGCTAGTAAATAATAAAAACAACAGAATGACAAACTGTTAGTTTCAGAGTTACAGTATTTTTCTTAAAGGCAGGCATTCTATCGGCATGGATAAATAGTATATTATGTAACAAGTGAGCGAAGTTGCTAATTACAGTCGAGGCTGTGATTTGAGCCCGAGCCGCAGGCGAGGGCTTAATAATGAGCCGAGACTGAAATTAGCAACGCTCACGAGTTACATACGACGTTTTTCAACACACTTGTGAGTAAAAGACAGACATACGTGGTCATAAAATAACAAACACACTTGATAACAAAGCTGTGAATTGTGATTGAAAAATGGCGCCGAACCTCGCGCATGCGCGTAGGTTTTTTCTTCCGTCAAATGTGTCAATGTCTGTAAAGCATATATAGCCTATTTTAAGTGAAAATGTTTAATTTGGAGTGGTAAATGCAAATATTTTAATATTTTATGACAAATGATTGTAAATTGTGAATAATTTGTTTAATATACAAATTTATTTTACTAATATAAGGCGCAAACATTTAAAAATGTATATGGATTTGAAGTGGTATAAAACCTCTTTGTTGTTTCTGAAAATATTTAGTGTATAACCCGGACTAAGAAAATATACTCTGTTTTCTCGCATGTTATTTGCACAAAGGTACAATTCAACTTTGTAGGATTCATTATATTATGCACTAGGGTATAATATATTATGCACGCGTGACTTATAGCCCAGTTTATACTTCTAAATTCAATAGAATAACGCTCACTTTACGAGCAAGTGTTGGAAACGTGTTGGAGGACGTGTTGAAAAGTCTTTTTACTACATAGTACAGCAATATGGCTTGTTTACAAAGCCACGAGTAAGATTTCTTTTTTCAGTTTAAAGTTCAGCTTAGACCGAAACTGTTACTACACTTTTCTTTAGTGGGATCAAAGGTATTATAAACCGCTGAGTGTACCTCGGTACCACAAATGGGCCACTTATACGGTGATGCTTTGTATGCTGATGTAAAGACTGCAACAGAATTATGTATACCACCCAGTCTCCCGCACACGTACAATGGCTGACAACCGGCTGGTGTAGCGGTAATATACATTGCCTTCTATGCCAGAGGTCCTGTGTTCGAATCCCGGCGGCGACGGATATTTGTGTGATGAACACAGATATTAGTCGTCAAGTCATGGATGTTTATATGTTTATTCTAATAATAAATATGTATTTATTAAGTATGTATGTTTATATATTTCTTAATATAATCAGTTATCTAGTATCCGTAACACAAGTTTGTTAAGAAACTTAATTTGGGCTGGATAATGTTGTGTGAGTGTCAGAAATATTTATTTATTTGTTATTTATTTAATACGAATGCATATTGTATGCGTGCGGGAGACTGGGTGCTATATATAATTCTGTTGCAGACTGTACAATGGCGATAGCTCAGTGAGGTTCCTGAGATTTGGACATATGCCTACAGGGTGTTTACGTAACGAACCCCTAGTACCTACCTACCTGAGACTGAAAATGGGTCCGACTAGTAATTAGAGGCCCGAAATATTTCACGTTTCACGAAAAGTTGCCCAAACTAATTAATTAATCTAAATGTGATTTCCTCTGGTCCAATTTAATTTGGTTTATATTTTATGTAATACCAAAATTCGCGCTCGACGTTACTCGCGCAATTTTTGATACCAAATGGAAAGAACATCTTTCTGGAGGAATTGGAGTTAATAAGTTTTTTGGAAGTGATCGCTCTAGAGCGATAAGATCACCAATTGTAAATTGTTTTCCTTTGATGTTTTCCGTATTTTTTTATACAATAGAGATTAAGTAAGTAAGTAAATAAATATTTATAAGTTTTAAAAAAAAATTAAATCATTAGCTTTAACTTCATTCTCTTATCAGTAGTAAGTGTTTTAAATTGAATTTAAATCAAGACGTCTTAACCAAACTCGTTTATTTAAAGCGCACATTTTCAATTATTTGTACTGCATGGTTAGTTCATTTTAACTCGACGACGTTACAGTTAGACAACTGGATGACAAGTTGACTGCGTTGACAGACGTCAGGTTGACAATTAAGAAAGCAATCAATCATCTCCGTCTGTTTCTCAGTCACTGAACGCAATGTTAAAGATAAATCCAAAAACAGCTGAAAGCGTCTCGTAAGTTAATTGCGCTGGTAGCATATTTCGCGTGAAAGTGGCCTTTATGACATTAAATCTGTCTAAATCACTTAGATTTAAGAGTTCAATGAGAGGTTTTCTAACAGCTTCTTAAAAAAACAAAACGGTACAAAAATGGTACATAAGGCTTCGATAGATGGCGCTTTACAAAAGGCGAAGTCTAGTCTATACTAATATTATAAAGAGGAAACCTTTGTATGTTTGTATTGAATAGGCTCAAAAACTACTGGACCGATTTCAAAATTTCTATTTTTTAATTTTATTTTTACCATTACTTAGAGGGATTCTTCCGAATCCGTATAGGCTACTTTTTATCCCGAAAATCCCGCGGGAATCGAAATTGCGCGGGTAAAACCGCGCGCAACAGTTAGTCTGTCATATAGCAAGTTATTCCACATTGCGTTTTTAAAAGTAAAATAATTTTATTGACGTCTGTATTATAAATTGAACTTATAAATAACCATAGATGGTAGATACCACTTACTTACATTATAGTATACAGACTTAACGCCTTCGGCTTTTTAAAAGTGCCATGTATAGAGGTTTTTGAACTAATCTTTATGAGCTGTCAGAAAACTCCTCATTAGATTTTATTTGTAGACTAGAATACTCTGGTTGAGTTTGTTTTAATTTACCACAGTCATGTATATAAATGTGCTACAGTTGAATTACTAAGCCATAATTTAAAAATGGCGATAACTTTCAGCAGTTCAACGTTACGGTACTGAAACTGTCACCCTAACCACGCTAATAGCTTTTGTATTTTTGAATATATTACAATCTATGCCAAAGGTCGATCTCCGTGGAGGTGGATATAAATGCAACATCATAATAAGCCCACTGCAGGGCTATGAGTCTCTCCTCAGGGTTTAGGCCGTAATCAACCAAGCTGGCCCAGTGCTGGTTGGTGGATGTCAGAATTTTCAGAGCGCCCTACTTGCTTCTGAGAATTTAAATAGATCTGAAAAATTATACTAGTACACGTCCATCATTATTAGAATAGTATATTATGTAACAAGTGAGCGTTGCTAATTACAGTCTCGGCTCATTATTAAGCCCTCGCCTGCGGCTCGGGCTCAAATCACAGCCTCGACTGTAATTAGCAACGCTCACGAGTTACATACGACGTTTTTCAAGACACTTGTGAGTAAAAGACAGACATACGTGGTCATAAAATAACAAACACATTTGATAACAAAGCTGTGAATTGTGATGGAAAAATGGCGCCGAACCTCGCGCATGCGCGTAGGTTTTTTTTTCCGCCAAATGTGTCAATGTCTGTGTAGCATGTACAGCCTATTTTAAGTGAAAATGTTTAATCTGGAGTGGTAAATGCAAATATTTTATAACAAATTATTGTAAATTGTGAATAATTTGTTTGATATACAAATTTGTTTCACTAATATAAGGCGCAAACATTTAAAAATGTATATGGATTTGAAGAGGTATAAAACCTCTTTGTTGTTTCTGAAAATATTTAATGTATAACCCGGACCAATAAAATATGCTTTGTTTACTCGCATGTAATTTGCACAAAGGTACAATTCAACTTTGTAGGATTCATTATATTATGCACTAGGGTATAATATATTATGCACGCGTGACTTATAGCCCAGTTTATAGTTCTAAATTCAATAGAATAACGCTCACTTTACGAGCAAGTGAGTTGAAAACATTATTATTAAATGCAAAGACTGAAAAATGGTTTTCTTTTACCAAGGCGGGTTTAGTGATCGTTACAAAAACACCCTTGTTAAAACCCGAAAATTACGGATTAAGCTATAAAACATACAAAGTCCGTAACGTACTAATCATCATTACTTATTTAACACAGTTAGCACATTTGGGCCCTCGACGGATCCTTTACAAAGAAGATAAATGGCAAAAAACGGATAAGGCTGATGTCACGTTGACGCGCAGCGGAAAATATACGATACGTATACGGTTCGATTTTATTTTAATAAATTTGGGGGGATAATTATGTACATTATCACCTTAACGTGTTTTAGTGCACCTTAACGTGTTTTATAGATAAAAATAAAAGCGACCCCCGACCGGGACTGCACCCGGATCTCTCACTTGCCGGGTGGATGCTCTAATCTTGATTTTATTTAGAAAATTATATTAAAGCATTAATTAACGCAAAAACGTAATTAAAATAAACATTATTTGACAACCACTTTGGCGATGGGTCTGGGCGTTTATCTATAATGTATTTATGTTCTAGGTTCCCCACTAGTTTGTTACATGGTATCCCATATCACAAGCTCTGCTTAGTTTTGGTCCATGTAGTTGGTGTGTATGTCTGAGTATTTAAAAAAAAATTATACTGCAAAGTTGTTTTGGCACATTGCGACTTCCTGAGAATTCTGTTCTCCACCAACCAGCATTGAGCAAACTTGCTGGTTTACGGCCTGCAGTGGGCTCAATTTATTAAAACCACTATTCGAACTACCTATTTAAAAATATAACTTAACATTTCGGTACCTATAATTTGGGAATCTTTGAGTAAAGAGGGTTTCCTTAAAGGGCTTTATTTGGTTCAAACGCAAAAAACAAATAAATAAAAACGCCATTTTATTTATTACTCAATCTGACAGTCTAATAAAACTATAAAACCTAAAGTAAGCTACAAAAGTACCTATGTGAAGTCGGTTTTTAATGCTCTGAATTCGTATTGTAAACAAATGTTGAGTTTGAAATTGAAAAACCTAAAACTAGAGAGTGTACTGACTACCGTCGCAGTGCCAACGCTGCGTCACGCGTTCGAACGCGCGTTTCATACAAAACTGCAACGTCCGTACCATACGCGCGTTCGATACGGACGTTCGGAGCCGCATATGATACGCGCGTACGGTAAGGAAAATGTTGTGAATGTTTGAATCTCTCTTAGTAGGTGATATAAATCTATGGGTAGGTGTGCCTATTTGAAGATACGGACGTACGGCACGCGCGTTCGAACGCGTAACGCAGCGTTGGCACTGAGCTCATTATTAATTCGATATTTAGCTATAAAACGCTCCTCTCCGCTCTAGCATCCACATGATCAAAAGCTTAGCTCTGCGATGTATAAGGAAAAGCACCAAAGGCCTTACACATCAGTCATAATAAAATATTAAACAGGAATCTAACTCATGTGTCGCACCGCCAGCTATAAGCTACATTTATTACAGGGAAACGTTTGATCCGTCCGTATTTATGAAAGATATTTATTTCAACGCAACCTAGAATAATTTTACCAAAACTTTTTTATTCTTTTGTTTTAATTTAAATTTGTAATTTTTCAATTTTTTTGTTGTGTGTGTGTCAATAAATTTCTCATTCATTCATTCATTCAATAAACATTCAAGATTTTACTCATTTATACACGTTATATTACGAGTAAGTGTTGTATTTATATTCTAGGTTCCCCCTTAGATCAATACATGGTATCTCATTATTGTTCGTATTTGGTATATTCGTATACAGAAGTTAATTAAATTTAATGTTGATTAAATTTAAGTGTCGATCCTTGTTTGTTTTATGTTTTTTTTTAATTTACAAGATTATGAAGTTTTTATGTAGTTTAAAGTTCTTTGTAAGTGCCAGTATAATTAAAATACTCTTTTTCTTGCCTCTCCGACTAGCGAAGGTTGGCAATCAGCATTGTATGACAAGTCCTATCTCTTGCGAGGCGAAACGGTGCTGCAGCGCTTGATAAAATACGGTTAAAATATAGTTATTACGTCTGTTAATTTTTCATATAATGTACCTAAAAACTCATAGGTACAATACTTACAAAACTATAATATAGCAAACAGTGAAAAGCAGCTTTAAGATTCTTACAAGATGGCAGAAGTCCAAAAGTGAAAATAATATGTTTGTACTGGCCGCAAACTCAAACCCTTGCCACAAAGTCTGTTGCCCTTTTTGTGAAATATTATATCCTTTATTTTTTATGGAGAATCAAACGTCTGAGCGAAGTATTCTTTGTCTTAAGTTTTCGCGATTCATACTATTAAATAAAACACTTTTTAACCGGATAAATCGCGTATATTTACATTTTAAATTTTGACTCGACGTTTCGGTGTCTTTGCAGACCCCGTGGTCACGAGCGACTGATAAATCCGGTTAAAAAGTGTTTTATTTAGAAGTATTCTTTGTTTCGATTTACTTTAAACAAGACGATAACTGCGAGTTTTGGACTAAAAGAAGGATTATTCATTGAAATAACAGTGTGATGTGAGGAGTAACATATCAGAGTGTATTAACTCCGCCCACCGAAAACAATTAGTACAGAACGGATTTATTATTTACGAGTTTTTTTCCTCAACTTCGTACGCGCATAAACATAAAAGTCTTATTTTCCCCAACCCCGTGGGAATTTCAGGAATTGATTTCATAATACAATCAGACACCTAATGAAGAACCTTTATACCAAGTATCACATCCGTGCACTTAAGGAAAAAGATATTTTCATACAAACTAAAAAATCAGATATTTCTCGTTCCCGTGGTAGTTTTGGAAATTCCTTAAATAAAACAACCAGTCACTCTTTAAGAAACCTTTATGCTAAGGGCGGGTTGTATCACAACTACTTTACGTGTCTGTCAACGTTAAAAATGGCGTTAACCACTGTCAAGCTAGAAAACGGGTTGTTTCACCTATAACGGACGTCAAAAATTAACGATTACGTTGACCGTCCATCCACCCACTGGTTAACGTAACTTTCTAGTGAAAACTGAGTTGACAGGCAGGACATCTTTGGTTGAAAGCTTTTAAAATTATGGATTCTTTTTTATTTTCATATATTTTAAATGATAGTGATGATGATTCAATTGTGGAAAGGAAGAGAAAAGACATTGACGAACATTTTTTTTTGTGATGCAACAACGCTTTGTATTTGACGTACGTTAAACGTCTGATGTAATCGTCAAAAAGTTACGTACGTATGATACGATAACCAACCGTTTGATACAATCCGCCCTTAGTATCACATCCGTGCACTCAAGGCATAAGATTTTTCATACAAACTAAAAAGTCTAATAATTCCCGTTGTCGTGGGAATTTCGGGAATTCCGTCCTTAGTGCTCCCCTACAACCTCTAAGGATTGTATGTTCCAAATTTCAGCTCTCCGCGACTAGTAGTTATAGCTGTGCGTTGTCCGTCAGTCACTCAGTCAGTAACGGAAGAGTTTTATATATTAAGATTACCAGACTATTAAGAACCTTTAACCTCATGTCAAATTATGACGCATCAAACTGTATTAAAAATAACCAAAATTATATTTCGTCGCTTCATTCTTCAGATATTATATAACAGGTAGTCCTTTTTAGGTACTAGGTAACTTCGCATAATTTAAAGTATCATAAAAAAAACACTGTGGTGGGGCGCCGCGTGGCATGATCCACCCGGTTCGCGCCAAGCCCTCATTCTTTTTTCGTGCGTGGTAACAAGCATACGTCATTTACTTTAATCATTTACTTAAGTTTTTACAAAATGCCTAAACGTACAGCAGAAGAACAGCTTCAACATTATAATATAAAGATAAAAAAGTTGCAACAAAAAATAAATAAAAAACGGAAACAGCGAATTATTTCTTCCGATGAAGAAGAAATCTTACAAGGTAAGACCTACTTATTCGGTTTAAAAATGTTATTTAAAACATCAGAGCAGAAAATGCGTGTAATCTATAATAGATATATCACGTTATCCGCTCAATATCGTAATGATGTAAACTTTAATAAATTTTATCTGATCTTATCGATCACCTTTTGTTTTCAATACGATTACAGAAAATGCGGGTAATCTCGAGGAGATTTATCTCGTTGTCTGTAATACGTTATGGGCGTTATATTAATATGAATTAGACATAAACATGTCGCCTCCAAGGTTATTTAAAAAATCAGAGCAGAAAATGCGTGTAATCTATAATAGATATATCACGTTATCCGCTCAATATCGTAATGATGTAAAATTTAATAAATTTTATTTAATCTTATCGATCACCTTTTGTTTTCAATACGATTACAGAAAATGCGGGTAATCTCAAGGAGATCTATCTCGTTGTCTGTAATACGTTATGGCCGTTATATTAATATGAATTAGACATAAACATGTCGCCTCCAAGGTTATTTAAAAAATCAGAGCAGAAAATGCGTGTAATCTATAATAGATATATCACGTTATCCGCTCAATATCGTAATGATGTAAAATTTAATAAATTTTATTTAATCTTATCGATCACCTTTTGTTTTCAATACGATTACAGAAAATGCGGGTAATCTCAAGGAGATCTATCTCGTTGTCTGTAATACGTTATGGCCGTTATATTAATATGAATTAGACATAAACATGTCGCCTCCAAGGTTATTTAAAAAATCAGAGCAGAAAATGCGTGTAATCTATAATAGATATATCACGTTATCCGCTCAATATCGTTATGATGTAAAATTTAATAAATTTTATTTGATCTTATCGATCGCCTTTTGTTTTCAATACGATTACAGCTGAAATAAATGCTGAAATCTCAGCAGCCATAACTGACATAGCACGAGCACGTGACAAAAAAAAAAAAAAAACCAAAACTTTCAGCAACAGCTGGGGTACGGTATTACCACCATAAATCGAGAGATGGACGTCCTCCCTGAGAAGGAAGAAAACAAAATGAAGGCCTTCCGTCACGTAAGTGATGGATGCTGCCTATTATCAGACCTCCACTTTATGTTCACCAAAGATAGGGTAAAACTGATTTTACCTAATTTGAACACAAACTTTAAACATGTTATACAAGACTCCGAAAGAGACGAAACTTTATTCGGAAGTTCGTTGCCGGAAAAAATAAAGGCAAGTAAAGCCATTGAAAAGTAGGGAGCCCTAATTAAAAAAGGCCCAGCCAAAACAGTCTCCTCTCAAATATCAACGGTCAACCGGTCGTCTCAGCAGGGAAACTGGACAGGACCTCCTCGTTACCCGTCGTTCAGGGGGGCGGGGAGGTCAGAGGAAACCGATAGCAGCTCAAACACAGCGGCGCCCTCAATCGAACTCTGCGTTCAACGCCAAGTTCCAGCCGCAGACTTAGTCCAGGACGCGTGCTCCGACCCAACATTAATCAAGGTACATGCAGGTCGAAGTAATTTATTTTATGATTGTTGGACAAAAGTAACTAAAAACGAAGTTATATTGAAGTGGATAAATTATGGATTTAGAATACCATTTGATACTCAAATTTGTCAGTATTCTATTCCTAAAAATAATTTGTCATCATGTGAAAAAAGAGACATGAAAATAGCTATAAATAAATTATTAGACTTAGGGGCTATAAAACCTTGTTCTCCTTCAAATGATCAATTTATTTCAAATATATTTTTAGCTCCGAAACCTAACGGAGAAAAAAGGTTTATACTAAATTTAAAATCTTTAAACAAGTTCGTAACAAAAGTACATTTTAAAATGGAATCTTATAAAACAGCCTCGAAATTAATTCCTCGTAATGGATACTTAGCCAACATAGATATGAAAGAATCATATCTACTTATGCCGTTTTTTGTTAGTGACAGAAAGTCGAATTCCAAGAAAATGATTCGTCTGAGCCGATCACTTACGAGTTCACAGCAATGCCGTATGGATTATCGGTAGCTCCGTGGGTATTTACAAAAATTATGCGTGAAGTAATGAGTCATTTGAGAAAACAAGGTTTTAAGTCTACTACCTATTAAGACGGTCTTCTTATTGGAGATACATATGAAGAATGCATGATTAATGTAAGAGAAACTTTGAAGTTATTACATTGTCTAGGTTTTATTGTAAATTTCGATAAAAGTCACATTGTACCAAAAAAGTCAATCAAATTCTTAGGTTTTATGTTCAACACAGAACAGATGTCTATTACGTTACCTGGCGATAAGCGGCATAACTTTGCACAGTTAATAAATAGGTACATTAATCTTAAAACTTGTTCATTACGAAATTTCGCTAAACTTATAGGTGTATTGATCGCAGCCTGTCCAGCCACAAAATATAGATTCTTATGTACAAAAATATTAGAGAGACAAAAGTTTTTAGCCTTAAATAAGTTCGGACGAAACTATGAGGTGAAAATGAATCTTAATAAGATATTACTAAAAGATTTATGGTAGTGAAAAAATAATATTAATATTATTTCTTGTCCAATCATTACTCAAAATTATAAGTCAGAAATTTACACCGACGCATCTAGGACAGGCTGGGGAGCAGTATGCAAAAATAATAAATATAGTGGTTCATGGACGAACAGTGAAAACGAAAATCACATGAACTTTTTAGAATTACTCGCGGTTTTGGTAGGTCTCAAAAGTATAGCTAGTGAAGGAAAAGATTGTGCAATATTATTACGTATTGACAATACTACCGCCATTAGCTACATTAATAGGATGGGAGGTATTCAGTTCCCACATTTGAATATTTTAAGTAGAGAAATTTGGCAATGGTGTGAAAAACGCAATTTATGGATATTTGCTTCTTATGTTAACACCAAAGAAAATCGAGCAGATTTCGAGTCCAGAAATGGGCCCTCTCGGATAGCGCTTTCCAACTTATTGTAAATAGTTTCGGGCCCATTAAGATCGACTTGTTCTCAAGTCGAGCCAATGCCAAATGTTAATTATTTGTCACCTGGAAGCCTGAACCTGATGCTGTCGCAGTTGATGCATTTACAATAAGCTGGGCTGACTTGGATTTTTATGCATTTCCTCCCTTTTCTCTTGTATTAAAATGTATACGAAAAATCATTGATGATAAAGCCGAAGGGGTACTTGTATTCCCCTTCTGGCCTTCCCAGCCATGGAGTCAGCACCCACTGCACTCCAGCCTTACCCTGGGTGCCGCGAGGCTCTCCGGGCGTCGTTCAGCCGGCGCAGCTGCCCACCAGAGGCTCTCACGTTGATGCTCGCCTCGCTCGCAGACACTACTGTTCGCCAGTACAACGTCTCATTGAAGTTATGGTTTCAAGAAGTGTGGTTATGAATTAATAGTTTCGAAAAATCCATTCCATTATTTCTTTGATTCTTAAACGAATAATTTAATAAGGGATGTTCTTACGGTTCATTAAATACACATCGATCTGCATTATCTCTTTTATTAGGAGAAGAGATAAGTGATAATAGTTGTGTTAAACGCCTCTTAATAGGAGCCTATAAAACTAAACATTTTAAGCCTAAATATTCATTTACTTGGGATCCAAATTTAGTATTAAATCAACTGTCTTCTTGGTATCCAAATATTAATTTATCATTAGAAAATATTACAAAAAAACTCGTTACATTATTAGCTTTATGTACCGGTCAAAGAGTACAGACATTGTCTTTAATTAAATTAGAAAATATTGTTTTTCAATCTGATAAAGTAAATATTATTATAACAGATATAATCAAGACTTCCGCTCCAAATCGTGAACAGCCCTTATTATCTCTCCCAAACTTTCAAAGCAATATCAACATATGCCCAGTATCAACTTTAAAAGAATATATTTTTATTACAAAAAATATCTGAGGTTCAAACTCCGGGAATCTCTTCGTAACATTCAAAGCTCCCCACAGAACTGCATCAAGTCAGACGCTAAGTCGATGGATTAAGCAAACGCTCGCCACGAGCGGCATTGACATGAGCGTTTTAGTGCGCACAGCACACGACACGCGTCGACCTCAGCCGCGCGCGCGGCCGGTATCAGTGTCGATGTCATTCGAAAAACGGCCGGGTGGACACAAAACTCACAGGTGTTCGCAAAGTTTTACCATCGGCCTTTAGATGATCAACAAAATAACTTTGCTTTGTCGATACTTAATCGAGACATGAACAATACCTTACCTAATATTAAAAATAGTTATTGAATATTACGTATTTTGATATTAAGTAAATTACTACATTAAAAATTATGTGTCTATAAATAGACTATCACTAAGTTTCATTAATTTAAGCTGATTATAATTTCTAGCGACTCAAATAAAGTAAGATTATTTGAAGCTCATTATGTAATAATACTAATTATTAAGTACTATAATAATAAAATATGTAATTACATATTTATATCTTTACTTATTTCAATTCCAAGTATATACCTAAACAAAACTTTGTATCTCTGAAAATCTACCTGTTATATAATATCTGAAGAATGAAGCGACGAAATATAATAGATGATTAAACGAACTTCTAAGTGAAGTTCTATCGCTATTATATGAGTCGCTTCATTCGAAGATATGACGTACCCACCCACCCCAGAACCCATTTAAAAGTTTCATTTAGGGTCTCTAAAGAATGAGGGCTTGGCGCGAACCGGGTGGATCATGCCACGCGGCGCCCCACCACAGTGTTTTTTTTATGATACTTTAAATTATGCGAAGTTACCTAGTACCTAAAAAGGACTACCTGTTATATAATATCTTCGAATGAAGCGACTCATATAATAGCGATAGAACTTCACTTAGAAGTTCGTTTAATCATCTAGTATACAGCGTTTAAAAACAAATTAAAATCCAGTACGTTTGTTTGTGTCCTTTCTTAAAGAAGTCATGAATTATGCCTTTATCTCGTAAGTTACATTGACTTTGATCTGCCACTCTAAATAGTCACTCATAATATGTGAATTATTTATCATAATTAGTTGGAAGACGTCCACTGCTGGAGAAAGGTTCGTTTACCGGCGACTGTGACCAAATAGACGATTATTCCGGGGGAAGGGGGTTTTTGGTTCGAACATGAAACATGATAAACATCTAATATATAAAATTCTCGTGTCACAGTTTTCGTTGCCATACTCCTCCGAAACGGCTTGACCGATTTTGATGAATTTTTTTGTGCTTATCCGGTATCTAGCAGAATCGGCCAACATCTATTTTTTTTTTATTTATATGGCAAAACAACGTTTGCCGGGTCAGCTAGTAACTAATAAGATTTTAAACTATCATGCTAACTAACATTTCAATTTATGTAAAAACGGGATAATTACCTTGTCCTGTACATTGAGATAATATCTCAATGGTCTTGTAAGTATTTTGTATTAGAAAGTCGGCGAAAATATCGGTTTCAAAATACTTCAACTAGAAGTACGCAGCAATTAAGCCTGCATGGGGTCGGCTTAGAAAAGCCCTACCGCCCCTTATAAACGTAAATGGCGACTAATCAGACCTTAGGTAGGGTCAGAAGTTCAGGGTCAGACTGCCAGCGACCACCCTTCTTACAGGGTGACTGGTGACAAATTTAAGATACAGAAAGAGAGCACTCTGTACTCGATTCCGATCCTAATTATGTAATACAAGTAGGTATTTAATTTTTCACCAGAATTCCCTATTAATAAATAAAGAGACCTTACCACACTTTTCCGACGCACTGCCTCAGTCAACACGCACACAGTAGTGTTCCCGCCACACGCACACATCACCCCCTAAGTATCTGCTGTATTACGCTTATGCAACCATGCGTTGCGTAATGAATTCTTTAACTTAAGGTAGTTTTACTCAGTTAATAATTTCCTGAAAATCTGCCGAAAATATCACCACTCCTGCCATCGAGTTATTAATACTACGTTAGTACATAGTAACTCAATGGCTCCTGCAGTGATGTGTTTCAGTTCAGCATTTCATGAAGAGCCAGTGCCTTGCTAAACCAATGTGCTGTCATCTTCAACCTCATCTTCACTTACTATGAGGTGATGTTGAGGTCAAAAGCAGGTTTAGTCATCAACAAAAATTAATGCCAAATTACCCCGAGCGGAGTTGAGCGCTACTCCATTAAATAAAACTGATCTGCTTTTGATGCTGGACTGGGAGCGAAAGAAAAACATAGAATGTGCCAGCTGCTTCTCTTCCCGGGCATACTGTAAAAGTCAGTTAAGGGACGGAGGTTTTATTGGTGTTTTTTCGGGCGATTGGCTGACCCCCTATCACTGCACTAGTATCTCTCCATCATAATAATACCTCCAAATTTGTCAAACGTGACCTCAGATGGTTTTATAGACTCTGGTGTTCTGCCTACCCCATTAGGGATACAGGCGTGGAGTTATGTATGTATGCGTATGATCTGCTATTTTATTCGGGTCCTGATATAAAACTTCAAATAAACGTATCCCACAGAACACAAGTTTATCTAAACACCCCCAAGAGAAGGATAGATACACCCTTGTATTAGGAAGTCGCATTTTTTGCTACCACTGACTCTGAGGGATTTATTATTTAAATGGATGGTGAATCGCTCTCGCTCTCGTTGATTATCAATAGATTATTACGACCTGGAAAGAGTTGATAGAGCAAGAAACGATTACATCTTGAGTGACAATTTATTAACAAATAGAAATAGTTTATATAGTAAAATGTACGTGTATAATTAACCTTGTTAGCAATATTTTATCTTATCTAAAATGTAGTAAGTATCTAATAAATGTGCACTGGTCAACATGTTTTGGTCCGAATGGTCAACATCAAGCACGTTATATAGATATTAATATATTCAGTCTCTGTGGGTCACGTCTGAGGACGCCACAATGAGCTTCTAAATTCAAAAATAAAATTTCGAAGGAATCGTGATGTCTGCTGACACAAGCGATGATTTTGACTTTTGGTTAAAAAAGGTCTGTATTAAATAAAATGAATAAAGTTTATTTGGAATAGGTAAATAATACACCTCTGAAACAGAAACTCTGTTTTCTTCTGTGATAAAACCTACCTGACCGAACAAAAGGTTGCTTCATTTATAATACAAACAAATCTTCAGTCAAAAAACACAATAGAGAGATTTCAATACATCATTTTTATTAAAATATCAATGACAACTGAATATTTTATTGTTGGAGAGATTAATCAGAATTTTCATTTCCAGATTACAATTTCGAATCATTGAACGTATGAACAGGAGTACTCTGACGAACAGCCTTTTTCTTTACATACCTAGTACTTACCTTAATCAATTGCTCCGTTACTGACTGAGTGACTGACAGACAATGTACATCCAAAACTACTGGGCCTAGAAAGCTATTTGGAACATCATTCCTTAGGAGGTGTAAGGGTGCACTAAAAGGGTGGCTAGACTGTTGGAAACAAATCAACAAACCAAGGTGACCTTGCTAGCTTACAACGTGTTTACAACAGTGAAGATGGCTGTTACAACCAAATTACATAACCTTGTCGGGTTGTAAACGGCGGTGTTAAGAAACACAGACATACATCTACATAGACAACGCAAGTGCCACGATTTGTATTGGAACCACGCGTGCCGACTTTTAAAGACCTATTGTGACGTCACAGCTGATATTTATTACTGGGAAATACAAATAGATTCAGAGACACCGATGCCGCCGATGAAATCGATTAAGAACAATATTGATATTGTGGACTCGATTTTCTAACAGACATACTTACGCGCGGATTAAATCTAGAGGCGACCAGCCTTGACGCTTGGTCGAGGTTCGGAAACGCAAAGGACATGCATTTGCGTTATCTATGTAGATGTATGTCTGTGTTTAGGACAGTTTGTACGCTTGTTATTGTATATTTTACTATGTAACTATAACTATAAATGACTCGAGTTTTGTAGCTTTTTAGCCTGCGTTTCAACCTTTTCTTCTTTGTATCCTCAATTGCATACAAAACTGCCATCGCGAAGATGTTTCCAACGCGAGAGATCAGAGCGCACTGACGATTAAGGGGCGAGGCCTGGCGTGACCTTGGCTTGTGTTCTTGTTTGTCTCCTTGTTGGCAACCACCGTTTGTAACAGTGTGGATGACTCGGAATTGGTTGTCAACAACTTAACTTTCCTTAACCTTGGTTGGAAGGATTGGTTTTCAACGTGTTTTCTTTCAACAGTCTGGCGGCCCCTTAAGGAAGGAATTCCCGAAATTCAAGTGTTTACGTTGCATATCAGACGATATCGCAGCTTAAGCGACGTTCGGCGTGGTCCGTAAAAGTATGATTGACCGCAGATTATTTATTTCTCACGATGACCCGTGCGTCGGAGGGCACGTTAAGCAGTCGGTCCCGGGTCCTGTATACTTGTTTTAGTCATTAGGATTTGTCAGAAGCCATTTCGGCGCGCTCAAATTTCTGACATCCCCCAACGAGCACTGGGCCAGCTTGGTGGATTACGGCATAAATCTCCTCATCACCCAGCGGAGAGACTCATAGCCATGCAGTGGGATCATTACACGGAGTTGTGATTGTGATGATGACGAGATAATCCGTGTGAAAAAAAGCCGCATTATAAACAACGCTTCAGGTTTATTTCTTAGTTTAGATTTTTATCAGAATACGACTCTAATACGGATATTTTTGTATAAAAATTCTATATAAGTACCCGAATATTAAATGAAAAGGACAAATAAAATGATTACAACAGGCAACATTAAAAATGCACAAGTGCCCCAATCCCGCCGAAACTCGAAACATGGCAACTCTAACTTCAGAAGTTTGAAAACAAAATGGCTACCGTTCGCGGTATTATAATTTCAAATGAGTTTACTTTGGGGATATAATATTTGTAAGTACGCTAAGACGAAGTTTTCGTAATGGGAGATTGTTAAGAAATGTATGCAGCTTATTTTACAATTGAAACATTAATTTGACAATAAATACGCAGTTAATTACGCAGAAATTATTTACATACTTATATCGCATAAGGGTGTATGCAAATAAGGTTCACTTTCGTTCGCAGTTATTTTAGTTAGGCGTACAGTGTGCCGTATTCGACATTACACTCTAGATTCGCTAATTTTATGTCTCTAATGTCAAAGAAAAACCTAAAAAGTAACCTGTCAGACAACTCATGAAATGTATTAAAAAAACATAGTGCAAATAATAGCTCATGTTCGGTTTATTCTAAATCATTTAATTATATTAGAAACCGCAGCAAGGATTTTAATATTTTACCCTCTCAACTTACTCAATAGACTACTATTATCATCGACTTTAAATGAAAATCCCGATATCGTTTTTAAAAAATTAAACGAAGTCTGCACCAATAATTTAGATATAAACAGGCAGCATTCCAATGGTTATATCATCTTTATACATTCAAATACCTAACAAAAAGTAGTTTGACAGGTCAGAGACTGTATGAACGGCGAACATCACTCTTTGGCGACTTCAAATTCAAAAGTAACAAAAACAGATTTTGAACCTTCGTAATTTGACATTTAAAATAGATAGATACGAATCGTAAGAAGTAACCCATCTATTCGATAGTAACTAGTCGTTTGAATGACAATATGTGTAATATTGAAAGGAAGCTAGCCTTGTAGCTTATCCTACTGTTCGTAGGGCAAGGGAACAGCTTTTTGATATTAAAAGTAGGTATAAATAAATAAATAAATCCCCAGACAATCACACCAACTACATGGCCTCAAATTAAGCGAAGTTTGTGTCATGAGATACCGTGTAGCGAACTAGGGGGGGAACCTAGAATATAAATAAATATATAGGGTCGCCATATAATAGTCAATAATATATTAATAGCAGATTAGGACTGATGAGTGGGTCATAATTACGAAAAAAAAATATATATATTCTATATTTTTCATAAATTAAAGTTTCAAAATTCTTCTAAGTGATCAAAATTTAAGTTTGATCTGTAGTTTATGACTACACAACAAGTAATAAAGTCGTGTCCATCTTTTTGTGTATAGTCATAAAATCTAGATTAATCTTAAATTTTATTCACACAGAACAATTTTGAAATTTTAATTAATGAAAAATATTGAAAAAAAAAATTTTTTTTCGCAATTCACACCCACTCATCATACCTAATCTGCTCTTAAAATATAATTGACTATTATATGCGGACCCTGTACATATACAAACACCCAGACCCTCACCCAGACCCGGAACATTTATTTTTCTTGTTCCGGGCGGGAATCGAACCTGCAACTACTGGCGTCTGAGGCAGATAGGTTTACCCCTTCGCCAAAATGGTAAACTGGTTGTTAAGTAACAAAGTGGTATACTTACTTACCAACCAACCTACAGTTCTTCTAGGTACAGTCACGTCTAATAATATACCTTTTTCATTGGAATTTGAACCTTATCACCACCGAATGTGTACATATTAATGCATGTGACTGTACCCACAGCAACCCATCTGCATGATGAATACGCAATATGCTGAGTTGCAGCATTCTGTCTCTTTTGTTTCCTGATTTCTTGTTGTTTGGATGGAACATAGGAATAGGTAAATTATGTAGGTATGGAGGTTCTCATTTCATGCAAGTAATTTAAATTATGATGACAAAAGAACAATTAATATTTTCTAATATTGTTTTGAATAGTTGGTATCATATTTTTCTCTTTTTTCGACCAAGACCTTATGTTTTTAAAACATCTGTCAGTGTATCGTGTGAATTGACAACAAATTAGTACCTAACGATGAAATAATACGAGGATTGAAATGGTAGGTATAGTTCGCTGTAATAGGTAAATGAAGATAACTGTACAAATTTCATTACTCAAAAATCTTCTTTATGAAAAGTACCCACAATATTTACAAATTAAATTCATACCTCTCATATCACTTTGTAGCGACACCTAGCGAAGCTCCATAGCAAGTTGACGATACGACGAAGTTTCCTACGTCGCGCTATCAAAGTTTATATAGCAGCTAACATATATACGACATCCCGACATCAACCGTCGCGCCGTGGGCCGCGGCCTACCATCCCTTTTCTTGGAAATAGGAACAAACATCCGTTCGTACAACTTTTCCAAAATTGTGACCTAATGACCTTTAATAAATCAATCCATTCATTAATTCCAGTCACTTTTCAATCATGTCAATCTTATTCAGAGACGTTCGCTGACGTGATCTAACGTTTCCTCAACGTAGGTATTAAAACTTCTTGAATGAAGAGTAAGCATGTTCAGTCTCAACTACACACAAAATGGCGGTTTGCCAAGTAACACAGCTTTAGTGAAAGCAGCCAATTACAAGCAAGATATGATTAATTACGCTCACGACCCATATTATCTTACGTTTAGTTTGTCATAACGGTTATGTGCCTTATTATTTTATGTTTAGTAAATAAATTATGATACTGGAGTTGTGAAAGCGATCTTAATTATGTTTATTTTGCACAAGCGGATTTGAAGCTTGCGCTCCTCGATATGCCTGAAGAATTATTTGATCTTGTTGAAATTACAACATATTGACGGCTAATATCTGCATTCATCATACAAATATCCACCGCCGCCGCCGGGATTTGAACTGAAGACCTCTGGCTTAGAAGGCAATGTTATATAAATACTTATATCAGATTAGACGAAAAAATTATATAAATATCAATTTGTAATGCTTGATCAATTGATATACCTACAGAGACACTATTATTGGTATGTTTTCAGATGCCTCAGCGCGTACCGCCAAACTTAGTAATAAGTATTATAAATGTAATCCTTAAAATACTTAAAATTTGTGTGATGAACACAGATATTAGTCGTTAAGTCATGCATGTTTATATGTTTATTTAAGTTTATGCTAATAAAAAATATGCATTTATTCAATATGTATGTTTATATATTTCTTAAGTATATCAGTTATCTAATATCCATGATACAAGTTCTTTAAGAAACTTAAATTGGGCTAGATAATATTGTGTGAGTGTCAGAAATATTGATATTTTTTTATTTATGTGAATGTTTGGATGTATGGATGTTTGTTCCTGAATCACGGGAGAAAGGCTCTACGGATTTGGATGAAATGTGGCATAGTGATAGTGTACAGTCTGGAATAGCACATTGGCTACTTTTCATCTCGAAATTCCCGCAGGATTCGAAATTGCGCGGGTAAAACTGCATGCAACAGCTAGTATATGAACAATTTTAATAAATATTTTTTTGTATTTGATAGCCATACCCTTTGCTTAGGTTATCTTTAGTTTATATTTTGTCAAAGTACATCAGATTCAAAAGTAACATGTGTAAAATGCACAAAGCTGCATAGAACACCTTTACAATTAATTTCCTAATAATTGAATAATTTAATAATATAATATAATAATAATTTATAATATAATATTAATAATAATTTGAAAAATAATTTGAAGCTAACGATTAGAATATGAAAAAAAAATATTTTTCATTTCCATAACGTACCTATTGATTGTCTACTCTTATTTATCTTAATATAATAAAACTCTTCCGTTACTGACTGAGTAACTGGCAGACAACGCACAGCCAAAACTACTAGCCATAGAGAGCTGAAATTTGGAATATGCAATCCTTAGAGGGTTTAGAGAAGCACTAACGAAGGAAGTTGGGGAAGGGAATTATTGGACATTTTAATTTGTATGAAAAATCTTATTCCTTGAGTGCACGGCTATGATACTTGGCATAAAGGTTCTTCAAAAAGTTACTGGTTCTGTTATCAAAAGAATTCCCGAAATTCCCACGGGAAAGGGAAATATATGATGTTTTAGTTTGTATGAAAAATCTTATTTTTTGGGTGCACCGGCATGTGAAACTTGGTAAAAAGGTTCTTCAACGCTTGTCTGGTTGCATTATGGAATAAATTTCCAAAATTTCTACGGGGTCGGGAAAAATAAGACTTTTCCGTTTCTGCGCGTACGAAGTCACGGGTAAAAGCTTGTAGGTAATGTAACTATAGGTTAAATTAAAAAAAAAAACTGCGGGTTTTAAAGCTACGCGGGTGAAACGAGTGTGACGCCTGCCTGGTTCATCATTATGATGATTACCATACACGACGTAAGTACCACTGCAATTAAAAAGGGGATGAAAAGTTACGCTTGGTTGTCTGTAAGAAATCGCTCGTCAGCGATAAGACCGCCTAGTAGTACTTACACAACACACTGTTTTTTTTTTTCTCATTTACTGTCTGTACTGTATACTGAAGTGTAAATAAATAAAAATAAATAAATAAAATACGCTGGTGAAACTATGCTGAGTTACTTCGATATACACGGTTATTTTTTAGTAACCGGCCTATTTTTTTTTACACAATTAGTATCATTTATGTATGAAACAGGTATGTATTTTTTCACAAGGAAATTATTATATTTGATAACATATTAAGCAAAATATGGTACATACATACATAACGTTACGCCTGTATCTCTTATGGGGTAGGCAGAAAACCAGAGGCTACAAAACCATCTGACGTCACGTTCGACAAATTTGGAGATATTATAATGGTGGATAGAGACTATTGCAGTGACAACAGGTCAGCCTATCGCCCACAAAAAAATCTCTAATAAATATGGTCTCTGTAAATTATAAATGAATACCATGAAAACATAGATACAAAACATTTTGTAGTACGACGTCGCGTCGTCGTAGTATTATCAATGAAATTCCGCGGCGTAATACTATGTTCACCTACAACGACTAGGTTATTGTGAATATTTGCCATATTTTTTTTTTTGTACTGAGCGATACTGAAGTGTATATATCGTATCAAAGAAAACAACATTTGTTTTGGCCGGTGACTAAAAAAAATCCTGTATACGCAGTGTTACATTTTATAAGTTAAATTATATTGAGAACATAAAAAGTATAGAACATAAAAAATACAACACAAAAATATCACAAAAAAAAAAAATACTAAAAAGAACTTATCATTAAATAACAAAAAGAAAACCATTGTATTGTCTTAAGTTTTCGCGATTCATACTATTAAAAAGTGTTTTGGGTAAATTAGGAGGGTAAAAAATTTAATAGAAAATCATTGGTGGCGGGGGCAACTAATCAAAAAGGCCCTTGCAATATCCGGGGCAAAGGTACCCATGACGCTCGCTGCATTACCACGCTGGATTGCTATGGCAATTCTTTGCCCCAGAAATGTCCCGGCCCTAGGATCGCATTTTTCTGTATTACCTGTATACTTATGTAGATATCATGTAGATGGAAGAATGTGTAGGGATTTATTGCTTACTGTAGTATCCGGCTCTGCTCGGGTGCAATTTCTTTTTTAAATATTTTTAAAGCTATATAGGATCCCCTTCAGTGAAATAGGATCCCATGCAGCAAACTAGATCCTAGTATATCAAAACATATTTAGTTAGATAAACACCCAGATCCGACATATTTTTTTTAAATTTTTGTTCCGTGCGGGGATCGAGTCTTCGACTTGAGTGTTTTTGTCATCATAATTTAAATTAATAGCGTGATATGTGAGACTCCATAACTACATAATACAGGGTGTCCCGTAAATAGTGGACCAACGGAAAACTAGAGATACAAGGGGTTTTCTGGAATCCGAAACACCATTTTTTTTTCTTAGGATTTTTAAGATATACCGATTTTAAATATTTTGTAAATTTTCACCTACTGCGTATATAAAATTTGTCATAATTTTTTTTTCATTCATTTTTTCCAACTTATTGTTTCATACGATAATTAAGGAGAGATCATTATTTTTATCCAATGTATTAAAAGCAAATATTTATCTGTAAAAAAATAACAGCGAAAACGTGTAGATTTTTTTTATTCGAGAATTTCAAATTTGATTTTTAAACTAATATGGTGTAAAAAAAATACATGACAACCTAATAGAACTTTATTTTAAAAACATCTATAATTCATACAGATTTCAAAAAGGTATAACAATCTACAAAAAATATTTAAAATGTATTTTTATCATTACTCAGATATGGATCAGAGACCTAATTGTCGAGGTAAAATAAAATGAAAGAAGTAAAGTAAGCGAACATTTAATATTTATTAAGCCTTATTTTATTTCATTAAATGCTCGAAGTGTCTACCTCTAGCTCGTACACATAGTCAGCATCTCTTTAAGAAATTTCTTTTCAGTCTTCTAAGATCAACTCCGTTATTTTTCACCAATATATACATGGTTAAATTTTTCACGTAACGCTCTCTCATTGTCATTTACTGTTTCGTACAGCCTTTCCAAATATGATATAAGGCTATTTTTAGACGATTGTTTGCCATGCCAATGCGTTACTCTCTGCCCGCCGAAAACTTCAATCATATTAGTTGTCGAACTTTATCTGTCAAGAACTCTTCGAATAGTTCAAGTATTCTAATAGACTTCAGGCTTTGGGTAAGAGTATTGAAGAAAACATGATGATAGTGTTTTACCGTATTTCATTGCGTTTTATTTGATACTACTGATATTACTCATTGACACGATAAGAAGAAGAAGACGAAGATAATAATGGATAGAGACTACTGAAGTAACCCCCTATCAGCCTATCGCCCGAAAAAAACGCCAATAAAACCTCTGTCCCTTAACTGACTATTACAGTATGCCTGGGAAGAGAAGCAGCTGGCACATTCTATGTTTTTCTTTCGCTCCCAGTCCAGCATGGAAACAAAAGTTTCGGTGTCTTCAGAGAAATTTCATGCATCGATGTTATACGAGATTACGTCTACATAGTTCCACCGAAATCACCCCAGTTGTAATATTTGATTCACAATACATTGAAACCAGCCACACTGGTTAATCCACACCCTGAAAGGCTGGGATTCGGTGATGGTATGCTTCCAGCACGCGGGAAAAAGGCGATTTTGCTCGAGACTGCCCGAATCGTTCGCCGGTTTCTGTTTCTTCTGCCCACGAACGACTGGTCATGTATTAAGATACCTAATAATAATAAATTACCTAATGATATTAATATTCTTTATTTTCATTCCATATCGTAATGAAATCGATGACATTGAGAGAGCATTTTCCTGCAACGTTGTACACGCATAAACTAAAAAGTTACATAAGTATTTCCCGGTCCCGTGGGAATTACGGGAATTCCTTCCTTAGTGCAGCCCTATACCCTTGTTTCAAATTTCAGCTTTCTACGCCCAGTAGTTTTGGCTGTACGTTGTCTGTCAGTCACTCAATCAGTAACGGAACAGTTTTATATATTACTAGCTGTAGCGCGCGGTTTTACCCGCGCAATTTCGATTCCCGCGGGATTTTCGGGATAAAAAGTAGCCTATACGGATTCGGAAGAATCCCTCTAGGTAATGGTATAAGAAATTTTGAAATCGGTCGAGTAGTTTTTGAGCCTATTTAATACAAACATACAAAAATACAAAGGTTTCCTCTTTATAATATTAGTATAGTATAGAAGATAAGGTTTACATAACAGTAACGTACCCAAAGGGTAAAGCGGGACCGCTGTTGTTTCTAACCCGGCTGTATTTCACAGATGTTTTTCTGTACCATATCACGTAACGAATACTAAAACAGAATAAAAAAATATTTAAGGGGCTACCAAATTATATGTATAAGGTTCCTAAAGTTGAAATATTAATAAAAGAATATATACAACGACTAGGTATTTGTAAAATAGTTTAATGTGCCTTATATTTTTTTTTGTACTGAGCGATACTGAAGTGTATATCGTATCAAATAAAATAACATTTATGTTGGCTGGTGATGAAAAACAACCCTGTATACTCAGTGTTACATTTTATAAGTTAAATTATATTGAGAACATAAAAAGTATAGAACATAAAAAATACAACACAAAAATATCACAAAAAAAAAATACTAAAAAGAACTTATCATTAAATAACAAAAAGAAAATCATTGGTGGCGGGGGCAACTAATCAAAAAGGCCCTTGCAATATCCGGGGCAAAGGTGCCCATGACGCTCGCTGCAGTACCACGCTGGATTGCTATGGCAATTCTTTGCCCCAGAAATGTCCCGGCCCTAGGATCGCATTCTTCTGTATTCCCTGTATACTTATGTAGATATCATGTAGATGGAAGAATGTGAAGGGATTTATTGCTTACTGTAGTACCCGGCTCCGCTCGGGTGCAATTTCTTTTTTAAATATTTTTTTCACATGCTAAGATATATAGGATCCCCTTCAGTGAAATAGGATCCCATGCAGCAAACTAGATCCTAGAATATCAAAACATATTTAGTTAGATAAACACCCAGACCCGAGATATTTTTTTTTAATTTTTGTTCCGTGCGGGGATCGAATCTTCGACTTGAGTGTTTTTGTCATCATAATTTAAATTAATAGCGTGATATGTGTAACTCCATACCTACATAATACAGGGTGTCCCGTAAATAGGGAACCAGCGGAAAACTAGAGATACAAGGGATTGTCTGGAATCCGAAACATTTTTTTTCTTAGGATTTTTAAGATATACCGATTTTAAATATTTTGTAATTTTTCACCTACTGCGTATACAAAATGCGTCATAATTTCTTTTTCATGCATTTTTTCCAACTTATTGTTTCATAAGATAATTAAGGAGGGATCATTATTTTTATCCAATGTATTAAAACCAAATATTTATCTGTAAAAAAATAACAGCGAAAACGTGTAGATTTTTTTTTATTCGAGAATTTCAAACTTGATTTTTAAACTAATGTGGTGTAAAAAAAAATACATGACAACCTAATAGAACTTTATTTTAAAAACATCTATAACTCATACAGATTTCAAAAAGGTATAACAATGTACAAAAAATATTTAAAATGTATTTTCAACACACTTACTCGTAAAGTAAGCCTTAATCTATTGAATTTAGAACTATAAACTGGGCTATAAGTCACGCGTGCATAATATATTATGCCCTAGTGCATAATAGAATGAATCATTCTATTAGTGCAAATTACATGCGAGTAAACAGAGCATATTTTATTGATCCGGGTTATACATTAATAGTATATTATGTAACAAGTGAGCTAAGTTGCTAATTACAGTCGAGGCTGTGATTTAAGCCCGAGCCGCAGGCGAGGGCTTAATAATGAGCCGAGACTTACTTATCGAGAGCAACTTAGCTCACTTGTTACATAATATACTATTTTATCATTACTCAGATATGGATCAGAGACCTAATTGTCGAGGTAAAATAAAACGAAAGAAGTAAAGTAATCGAACATTTAATATTTATTAAGCCTTATTTTATTACATTAAATGCTCGAAGTATTTCTCTTTAAGAAATTTCTTTTCAGTCTTCTAAGATCAACTCCGTTATTTTTCACCAATTTACATACATGGTTTTTTCACGTACCGCTCGAGCGCTCTCTCATTGTCATTTACTGTTTCGTACAGCCTTTCCAAATATGATATAAGGCTATTTTTAGACGATTGTTTGCCATGCCAATGAGTTACTCTCTGCCCGCCGAAAACTTCAATCATATTAGTTGTCGAACTTTATCTGTCAAGAACTCTTCGAATAGTTCAAGTATTGTAATAGACTTCAAGCTTTGGGTAAGAGTATTGAAGAAAAAATGATGATAGTGTTTTACCGTATTTCATTACGTTTTATTTAATACTACTGAAAATATTACTCATTGACACGATAAGAAGAAGAAGACGAAGATAATAATGGATAGAGACTACTGAAGTAACCCCCTATCAGCCTATCGCCCGAAAAAACGCCAATAAAACCTCTGTCCCTTAACTGACTATTACAGTATGCCTGGGAAGAGAAGCAGCTGGCACATTCTATGTTTTCTTTCGCTCCCAGTCCAGCATGGAAGCAAAAGTTTCGGTGTCTTCAGAGAAATTACATGCATCGATGTTATACGAGATTAGGTCTAGTTCCACCGAAATCAACCCAGTTGTAATATTTGATTCACAATACATTGAAACCAGCCACACTGGTTAATCCACACCCTGAAAGGCTGGGATTCGGCGATGGTGTGCTTCCGGGAAAAAGGCGATTTTGCTCGAGACTGCCCGAATCGTTCGCCGGTTTCTGTTTCTTCTGCCCACGAACGACTGGTCATGTATTAAGATACCTAATGATAATAAATTACCTAATGATATTAATATTCTTTATTTTCATTCCATATCGTAATGAAATCGATGACATTTAGAGAGCATTTTCCTGCAACGTCGTACACGCATAAACTAAAAAGTTACATAAGTATTTCCCGGTCCCGTGGGAATTACGGGAATTCCTTCCTTAGTGCAGCCCTATACCCTTGTTTCAAATTTCAGCTTTCTACGCCCAGTAGTTTTGGCTGTACGTTGTCTGTCAGTCACTCAATCAGTAACGGAACAGTTTTATATATTACTAGCTGTTGCGCGCGGTTTTACCCGCGCAATTTCGATTCCCGCGGGATTTTCGGGGTAAAAAGTAGCCTATTCGGATTCGGAAGAATCCCTCTAAGTAATGGTATTAGAAATTTTGAAATCGGTACAGTAGTTTTTGAGCCTATTTAATACAAAAATACAAAGGTTTCCTCTTTATAATATTAGTATAGAAGATAAGGTTTACATAACAGTAACGTACCCAAAGGGTAAAGCGGGACCGCTGTTGTTTCTAACCCGGCTGTATTTCACACATGTTTTTCTGTACCATATCACGTAACGAATACTAAAACAGAATAAAAAAATATTTAAGGGGCTACCAAATTATATGTATAAGGTTCCTAAAGTTGAAATATTTTTTTCAACACACTTGCTCGTAAAGTGAGCCTTATTCTATTGAATTTAGAACTATAAACTGGGCTATAAGTCACGCGTGCAGTAATATATTATACCCTAGTGCATAATATAATGAATCCTACAAAGTTGAATTGTACCTTAGTGCAAATAACATGCGAGTAAACAGAGTATATTTTATTGATCCGGGTTATACATTAAATATATGAGCGCGTCCAGGCGGCGCGGCCAGCGGACAGGCGGCGCGCGTGCAGCAGCAGCGACCCGCACAGCGCCTCCAAGCAGCAATAGCGTGTGTACGTGTAATGGGACAGGGTTACTGACGCGCAGCAGCTAACAGCTGCTTCAAATAAATTTTATGACCACGTATGTCTGTCTTTTACTCACAAGTGTGTTGAAAAACGTCGTATGTAACTCGTGAGCGTTGCTAATTATAGTCTCGGCTCATTATTAAGCCTCGACTGTAATTAGCAACTTCGCTCACTTGTTACATAATATACTATTCCCGGTTTTACTATTTATAGATATTACCCCATTTACACACTTGCCAAGCCTCGTCAAACTTCCACAGGCACAAGCGTTGCCTTGGCTTGCGTGAGCTTGCCGCGATCCGGGCTAGTGTCGGTTTTTGAAGACAGATCAAAGGGAGTTTGTCGCATGGGATGTTTTTACACGTATGTGCCTCGAGAGATATCTATAACACTGGGGTAACACTGTCTGCCTCAGACGCCAGTGGTTGCGGGTTCGATTCCTGCACGGAACAAGAAAAAAAAAGTTCCAGCTCTGGGCGTTTATTTATCTATCAGGTATCTCATAACACAAGCTTTGCTTACTTTGATGCCATGTAGTTGGTTTGATTGTCTGGGGATTTTATTATTATTATTTAAATACATATATACCATCTTCTCCAGCGAACTTTTTGTTTTCTTTATTTTTGATTATATTTGAAATAAAAATATGTTAAAGTAAAGAGCAATAACTGACATAACGACACGTCCGCCATGTTTGTTTGCCCGGAACACAATACCTAACGCACTCGCAAGCGTCTAAATGGCATCCAAGCTATTGCCGAGACTGAAGCTTGTTGAGGCTTGCCAAGCCTTGGCAAGCGTATAAATGCCAAAGTCCGACTCGGACTTAGCCGGTATTTTCATACCGTGTATGAGTTGCGTGAGGCGACACCATCACATTCAGTTTTAGGTCATGCACAGTATATCGTGAAAATACTGATTGCCGTTGAAATTATGACATAGTTTTTAGCAGAGTATATTATTTACATAGTTAATGGCATTGGGGAAAATGTAGATTGAAATTGGTATTTATACGTGAGTGTCCAGACAGGGTGTGGAGTTTTATCTATATTGATGTTATATTAAATATGAAAGGTTTGTATGCTTTTTTTTTAACGCGCTTATTTTAAAAGCTGCTAGTTGATAAAAGTTTATATTTTATAGCTCAGCTTTTGGGGAATTTTGGGCATAAAGAAGTTCTTACAGGATCAGGAGTTGCAAGGACAAAATCGTGTGAAGATGTTCGTGTTAATATATATATATATATATATATATATTTATATGAATAACCTTTTCTCTGTTTAATATTAGTAGAGGTAATTATAATACAATGAATATAATTTGATATACAATTATCACCCTGTATACTATTTTATATACCACAAAAAGATTTTTACATTTAAAATCTATGTTATAGTATCACAAAATCCGCCGTGACCTAAAATAAATTTGCCAGCCCTAAATGAACTTTAAAGCCGATCATATCGACACCGCGAGGCATAAATGCGCTCGTAAATAAGCACATAAATTGAGAAATAATAAACAATGTATTTAACTAGGATTTTCAGGAACCCATGCACTTAGAAATAACTCTCTTTGTCTGCGTGTACAGTTACGCGTAATAAGAAGTAAACACTTCGCAACTTATTCGGCTGTGACAAGGTTCAAATTCCAATGCAAATGGATACATCTTATTAGATGTGACTGTATGCACGAATGTATTCTTGAATGTTTGTTAGGATGGGGAGAGAGAGAATGTTTGTTACTGAAACGGCTTGTTGGAATTTGATGAAATTTGTCATATAGGTAGTTGCTTTTCATGTTTATATTCCTACATTGAGTTTTGTGCCTGTGAAATTAGTAGCTAGTTTTATATAAATTCACTTGGGACTATATTTTTTAAAGTTTGTATCTTACCGAGCCACAAAGCCCGACGAAATTAAAGGGCTTTAAAGTAATTTTACATACTAATGACAATATTTATTTCTTACAACGATATTGGTATTATTTAAGCACAAGTAAGTTAGGTTAGGTAGACTCAGAGAAACAATGGATTACATATTGTGCTGATGATATTTTTACGGACTGGTAATATACAACCTCTTTAAATTATAATCGTAGTAAAGTTCTGGCAGTTAACAATTTAAAAACAAAATATGGCGCATAATAGAAAAAGCAAAAACTTTTTTTTCGATCATGATCATTGTAATACCAACCTAAAGGAAATTCATGCATCCATCCATTGTTTTCCCACTAACATTTGAATTTCGAATCAGGAAAGCGAACATGTTTTTTCACACAAAATAAATAGGCATTCTTTTCGGCCAGTCACATGGGTGGCTGTCATTTCCAGTTTTTACAGCCGCTTTCGCGCCAAAACCAACAAACGAAATATCGTATTTTTATTGTGTTGTTCTTCGACCGTTTATATCAGCGCCGATGTTTTTTGATAAGGATTTTTTGCTTTCTTTCTATCTCATGTACCGTAGTGTTTAATTTTATTACATTTTTATATCGCGCTTGATATACCTGGTTAATAAAAAAGTTTAGCTATTTTTGTTTTGAAGCGTCAAAATTGAACAGATTTCTATTTCTAACTTATTTCGTTCAGCTGTATTGCAGTGATAAAATATACACAAATAATATGTTTTTTCATACATAATATCATACAATTACAATGACAGTCTCCGTGGTGCTGTAGTTCAGAATCTACTTCTTTCGAGGTTACGGGTTCGATTACCGCACGGAACAAGAAAAAAAATGTTCCGGTCTGGGCTTTTGTCTATATGTAGGTATATGTGTTTATATTCTAGGTTCCCCTTTAGTTCGATACATAGTTATCCCATGTCACAAGCTCTGCTTAGTTTAGGCCGTGTAGTTGGTATGATTGTCTGGGGATTTTATTTTATTTTTATTTAGAAAGTAATGAAACAACAGTAATATAACGCTTTTATTATTTTTTTTTATCAATGTCTAAGATTGCATAAGATTTCTATATCACCTGATGAAAAGTGAAGATATAAACGAAGAACTTAGGAAGAAAGGTAATTCTGGAACATGTTACCGTATGAACCATGATACTAATATGACTGATTCCGTGCTTCGGAGGGCACGTTAAGCAGTCGGTACCGTGTGCTGTATACTATTATACAGTAGTCGTTAGGGTTCATCAGAAGCCATTGCGGCACCCTGAAAATTCTCAAACTCAAAGAGTTGTGATGACCGACTGCTTAACGTGCCCTCCGAAGCACGGAAGTCGTCGTGAGAAATAAATGATCGGCGGTCACCCATCCTGATTCCGGGCCTCACCGAGCGCGCTTAACCTGCAATATCGTTTGATATGCCAGTAACCACGGCGCCACGATGGCTTCTGTTTCCTATAACGATTACCTAACAATGTCTTGAGTTCGGTTTAAACATCATCTGAAATTCCATAAACAGATTCAAAAATAGAACATAAGTAATTCGAAATTAAGACCAGAATCAGCTTACCGTTTGCAGGCGCAAAACTTTAGCAATAACTTGAGAAACGATGAAATTTGTTTACATTCACGGGCTGCATGAGAAGACTCCTGCAGTTACTGTATTTGTAAACAGGGCGATAGATTTAAACAAAATTCCTTCCTGGATTCAGGTGTTCTGCAATTTTCGACCTTATTTTGTTAAGATTAAAGTAGCAGACTGAGTCACCTTTAAAAAAAATAGGATTAGACAGAAAACTGTTAAGCGAACTGAAAGGTATAACTGTGTATCTATACTAATATTATAAAGAGGAAACCTTTGTATTGAATAGGCTCAAAAACTACTGGACCGATTTCAAAATTTCTTTTACCATTACTTAGAGGCATTCTTCCGAATCCGTATAGGCTACATTTTATCCCGAAAATCCCGCGGGTAAAACCGCGCGCAAACGCTAGTTAAATATATTTATCTGACTGTATTTTTTATAAAATCTTAAAAACTGTCAATGGTTTATGTTTGTGTGTTTATATTGATTCGATTAAAAATATATAAGTAATTATAATAATATATTATATAATCCTACTTATATTAGGTTAGAACTAGGTTTAGCCTTTAATATAGTGGGTAAACTAGGTTCAACCACACACCATACTGCCGTTGAGGACACCGTTTTAAGCGTATTACTAAGTTTTGATTTTGCATCCTTACCCAGTTTACAGAAGTTTGTTTTCGAACCCATGATATCTTAAACAGCGAGCGAGTATTTAAACTATGACGGTGACGAAATCGGTCTTCAGCATTTTGCAATCGACTTCAAACATCATCATCAACAGCCAGTAGACGTCCACTGCTGGACATAGGCCTCCCCAAGGTGCTTCACTTCGCTCGGTCCCGCGCCGCCCTCACCTAGCGTTTACCGGCGCATAGCTCGCAGAACAGATGGCCGTTGGGGCAAAAAAACTTTTCAAGTGGCGGCCACGTACTGCGAGACGCAGCGTAGGCAGGCCCTCCGCAAGATGGACCGATGACCTGGTCAACCGAGTTCAATAGGGGACGAGATTCTTATTTCAACTACATGTTTTTTTCTTTTGTGTTAATTACAAATTTCTATTACGTCATCAGAATCAAAAAAAAATTGAGTTGGTATTCCCTTCGGAAATTCGGATACTATGAGTTAAATCGCTTTGTTAATCACTGCAATCACGAACTGCCTGTGTGGGGCACATACGGGCGAGTATTGCGGTGATTAAATGTTAGTGCTTAAAAAAAACTTCAAATATTCATCACTTATTTATGTGTGTGTTTCCTGCCCACTAATAGTCCTTCACTAATAGACCAGTATACAGTACCTAGTCTTTAGGGTTTGTCAGAAGCCATTTCGGCGTCTTGAATATTCTGACATCCACCACCCAGCGCTGGGCCAGCTTGGTGGATTACGGCCTAAGCCTTCTCATCATCCAGGAGAGAGATTTATTAGCCCTGCAGTCCTTCACGTGGCGAGTTAATAGGTTTCTCGTGAATAGACAAGTACCTCCTTAGTCTTTATGATCACCCTTCATCCATCTTTATTTTATATTTTTATGACTATTTTAATACAACGCAGTAATATCTCGATCGTCTCCATTCCCGTAAACGTCGGTTTCTTGACGTCAGCTCGACTAGCGTACCACGCCTCTGTAGTACGAATAGTAAATATTATGGTTAACTGGCAAGTTCACCAGTTCTCTACTACGCATGTCATTAGCTAGAAACGTCAATTGAATGAAGAAGTGTGCAGTTTCAAATATTTACATAAAAGTATTTAGCCTAAATTGAGTTTATCGTGATAATAAAACCATTTCAAACACTTTACAATAGACGACCACGGCCATCCTATAGGATGCAAACTGGACGGCAGTGACAGCGACAGCGAGAGCGACAGTGAAGCGGGCAGCGACGCGGGCAGCGATTTCCGCGACACAATAGAAAGTTTGCATGAAACCGCGACAAATCGCTCTCACGCCCGTTGGCGTCGAGAACGGCCCAGATTCAGACTTTGCAACCTTAAACATATCTCTATCAGCATGACGTATAAAAATACATAAACATTTCAGCGGATACTATTTTCTAGTTTTTTTTTTATTTTTTATTATTATAAGTATCTCATTCTTATTTTCTTGGTTTTAGTTTTTAAAGTTTTTTTTCACTTATTTTGGAGTAAAAGTATTTACTTAATTAAACTGTGGTTACAGAGTTCGGTCATTCGATCGATACCCCACAATAAAGTCAAGATTTTTTTATTTCTTTACTTTAAGTCCCCTAGAGGGCGCTGTAGTCAACTTAACGTGACATCATGTATGTAACCTACAAGCAGCGGACAATCAAGACTCTTACAACCACATTATTTGTCAAATTATGAGTACTAGCTTAGAAGTTCTGAGGGAACAGGTAAACATCCATACTCACATATATACATACAGGTCAAAAGCATAACCCTCCTTTTTGCTTTTGACCTGTATGTATATATTTCTCTGTATGTATATATATGTATATTTGCTTTTGACCTGTATGTCTTTTTATTACCCGCCGTAGTCAGGTAATAAAAAGACTTTGCTTCTCTAATCATTCTAAGTGTGAAGGTATGACTTTATTTCTTAGGTAAATTTTTCACAAAATTGACTCATAAATAATGGTTGGGCTTGTCTATTTCAACCGTTCTTCATTCTATGTCAACCGACTTCCAAAAAAGGATTCGTCTGTATGTTGTTTTTTGTGTCTTGTGTACACGATATTTCAGACAATTATGAATCGATTTCAAAAAATTTGTTTCATATAATAGAGGATACTTCATAGTTGGTCCCATATAAATTTCATCGAAATCATTGAAAGGGGTTTGAAAATTTTTGTATGGAGCCTGGCACACCTGCTGTCCGCCATTTTGATTTTTTTTCGATTTTGCGTCGCACTATAAAACTTGTATATTTCGATTGCTGACATACAGACAAGCAAAAAATGTTATATAACATATGGGTCTAAAACGTCACGTTTTAGAGATATATATGGAAAACAATTTAGTTAAATAATAATTTTTTTATTATATTTAAACGTTGAAAAACCTCTCAGAATGTATCAAATTAGCATGAATGTTTGGAGTATTATCTTGCACATTAGTTAAGAGTAAAAATAACTTGTTTCTACACCTACCTATCTGAAACCTGACTATGCCATATCACTCGGCCAATGCTGATTATACAAACACGATCACTAGGTTTTTTTTGAGGTGTACGCAAGTTCAACACTTTTTTTGAGGTGTACGCAAGGTTTTAAAGACAGACTTAAATATTATAGGGCGTTGAAATGATGCGTCTTTCTCTATCCCGCATTTCCGAATAGGTACAAGCAAATGTAAAAGAATTCTAAAAAAGAAAACTCTTAATCATATCATTACACGTAGTAACTCTTTAGTAATCTGTGTCATTACTTCTTGTAAGTTACTAGAAAAAAGTTACGTACCTACAGCGCCGGCGTTGCCGAGTTAATATGGCATTGTCAAGTTTCAGATAAGTATGTGTAAAAACCAGTTATTTTTACTCTTAACTAATGTGCAAGATAACACTACAAACATTCATGCTAATTTGATACATTCTGACAGGTATTTCAACGATTAAATATAATAAAAATTGGAATTATTTAGCAAAATTGTTTTCCATTTGTCTCTAAAACGTGACGTTTTAGACCAATATGTTATATAACATTTTTTGCTTGTCTGTATGCCAGCAATCGAAATATATAAGTTTTATAGTGCGACGCAAAATTGAAAAAAAATCAAAATGACGGACAGAAGGTGCACCAAAAATTTTCAAACCCCTTTCATATTTGACATTATAACTCAGCCAAAGTTTTTTCGTGAAGTCGGTTTTTTTAATGGTCTGCATTCGTTGATTATGTTGTTATAGATAGCTCAAGCAAGACATAGACATTCATATTTCATTTAAAAAAAAAAAGATTTATTCATAAATAAGTCCTGCAAAGTGTAACTGGCCAGAAACACTTTTCAATCGAATGACGCTAATTCGTAAATCTATTTTTTTATAGAAGAAAAGATTTACCGCGAATCAAATCGATCTTATCTGGCAGGCATTCTTCATTCGATTTTAGTGCTAATTTTATGCATATTTTTATGGCGCCCCTCACCGCACGCTGGCAGTTACATTTTATGAAAATTTACGATTTCGTTGATAGAACACGAACTAAGTATTTTGATATTTAACGACCCGAAGAGCAAGGCGGGAGATTCTTTTTTTGAACAGGGAACTAAATCGGTTCGATATTAAAATTAAAATACGAACTGTTTAGAAAAAATATGATTCGTGTTAAGAAGTTTTTGTTTTTAAGATCAAGACGGAGATTTGGCGGGAGCACGACATTAAGACCCATTGTACATACACTGAGCACTGTACACTGAATCCATCTATAAATAAATAAAATCTCCAGACAATCACACCAACTACATGGCCCCAAAGTAAGCATAGCTTGTGTTATGGGATACCATGTAGCAAACTAGGGGGTAACCTAGAATATAAATACGTAAATAGAAAAAACACCCAGACACGGAACATTTTTTTTTGTTCCGTGCGGGAATGGAACCCGCAACCACTGGCGTCTGAAGTGGTCGTCAATAGTCAATACTGATCATAATAGGTTAAAATAAAAAATGCCCAGCCAGACACCAACTACATGGCCCTAACTAAAGAAAACTTAAGTAATGAGATACCATGTAGCGAGTAGGAGGAACCAAGAATACAGATACAGTCATATTTTACGCATTTAGAGTTGATTAAAACATCTTTACAATCAACAAATAGGAAGAACAATTCGTGTTAGTGTAAATAAAAGTTAAATACAGTGTGCTTGTGTGATATTCATTGCTCGAAAACGCCAGGAATAAGTTCATCTTATCTAAATACCCACACTTCTGAATTTAAGTTTGTAAACGGAAGAATACATTGTCTTATTTCGACTCGCAACTAACATTCATATTGGACGAGTGGTGCAAAGCGCTGAACTTGGCGGTGACGTCACCTAAGCCGAAGTGTCCTGGTTCAAACCCCACAAACTCACATTGTTTTTTGTGATTCAACTTTTCGGTTTTATACTTTATTTCATTTCAAAATCGTATATTTATTATGGCGCCATCAACAAAATGTGGTGGATGTGGGAAGTTTATTTCGAGTACGGCAGGGGTCGCTAGTTGTCATAAATGCCTAGCAATTTATCATAAAAGTTGTGTTAGTATTGCAGCGCCATCTACTGTACCCAAGGATTGGCTGTGCCCTGCATGCAAAATTAAGCTCCCTAGACAAAGTAATAACTCGGAAACTCCGGTCAGAGGCAAGACAACTGAGGATCAAGACCACAGCACTAACATTGATTCCCCGTCAGCCTATGTGGATAATATGGACGTGCCAGCATTATTATCTGAACTTCGAATATTTAGCCGAGAATTAAGGGAAGCAAAAGAAGAGTTGCGAGATTTTCGAATACAATTAGGATTACTTAACGATAACATTATTGAATGTAACCGAAGAGTTGATAGTATAGAGACCAGATTAACAAAACTTGAATCTAAAGATACTGTTTCATTCGATTCCGTCGAAATTATATCACTTAAAAATACAATTAAGGACTTAAAAAACGAAAACAACCATCGGGAGCAGGATATGTTAATCAATGACGTAGATATAACAGGTGTTCCAGAGAAACCAGGTGAAAACCTTAACCAACTCATATCAATTCTGACAACTAAGCTGGGAACTCCGATCGATGAGAGGGATGTAGTTTTTATTCGTCGAAATGGCTTGCTACTTCGTAATCGCCAAGAAAACGACCACCGAAGCAGATCAATTACGGTGAGACTAACGCGAAGATCAACACGCAATGAACTTCTTAAAAGTGCGAGAGTTCGCCGAAATATTACCAGCTCTGACTTGGAAATCCCGGGAGTGCCTCAACGCATTTATTTAAATGAACGATTAACACCAACTAATCGTAGATTGTTCCATACCGCCCGAGAAAAGACAAGACAAATGCAATGGAAATATGCCTGGACTCGAGATGGCAACATTTTTGTCAGGAAAGACGAGACTTCCGCTATACATCGCATACGTGGAGAGGAAGACTGCGCTAGGGTTTTTGGTAACGGTAAATTGGATGGTTAAGTTTATGTTTGTAGTTGTTTTATATTTTTCGACGCATATTGTGTCATTAGTAATTTTTAGTTCTTATGATACGGTTAGTCTCACAGTTGTTTTCTGGTTCAAATTTATTTTTTTCGATTTAATAACTTACAAAAAATTAAGTATTATAATAATCTTGAGCATAATTTTGGCCTCATTGCTGTTTATTGTATTGTTTTGTTCTCATTGCTATGGAATTATTCACTTATACTGTTCGCCTGCTGTTTTTAATTTGATTTTTGATGTTGTTAAGTGTAAGTGTGGGTTATGTAAAAGCTATACAGATTTATGTGTTTTGCAAATTTATAGTCGTTCTATTTTATTTATTGGTAAATATGTTATTATTATGTACGTATATCTGTCTGTGTTTTGGTATTATTTGATAGCAAATCTATATGTTGGTAATGTGGGAGTTTTTTCGCTTGTTACTCCGTATTATATTGATGTATTTAGATATAATGTCTAGGGATAAATATTTTAGCATTAGTCTTTTTAACGCAGGCTCTCTTAGTACGGGTCATGATGAGCTTGGAGTAGCGGTGGAGCAAATAGCACCTGATATATTGAGCATTAACGAAACGTGGCTCCGTACTGGACAGGAAGGTCGAGCGCCCTCGCTCCCGGGCTATCGTCTACGACATTTGCCTCGCACTAACACAGGCACCCGTGCCCGTGGTGGTGGCGTTGGCTTTTTTGTTCGACGCGGTGTCACAGCTCGCACTTGCCCTCATCCTATTACATCCTTGGAAGTTGAGCAAATGTGGATAACGGTTGTTGTTAACAAAATTCGGTTAATAATTGGTACGGCTTATCGACCGCCATGGCTTAATTGCACAACTTTCTTTAATGCGTTGTCCGAGACCGTTGCATCATTTAAAAATTATGACTATATAATTTTCACGGGAGACTTAAATATTAACGTCCTTAATACAAATGACAGTAAATTTAGATTATTACAACAATTTTTAACATGTTTTAACCTCAAGAATTATGTAACGACTCCAACTCACTTTACCTCATATAGCGAGTCTGCCATTGATCTTATTTGTACAGACGCATTAGTATCGAAGGTAGATATCCATCATGTTATTGACTTAGGGAGACATGCATTAGTAACGGCTCATTTAAAAATAAGAAAACCCAAACCACAATTTAGAACAATCACCTATAGGCCACTTAAAGACATAGATCATGATAGTTTTGCTCAAGAGTTACAGTCCATTGATTTTAGTGAAATCGCCCAGCTCGATTGTGTCAATGAAATGGTGAATCAATTCACTCAAACTATACTGAACCTCTTTGAAAAGTTTGCTCCTATGAAAAAAACAAAAATACGTGATCGTAAAACACCCTGGCTCACCTCAAACTTGCGTTACCTTATGAGACTACGTGATGAAGCCTTTAAAAAATACCGTAGAACACGCAGTGATTCGCATAAACGTGAATATAAGGAACTAAAGGCCTTAGTCATCGTAAATATGCATGCTGAAAAGAAAGCTTATTTTGACGCACATATCAATGGCAACCTAAATAATCCCAAATCACTTTGGAAAAATCTAAAAGAAACAGTGTTGAAAACCTCCAAACATAGCTCTGATCTCCCTA
Source organism: Stenoptilia bipunctidactyla (assembly GCA_944452665.1). NCBI lineage: Eukaryota > Metazoa > Arthropoda > Insecta > Lepidoptera > Pterophoridae > Stenoptilia > Stenoptilia bipunctidactyla. Next base: position 19,989,396 of record OX101743.1, on the reverse strand, counting down.
TAAATTTAAATGATCCTGATACTATTAATTCACACTTTTTGAATGTCCCTGGGAATAATTTAGTTCGGATTTCTACACTTACCAAATTCGAGTTCAATGATCATAACAAGAATACCTTCCAACTAACTACTGTATCTCCCCTGACGGTTGGCAAAGTCATTTTAAGCTTTAAGTCAAACGCCCGCGGTATTGATGGTGTGTCTTTGGACCTCATACTACTGGTTCTACCTCATTGTCTTGACATAATTACCACTATCGTTAACAAATCTTTGAATACATGTTGCTTTCCAACTCTTTGGAAGACCGCAATAATCCGTCCCATACCCAAAAATAGTTCACCAAGCAGCTTCAAAGATATTCGTCCAATTAGCATCCTATGTTTTTTGTCGAAAATACTTGAAAGGGTAGTCTATGATCAAGTAGTTCGATATTGTGAGCAAAATAATATCTTACCTGAATTACAATCGGGTTTTAGGAAGGGTCACAGTACTGCTACTGCCCTTGTTGATGTTGTTGATAATGTTTTATACTCTCGTGACAGGGGCCTGGTGACAATATTGACTCTCCTCGACTACTCCAGGGCATTTGACTGTATTAATATTGACCTTCTACTATCTAAGCTTGCTTACTATGGGTTTGATAACACAACCATTACTTGGCTGGCCAGCTATATGACCGGTAGATCACAAGTGGTATCAGTTGATAGTCAGGATGGGCAGACGTCATTTTCACGGGTGACACCTGTGGAGAGAGGCGTACCGCAAGGCTCTATTCTGGGCCCTCTTCTCTTCATCTTATATACTGCAGATCTTCCCAGCGTTATTCAATATAGTAAGTTCCACCTGTACGCGGATGATCTGCAGTTATACATCTCTTCTAAACCGAGTGACGTTCCTGATGCGATTTCTAAGCTAAATCATGATCTTGATCAGGTATTTCGTTGGTCAGCAGAAAACTGCTTAGTGATTAACCCAAATAAAACCAAATTTATGGTACTTGGCTCGAAAAATCACGTTATCTCGTATAACAATATTAATCCATTACCCAGCATCTCTATAATGGGAGTAAACATAGACCGAGTGGAGCAGGCACGTAATCTTGGTGTTAATGTAGACAGCGGCTTAACATTTGAGAACCACGTGGTGGAGGTCGTTCGCGGATGTTTCTACCGACTTAAGGTCCTTTACGGGGTGCGAGAGTTTATCAAAACTGACTTAAGGATCAGGTTATGTGACAGTCTAATACTCTCCAGGCTAAGTTACTGCGTAAATGTTTATGGTCCTTGCTTACTGGGAAGAACACAAAACCTCATACAAAGAGTGCAGAATGCGTGCGCACGCTTCTGCTATAAAATTCCTCCACGGACCCACGTTACGCCATTTCTTGACCAAGGAAATATTTTGAATATGCGAAACAGACAAATTTATCTATATGCTTCAATGTTATTTGGGGTTATCAAAAACCAATTGCCATTTTATTTGTTTAGGAAGCTGTCGTGGAGATCGTCTCATAAGCGTTTTGGGCTTAGAACATGTGTAAAGGAACTCTTGATACCAGAACACAGAACTGCTGCTTTTCGCGGTAGTTTCAGATACCATGCCACCAAATGCTGGAACAATATCCCACCACCGATTTGTAATGCAAACAATTTAAGTGCATTTAAGAAATTATTTAAAGACTTTTTATTGAACCAACAAAAAGTGGCAGGGTGTCTGAGTTATGACTCTTTGTCGCAGTGATTTTTTGTTTTATTTATTTCCCTTATTGCTTTATGATGTAACTTACTTTTTTATTTTATTTTTATTTTTACAATGTATAGTTGTTGGTTTGTTTGAACATATATTATTGCATGATATGTTTCTTTTTGGTTTTGAATGTTTTATTTTTAATTTAATCTTATATTTTATTTTGTATGTTTTTATCTTATCTATCATTAGTTTACAATTTGTGAGGCGGAATTATCTTCTGTTTAGGCTCTGACAGAATAACAGCGTTGTTACTGAACCTAGTTTCGGTATTCAACATTATGCTGAGTCCGGGCCTTTTTGCTTACATGACCTATTTGTTAAATCTATTTTATTTTGTGTTTTCATTTGTTTTTCTTTTGTAAGTAAATAAAGTTTTATTATTATTATTATTATTATTAGATACACTGTAAAGGCAAAGACCCGATTTTTTTCATGTTCCGTGCGGGATTCGAACTTGCGAACTCAAGTTTTACGTAGTAGAGTCTCAGACCACTGCGCTACGGGGGTCTTCTAGGTTACTGTTAGAAAGTTTTAAAGTCCATTGACGAAACTGACTGTCTATACAAGGTGTTTTTTTTGATATCCCATAACTTTGAGGTTTTGTTCCTTACTAAAAATAATACTTTTTGCCAAAGAATATGAGGTTCAAAAGTGCATACTTTCCACGATATCATCAATCTTAATATAATGAGTAGGCATTTATTTCAAAGATGCGGCCGAGTTGAATTACTGGTAGATATCTATTCTGTGCTAGAAGACTCAATCTGCTGACCTAAGAAAAGTACAGCATATCGTTTGTATTAGATCTAAGTATTATTTTAGAAAAAGAATCGTAGAAATTTTACTAAATATATTCACAATTATTCAACTGTTTTTACAGTTTAATTTGATTTTATAAAAGTTTCTCTACAACACTCAATCCTTCTTCCTTAACCTTGGTGCAGACGGAGTATACACTAAAATCCCAAAATGTGGCAACATAAACCACAGGCGCGGTCCCAGGGGACATGACCCCCCCAAAATCATGCAAAGATTAACCTCTTAGAAGAAATTAAGCTAGAAAAAGATACTTGTGATTAAAAATTTCGTTGTGACCCCCTCAAAAATTCAGTTGCAACTTCCCCCCCCCAAAATATCAGCCTGCGACCGTGCCTACAAAAACCCTCGTGGTTTCCATAGTATAAGGATATTTAGTATCGAACAAACAAAACAACTAGGTATCTGAAAAACACTAAACATATATCTAGGACACATGTGTCAGTCATCGGGAGGGCGTGTTGTCAGTTCATTATAAATGCGTGTGCGCATTGCTCAGCTGTGGCTCACTACCTAGTTTGTTACTTTACTATTGCAGTTGTATTGTAATAAAAGATTTATCTATCACACTGTTGTAGTACTCAATCGATTTCGATAAAACTTATATGGGATCACCTCTACAGTATCCTCTATCATATAAAAGTAGAATATTCAAAACCGTTTCATAATTTTCCATAAAATCGCTTAACTAACACAAAAAAAAACATACACACAAATAGAGAACGTCCTCCTTTGGGAAGTCGGTTGAAAAAGTGTTTTATTACAAACAGCTGATATTTACGCGCGTGCGCACGTCCAATGAACTGCCAACACGCCTCCTCGATGTTTTTGCCACATGTGTCCCACTAAATGTAAACTTCTCTATTCTACTGTACTCGTAATGTTTTGACTGGTTGATAGATTTGCTTTAGATCTATAAAGAATATGTGTAACATATTATGACATAGTGATTGAATTTTATATCTTAAAACCTAATATTTAGGTATACAAATTGCAGTCGTGTTTCTGTACCGCTAGTAGTGATATCAATAGGAAAGCTCAAAAGAAAATACTTGCTTGTTGACATTTAAATGTATAGGCATTGCCATTACCACCAAAAAACAGTTTTGTTATTGTATGAGACATACATAATACACACATATAACACCTTTGGGGTCAGAAGTGCCAACGCTGCGTCACGCGTTCGGATGCGCGTTTCATACAAAACTGCAACGTCCGTAGGTACCATACGCGCGTTCAATACGGAAAATGCTATGAAAGTTTGTATGTTTGAATCTCTCTTAGTAGGTGTTATATAAATCTATGGGTAGGTGTGCCTATTTGAAGAAACGGACGTACAGTACGCGCGTTCGAACGCGTAACGCAGCGCTGGCACCAAGGAACGCCAACACCTACGATCCAGACATACCTCTTTCGCTTCCTCCACGTTCATTAATCGTTTCGTACATGATCGCCGGTTACGGTTACTTTTAACTAGGCCCTTTTTTAAGTACGTCGCCAATTTGGTCGACATACGTTCGCCTAAGGTGGCTCATTCGTGCTCTGTACACCTATTTCTTAAATCTTCCACTCATCCTTTCTAAATGTCCAAACCACCGGAGCAGACCCTTTTCAATCTTACTTACTACGTCTTCTTTCAATCCGCATCGTTTTTGTGTGAAAAAATCAAAATTCTATATAGAAATTCTGACATCTAACAACTAGTACTGGGCCAGCTTGGTGGTTGTGTAGCGACATCTAGCGAAGCTCCATGGAACGTTAACGATACGACGAAGTTTCCTATATCGCGCTATCAAATGTTTATATAGCAGCGAACTATATATACGACATCCCGACATCAACTGTTGGGGGAGAATCCCAGCGGAGAGTCGGCGAGGAACTTTTGGAAACCTTGCCAGTTGGTAAAGGTTTTAGAAGCAGGGGCAGGAGTTTTTTTTTTCTTTGGGGCGCCACAGTAGGATGTCATTCTTTGGCAGGGAAAAAAAATAAAAAAATCAACTGTTGGACCGTGGGCCGCGGCCTGCCATGCCTTTTCTGGGGATTGGGAACGAACACCTTGTTCCCAAAGTTGGATGCAAGCTAGGTGGCTTACACAGTGGGTAGATTACAAAGAGTTGATTAATGATGATTAAAGAAAAAAATAGTTTTCGAATGGAGCTATGAACTCATTTCACTGCGTAAGAGTAGTTTTCATAAAAATAAATAAATATTTATCTCTGAGTACTATAGGATATAGGAAAGAGCAAATTCTTATCCCGTAAGCTTTATAAGTCGAGATAACTCTTGTGTGTTGTTATGTTACAGGCAATACCCTATTTGAGTAAGAAATATTAGCTAAATCTCTAAGCCGATTTTAGGTGAAATAAGGATACAAATCCGTACATTCTTATAAACTTCTAGGTTTTTTTTAGAAGTAGGATATTTCACGTGCGTACACTCAGCTATTGAAAGTTATTTATTTGCATGTTAGAGAAAGACAAATGCATATATTGTTAAAAATTAAAAATCTGCTTTATGCAATCTGTAACTGTGGTCGTGATTGTTATACTTATTTCAACATTTTTCTACAAAATGGCCAAGGTTTTTGGCTACAATAAAATCTTAAACCATTTCATCTAAATTCATATTTTTCTTTAGATTAAAAAACAAAGTTTTTCTTGTAAAACTTTTTATAAGTGTCGGCCTAAATAAAATTTTTAGAATCATGATACAGCAAACTGGACGGCAGCGACAGCGACCGCGAGAGCGACAGCGGCGTGGGCAGCGATTTCCGCGACACGATTGAAAATATTGACTTTGTATAAAACCGCGACAAATCGCTCTATCGTCCGCTGGCGTCGAGAATGGCCCCAGATTCCCCGCTCTCGCTGTCGCTGCCGTCCAGTTTGTAGCCTAACAATTTTATTGCGCTTAACTATATTCTTAGCTAATGAGCTAAAAGAATAACGAGCGTTCATCTATCCTACCAAACTTTTAAATGTAGGTACAGAAGGCAGTAGATCAAGAGTTACAAAACCTGTCAAATTTCCCTAAATAATTTTGAACTTAATGTCGACGGCATAGAGTTCAGATTCAATAAATTTTTGACAGTTTGTAACGCTTGACCTGCTGCGATCTATTAGAAACTCTAGTATAATTTTGAATTTTATAACATTCAAGGTTATTGGTGAAGTCGACCTAGATCCTTTAAGGGCGTATAGTACCCGTCTTTTCTCACTTATTTCACTATGAAACACCCTACGACTTTTAAATTTTTTTATAAAAATTGCCGATTTCTTGCCATTAAATGTCATATTTTAAAATTGGTGCACTTTTGTGTTATTATTATTATTTGATTCTCACCTGCAAATTAAGATGCGTATGATCTTAGTAACCAAAATTCTTCGTAGGATTACTTAATGCATAGTTCTGAGCGATTGAAAGTTGAATAATCAAAAACTTTTTTACAGTTTACTTTTCTTTTAAAAATATCTAAAAAAATTAGTATCAAAGATGTTCGGTAAAAGATAAACGGTCTGGGACCCGGTTTTTTTTTGTTCCGTGCGGAAATTGAACCCGCAGCCACTGGCGTCTGAGGCAGATAGGTTTACCCACGAAGTTTACCCCAGCGCTAAAGTGGTTATTTTGTTCATTTATTTTTAGTTATAAATACAGCATTATCTTTCAAATGTCAACATTATATTTTTGTAACAATAATAATCAACGAATGCTGATCATTAAAAAAACCGACTTCACGTCAAAACTTTGACTGAAGTATAAGGGCGTTAATGTAAATATTCTCGGTAATCAAACATATTTTTTACTCAATCGATTTCGATGAAATTTAAATGCCACCACTAAATTATCCTCTATCATTTGAAACAAGAAAATTTGAAATCGATTCATAACTCTCCAAAAAATCGTGTTTATTGTGTGACTCTTTTAAATGTGTGTGTGATAATAAATTGCTACGTCTTCTCAACAGATAGATTCATTTTAATTTCTTTCAATTCTTATTTTATTCAAGTCTGTATAAAAGTACATACGAAATTATTAAAATAAAGTACTTACATAGAATTATTTGACTCTGAATTTGACAAACGTTCTACTCATTTACTATTACTAGACTTCTATGGAAGGCCAATATATCGGACACCTGCTTTGCTATTATACCACATCTTTGCCCTTACAATCACAAACCCTTACAGAGGGACAGGCCGGTGACACAGGTGATATCCCTAAGGGCCTTCATTGCAAAGTATAGAAATATCTAACGATTGCTGCCCCCCCAGCTAGAAGCTTGCCCATCTGTTCTTTTGTTAACTCCTACGAATGTTATTAAAGAATTATAACAAAATACCTGTGCATTACTACTAGCGCCATCTGTTATCATTCGTAGTTAAACTAATGAGGAATGAGTTTACTGTGTGAATTAATAAAGTTAGTTGATTGCAAAATATCAAAACGTTTTATTAAATGTTATGCAACTTAATACATCTTTATATCAGAAAATATCGTAAATCACAAAGTATTACCTACTAGAAGTTTAGATTTTAGTATTGTTTCTATACCTACTTTGTACCTAGATAACAGACAACAAAGAAAGGAGGAGGTTCTCAATTCGTCTGGATGTTTTTTTAATGTTTGTTACCTTATAACTTTTGACTGGGTAAACCAATTTTGATGATTCTGTTTCATATGATAGAGGATACTTCACAGTTAGTCTCGTATAAATTTCATCGAAATCGATTAAGTATTTCATGTTTTTTTTCTAATATGTATCAATTCGGAAATCGTTTACCTTGACGACCTTATACTTCAGCCAAAGTGTTGACGTGAAGTCGGTTTTTTAATGCTGTGCATTCGTTGATTATTTTATCAATGACTAATCCCGCGTTAGACTTCAATGAAACCTCATGGTAAATGAAAATTTTGTATATTATAAATGTGACAGTTTGGATAGATGGATGTATGCATGTCTGGATGTATGTTCCTCTATCACGGCAGAACGGCTTAATGGATTTGGGTGAAATTTGGCATAGTGATAGTTTACAGTCTGGAGTAGCTTTTTATCTCGATATTCCTGCGGGATTTAAAATCGTGCGGGTAAAACCGCGCGAAACAGCTAGTAAATAATAATCATTAAACATGAACATATTGAAGTCGTCGTGACGCCGCGCCGCCATGGTTACTGTGTACGAAAACGCAGGTTAAGCAACGTTTGGTGCGGTCGGTTTTAGGATGGGTGACCGCCGCCGACCGTTCATTTCTCACGGCGACGCAGTTGGTCCCGGGTACTGTATACCTGTATACAGTACTCGTTAGGGTTTGTCAGAAGCCGTTTCGGCGCCCCGAAAATTCTGACGTATCAACCAGCAGCGGGTCAGCTTGATGGATTATGGCCTAAACCTCCTCGTCGCCCAGGGGAGAGACTCATAGCCCCACAGTGGGCTCATTACACGGAGTTGTGATGATGATGATGAACTCATTGAAATAACATCACAGATAACGATAAAGTTTTCATCGCGTGCGCTGTTATCTTCGGCCTCATATTCCCTTAATATCAGCAGGGCTTTTCCCGTAAATAAAATAACAGTGCTGTGCTCGACGATGAGCTCGTCAACGAGCTCGTCAACGAAATAGCAAAGATTTAATTTTCGAGCTCACAGATGTTACATTTAGCAGAATACCAACCTATAGACGACCGGCTGGTGTAGCGGTAACATACATTGCCTTCTATGCCAGAGGTCCTGGGTTCGAATCCCGGCAACGGCGGATATTTGTGTGATGAACACAGATATCGTCAAGCCATGGATGATTATATGTTTATTTAAGTTTATTCTAATAAATAATATGTATTTATTCAATATGTATGTTTATATATTTCTTAAGTATATCAGTTATCTAGTATCCATCATAGCACAAGTTCTTTAAGAAACTTAATTTGGGCTAGATAATGTTGTGTGAGTGTGAGAAATATTTATTTATTATTTATATTTATAGAAAATTGTGAAACAGTTCGACTTGACGAATAACAGTTCTTATCTACACCGTTATCAGCGACGAGCGCTGGTGTCGTATTAAGGGCGCGGACCCATGTCTGCGGTGCGGCGCCGCAGACATGGGTCCGCGCCCTAAGTGAATACCAATTTATGTCACTCGTCGCTGTTGCATCGATGAACTCAACACTGTTGTTTAGAAGATGAGATTGAGTTCAAACGCGGGTTTAGTTAGCGATAAAATCAGTTTGAAAGTATTATCATATTTAACCTTGATTTAGTTTGAAACTCATCTTTTGGAATCAAAAACAAACCGACGTACCTACTGTTTAGAAATTCTTCGTGTTGTTTATAAAAACAATTCTTCGAAGTTCACGGTGATGTAAAAATATATAATATGCGTACGTAGTATGCTATTTTCAACAGACTTCAAAAAAAAAAGAAGGAGGTACACTGTTAAATTTTTTTAGTGAAAATTACACAAAAGCTTGGGCAACTCTTGTTGCCCAAACATTTATGTAATACTTATTAAATGTTGATGTAGTTTTACATGAGAGATGTAAATTCACGTATATTTCGGCAATTTTATACCTTTTTAAAGTATATTTACACATTTTTTATGTATTGCTTCTGTAATAATCCCAGCCCATGTGTAAAAATACAAGTTGTTCTGTCATTATACACATTTTAGGTATAATTACATAAAAATATTAAAAATCTGTAAAATTACCAAAAATTAGTTTCTTTTCCACAATTTACTGAAATTTACAGCTGTTTTCGGTACATTCTACAGGTTTATGTACTTTTTTTGCATGTAAAATCACATAATTTTTAACAGTGTACTCAATTCGTTTGTATGTTTTTTTTTATGTTTGTTACCTTATAACTTATGATTGGGTGAACCGATTTTGATGATTCTTGTTTCATATGATAGAGTATACTTTCCATTTGGTCCCATTCCCGAATAATTTTTTAATCAAATATCTATGAATTCGGAGATTGTTTACCTTGATGACCTCATACGATGGCCATAGTTTTGACGTGAAGTTGGTTTTCTAAAGCTCTGAATTCGTTGATTATTTGTTTAGATAATTACATTAGTATGTCTCATCTTTGATAGTAAAATAAAGCTAAAGGGTTCCTTTATTTGTTTGAATGTTTATTTGTTTGAATAAGACGGTCTCCATGGTGCAGTAGTCTAGCCGCTAATCGCCAATCGTGAGGTCGCGGGTTCGATGCCCGCACGGAATAAGAAACAAAAAAATGTACTGGCTCTAGATGTTATCAATAAATGTATTTATATTCTAGGTTCCCCCCTAATTCGCTATATGAAATCTCATAACACAAGCTTTGCTTACTAGGAGGCCATGTGGTTGGTTTTATTGTTTGGGGATTTTATTTTATTTATTTATTTAGTTCATTAATCTCGGAAATCATATATTTAGGATTTTGAAGAACTATATTTCGGCTCTATGAGAAGGTCACTTATTTATATTTTCTGCCGTGAAAAGCGTAAAATCTCAGAAATAGTCGTAAATTTATTTTTTATGTCATCAGATAGCTTGAATAAAACTGCACTCAATGAATTCAAATAGCAGTACGTACGTACCTATCTTTTTTAAAGCATTAAAAACTTTAACAGTAATATCGAAAGAGAGCGTTTTCAAGAAATTTGTAATTTACTCCCTAACACTTTTGCCGTTATGACGTCATTATTAGGTATAATATACAACAAAAAGACTTCTTCCATGCTGGACTGGGAGCGAAAGAAAAACATAGAATGTACCACTGCTTCTCTTCCTGGGCATACTGTAAAAGTCGGTTAAACGGACAGAAGTTTTATTTACGTTTTTGAGGGCGATAGGCTGACCTCCTGCCACTGCAATAGTTTCTCTCTATCATTATAATACCTCCAAAGTCAAACGTGACATCAGATGGTTTTATGACGATCACTTTGGGTAAAGCTATCTGACTCAGACGCGAGAGGTGCCGTCAGTCATTTCGTGCGGGTTTGATTTCCGCACGGAACAAGAAAAAAAAATGTTTCGAGTCTGGACGTTTATCTATAATACCTATATGTATTTTATATTCTAGGTTCCCCCATAGTGCGCTACATGGTATCTCATAACACAAACTCTGCTTACTTTGAGGCCATGTCGTTGGTATGATTGTCTGGGGATTTTATTTTTATTTTATAACCTCTGATGTTCTGCCTAACCCAAAAGGAATACAGTCGTGAAGTATGCGTATGCGTATGTATGTAAAAGACTTTATTTACCTGTAATAAAGTTTTATTATTATTTACTCACTGCACACATATTATATTCAGAATACGCAAGTCTAGCTTATTAACTTAAAATAAGCTAAACTAAAATATACCTAATGTAAAATAAATATAGAAACGAAATTCCCTTATATAAATATTTAGTTTCAGTTAGTCCCTTGTTATGCTTGTTCCATTCCATTTTGATAGGACCGTTCTAAATTTGATAATGTTATTTTTATACTTATTTTAGTTCCTTTTTTACGTACTATCGAAAAAACTGAATCATGTTCATGACCCACTTTGCTCATAATTCGTTTGAAACTGTCAAACTTGTAAGGTCTATCGCGTATAATGCACTTAAGACATTTTAGATACTGTACGAATTCTGTACTCAGCAAATGTCGAATGAAGTGATAACAAGTTCGTCACCAAGGAAACCTATCTACAAGCGAATTTCGACCTACTAGCATGTAGATTCAATTGGTTCGATGGTACCTACGAACAGGAAGGTAAATTGAATATTACAAGTTTAATGGTAAAATATCAATGATTAGGTTCCTGAAAAATACTTTTGTTATTTTGTAAAGAAATCTTCATTGCGATCAAAAATTCAATTTAGAAAAGGAATAAAGTCAGCGACGATTACCGCTACAGTCACAAACATACATTTACAATTAGATAACGCAAATGTCAAGATTTGTGTTGAAACCAAGCGTGCTGACTTTTTAACACCTATTGTAACGTCACAGCTGATATTTAGTGATGGGAAATACAAACCGATTCAAAGACACCGATGCCGCCTATGAAATCGATTATCGATATTGTTATATTGATTTTCTAACAGACATACCTACGCGTGGACTGAATCTAGCGGCGACCGACCTTGACGCTCTGGTCGAGGTTCGGACCCGCGAAGTATTTATTTATTTATTTATTTACTCTTCATTGTACAAACACAAAATAAAAAAATAAAGGACAATAAAGAAGAAAACACAATCGGCGCGGCGGCCTTATCGCTAGAAAGCGATCTCTGCCAGGCAACCAAAAATGCAGCTCTATGTAGATCTGTGTAGAAATGTAAATCTATGTAGATAACGTAAGTGCATTTACTTTTGTGGCTACGGCCCCTAAATCTGCTTCGTGGAAGAACCCCTTCAGGGTCCGCCTGATTAGAGACTACTCTTCATGTAAATATCACCTCTCCGGCTAAAGGGTTCCGGCAACGTCTTATGAAAAGCCTGTCCTTTTCTAAACCAGTGTGCTGTCATCTTCAAACTCATCTTCCCTTATCATGATCATAAACAATAAACGTTTATTGCGGTTGATACAGTACAGACTAAAATTGAGTTACAAAGTAAATATTTGAAGGAACATAAAGCGGTTATCCGTGTACAACAACAAAGTGTTCTTAGTTCAAATTTTATAGTTTCAGCCATTTTGTGGACCTGCATAGTAAATATAATTTCGTCTGTTACCTGAAAGTCTATAAAACTTCTTAGTTTACGGCTTTCGTGCGTTATAAAATTACAATTTCTAATCCAAGGCAGACTGCTTAGTCTGCGGTGTCATTTTAATACCTTACATTTTAAAGAAAACTTTGAGTGTGATTTGTTTTTTTTTTATATAAATTTGGCCCCAGATAAGCCTGTCCTAAAAGCGTTGTAGGACCCTTCAAGTATAGTCTGGCTAACGATAGTAGACACTGGGGATTTTTTGCAAACTTTTTATATAGCATAAATGTAAAAGTTGTTTTTCTGGTGTCACTGTTGTCAGTCGAACGGTTGTTGGTGGTTTTGGGTTGCAATTTTCATATTTGAAAAAAAAAAAAAAAATTTAGGAAGTTTTATAATCAATGTAGAAAACAGCGATATCAGTGACTCTGACGATTCATTACATATATTTTGCTGGATTCAGATTTGATATTCTATTTTGTTGTTTTATTTTTAAACCTCATTGATACTAGTTGTGATACCCTTCCATGCTGGACTGGGAGCAAAAGAAAACATAGAATGGGTCAGCTGCTTCTCTTCCCGGGCATACTGTAAAAGTCAGTTAAGGGACGGAGGTTTTATTGACGTTTTTGTGGGCGATAGGCTGATCCCCTATCACTGCAAGTCTCTCATCATCATTATAATACCTCCAAATTTGTCAAATGTAACATCAGATGGTCTTATAACCTCTGGTGTTCTGCCTACCCCAGATGGGATACAGGCGTGACGTTATGTATGTACGAGGGCGAATCAAAAAGTTCTTAGAATGAATACAGAAAAAAAGGTTTCTAAATTATCTTTTTATACATTATTATCTTATGAACGTCAATTAATGGCTGCCTCTTTTTTCAGATACGGTGACATGGTGCCCGGCACGATTGCTGGTAAGATAGTTGGAGGAGTGTGCTCTCTTTCCGGAGTGCTTGTCATCGCTCTCCCCGTGCCTGTCATCGTCTCCAACTTCTCCAGGATCTACCATCAGAACCAACGGGCTGATAAGAGGAAGGCTCAAAGAGTAAGTGGTTATTGAAAATTGTTGTGACTTCGGAACAGTCCTTCTATATTTCCTTATCCTAACATCATAATGTTCAAATCTTCCCGCTCCCTTACGCTCTGCGGCCGTATGCGCCACCTAACGGATTTTGATTGTCATATTGCGTCTTGCAAGAACCGCGTACGCAACGTCATTACATCGAGTGTGAAAATTAAGTAAAACTGAGAAAAATCTAAATATTAGTGTATTTATTGGCCAGATTGTTAGACTTCTAGTAAAATCCTAAGTGTTTGTGTAAATATCAACTGTGTGAACCACGACGGTGTGCTCCTGCCTTGTGAGTATTCCTCTTCCACATTATTCCAGTTTAGGAGTTATCTCTTTGTCCCTACTTTGAAGTTACTAGGTTAAGATAACCCCTGCTTTGGTAATCTCGGGATGCAAACCTTTTATGCACGCAAGCGTGGAACATTTCAATCTTAAGCGGCAACATTAGCAGCCGTTTGTGTTCGATGGTTCCTTTTTGGTACGGATTGCCGAGGTGTGGAACTGATCACTACAGTCCTGGTACTTTTAAGTGTCAAGTGATTAGGTATCTCGTGGATGAACTTGTACCACCATAGTCTTCCTGCACACTTTTCACAAGTTGGTATGGAAGACAAACATCCTATCCTTATTATACACGGTGTTTGGCACAACGTTGAACATATGTAAATGGGGTTAGGTGGGGTGGTCTGTTACCTAACCAGCACAAAAGATTTTGCCTAGAACTCAAGTTTTTTTTTATATTTTTGGATTGTTTCGCTTATGAACTATTTAAACCCGTCTAAAATATAATTTTTCAATGGTAGGTAATTTTTTTTTCTTTATTACAATTAAGGTGATTGGTAGTTTTCAAATTAAAAGATGCAAATTGTACATTGCTAGAAATAAAGTTATGGCCGCTCAAACACAAATTAGGGCAAAAAAAAATTTGAAACTCAAATTCGCGTTGCATTAAAAATACAATAAGAGTGATAGATGACTTCTGAATTGCTAAAAACATCTCTGACGTGTGAGCTTTCTACGGATATATAGTGTATTGAGATAACTTTTTCGTAAGTAAAGTTATTCTATCTTTTCTACCAAAGCGGACCATTTCGACGAAAATCTACTTATGCGGAAAATTCAATGTTATACAAAAATAATTAATGCTGAGGTTGAAAAAAAATTAAACGACCAATTAAAATCTGGTATCTTTTATTAAAAACATCAATAGCATAATTAAATCATTAAACACCTTAACTTATGAAGTCAATTTGAGCAAGACTTCATTTAGATTGGTAAAAAACATCGAATAATTTACTTACAAAGAAGTTATTTGTTGTTTAGGAAAAAGCCCTGTTATATCCTGACAACTTAAGGCCAAAACTTTGCTCGAGTGAAGCCGGGTACTGCAACTAATATACTAGAACAATGGCATTATTTAAAAAAAAACGTCATTATACGGGGTGTTTGGAGTCTGAGTAGCCAAATGGAAATTGTTGATGAGAAAGTCTGTTGATTATTTATGGCGTCTCATTTAATTGCATTAAGTCTTAAGTTACTTAATTATACAATTTTTATAGAAAATATCTATTGCTCCAACTTTTTAACCGACTACGGCGAAGCGAAAAGGGAGGGTTATGGTTTTGACCTGTATGTATGTATCTGGGTATGAATGTTCATCTGTTTCCTCACAACTTCTAAACTATTTATCACAATTGAACAAATAAGATGTCATTGGAAGCGTCTTGATTGTCCGCTGGTTAAAGGATACAAATGTCACAATAAATTTCCTACAGCTTCCTCTATGGGACTTAAAGTAAATAACTTAAATAAACATTTACGGTTTCGTGTGCGGTATCAAAAAAAGAGCTATTTTCAAACAGCTCAAATATGTAAACACTGTTACTCCAAAACATGTGAAAAAAAATAAGTTCAAAAACTAAAACCCGAGTACTAAAACACGCTCTAAAAAGTTTGCTAACTAAATGCTAAATGTTAATGTATTTTATACGTCATACTGACAGAGACATGGTTACATAATAGCCGTGGTCTTTTGCCACATATTGTAGCAAAACAGATTTTATTTATTTATTTATTTATTAAAAAAGGTTCGCCAACAAGGCACACACTTTTACATTCATAATATACGTACACAGTTATTAGAAAGGTTACATAAGTGCCACCTCAGTTAAAGGCAAACACAGCATGCTTAAATTAAATACTGTCTTATTATTATTTGTCAAGGAAAAATACAAAAATATTACAATCTTACAATCTATATCATTAATTAAATTAATTATTTTCAAATAAAAGAAAAAATAAAACATTAAGACATAAGAAAATAAAATAAAATTAAGTTACAAAATAAATAGTAAAATATATTAAAATTAATTGAGCTAATTATCCTTTCCTAATTAAAAATGTGTACCTATACAAAACAATAAATTATTAATTATTAACTTAGATGCATTATAATACATACTAAAATAAAATCATAGCGGCATACCATCAGGACTATACTGTAAATATATCTATATCAGTATAACGTATAAAAATACATAAATATTTCAGCGGAGACTATTTTGATTACTTGTGTCCTAATTTATAGAGCGTGTTTTTAAAAAACTAACTCTATAGGTCTCACAATCATACTTTCGTTAACATCCGAAAACCATGATTTTTCAAAAAGTTTTTTCTAAAAAAATGCTACAATATTATTACTTGTTAAACTTAGGGCTAAATATTATTCCATCATCACCAGCCCAGAGACATTTGCTGGACACAGGTCTCCCCCAAGTTGTAATGTTATTTAATTAAACGGTTTAATTTAAACCCAATAAATTTCCGACAGCTTACCCGTGAAACTTTTTAATTTGGCTACTTAACTTAGAAACACCCTGTATAATTCAAACCTCGTTCTATAGTTGTGTAAGTGTTCGTTTTAGAACAACACTGTCTAGGCTACCTGGCCTAGATTGTTCTTCATGAAAGGGCCAGGCTTATTAAATTACTAGCGAGCCACATGGCTTCACAGGTAACAGGAGAGAATCCAATATCTTCAAAGATAATTTTAACTGACTTCCAAAAGGAGGAGGTTCTCAATTCGTGTGTACAGTCACGTCTAATAAGATGTTTAAATTTTCATTGGAATTTGAAGCTTATGACAACCGAATAAGTTGCGAAATGTATACATCTTATTAGTTGGGCGTGACAGTACATCTTCTTTGTTCTTTTTTTGTGTTTTTGTTAAACGATTTTCGGACAGTTATGAATCGATTTTGATATTCTTATTTCATATGATAGAAAATACTTTAGGAGGCAGATCGTGAGCTTAACCGAAAAGAGTGTTACGACTTTTCATATTTAATCTATTTAGATATGATTGATAATGGTGATCATTTGCATATATTAAAATGAAAAACCGAAAATTACTGTCATGCTCATTTTAACTCTAAAAACCTAATAGTTGTTATATAATAAACGTCAACAAACGCTCAAAATTGAGAAAAAATGCAAGAACATGGCTTCGTATTTTTCGGATTTAACTCAGTATATCAATACGAATTGATTAAAAAAAATACTATTTGAATTGAACACTGCAGATACCAATTAATAATGCCAAGTACTTTTTTGTACCTTTACAAAGTCAAAGTCCTAAAATCTAGATAAGTTTTAGGTAAATTCTACATGGAAAAATGTATGAAAAATCACGCGCATCCCGAGCGTACGATTTAGTACCAGTGCGTTTTTGGATTTCAAGGCGTGTTTGATGCACCAACAAAGTTATGTGTAGTGAATTTGTGTACTTTGTGATGAACTTTAAGTTATTATTGATTAGTTATTTTTATAACTAATTAATTTCAGTAAGTAGAAAAAAAAACAAAAACCAAACGACAAGCGGTCGCGCGAAATTGATGTCGCTCACGGACGGCCTAGCCCCTTAAGAAGTGGTCCCGTATAAATTTCAACGAAATTGATATCGTATTTTTTTTTATTTGACTTTCTTTTAACTTCCGACATAATATGTCACAATACGATGAATTGTAATTTGATAAAAAAAAGCCGAAAAAATGAATAATGTTAGGTAGTGAAGTCGGTTTTTTTAAAGCTCTGCATTCGTTGATTATCATATTTCAGCTAATGTTAAAGAAAACGTGAATATTATTTGCTATAAAAATTCCGGGTGCGCATCTTTTCACATAACTTTTCAACTCCTAAGATTGGAATTCCAAAAATATTTCTCATATCATTTAATATCATAATCATCATTCTTCATAAAAAAATTAAAGTCTAAATATTATAAAACATAATCATTTGAATAAATACCTATAATATTTTTTTATCCATATTATTATATATTATTTTTTATCCATATTATATAAATATTTTTATCCATATTATTCAAAATTATAATGTCTATATTCATACATTTTTGTTACATTATACTAATATATTCATTAACATTGTGATGCAAAAGATTATGCGACGAGAAGAGCTCCGCGCCGGAAGACGTAGTCGGTGCGCCATCATCCCTAAAGTGTGAGTTCGGTCATCATAACCCCGAAATGGTCAATAGTCAAGCGATTTCTCAATAAGACAAATATATGATATATTTACTTTACATACAACTGAGTCGATCGCGGCACATGACCTGGCACGCGGATCGCTGCCATAGCTAGCGTAACCATGCATTGCGTAATGAATTCTTTTATTTCGGTTAAGCTTACTCAGTTAATAATGAATATATAATTGTTATTAAATTATTTCTCTTCATTTATTTATTTAACAATTTATGTACACACAGTTGAGATACAATTAAGAGACAATGAATAAAAATAAGTACAAAGGTACAGCTTATCTCTTACGAAATTTCTTACGGCAGACCCATTCATGTATGATCTCAAACTATCACGTCCTTGAATTTCGAAAGTGATCCACCAGTCACCCTGTATAGTAGTTACCGGGTAGTCGGAGCAAGTAGGCACTAACTCAGGTCGGACAGAATGTTAAGGATAAATATATAGCATATTTTAAATCCAGTCAACACTTTTCTTTCATGCTGGACTGGGAGCGAAAGAAAAGCATAGAATGTACCAGCTGCTTCTCTTCCCGGGCATACTGAAAAAGTCAGTTAAGGGACCGAGGTTTTATTGGCATTTTTGTGTGCGATAGGCTGACCCCTGTAACTGCAATAGCCTCTCTCCATCATTATAACTCCTCATTTGTCACAGATGGTCTTATAACTTCTGGAGTTCTGCCTGCCCTATTAAGGATACAGGCGTGAAGTTATGTATGTATGTATGTATGCCAATATACACTTTGGACCACTTTTGGACCGGATTTATCACGTATGATTATGTTTTACATTTTAACTCGACATTTTGGTATATGGTCTCGAGCGAATATGTGAGTCGAACCGTGTAAAAAAATACAGGGTGACTGGTGGATCACTTTCGAAATTCGAGGACGTGTTTGTATGAGATCATACATGAAGGGAAAAATTAAATGAGAAATTAATATTAATCATTGACTGCGTAAACTTAACCGAAAGTTAAAGAATACATTACGCAACGCATGGTTATATAAACGTAATAGAATAAATACTTAGTGGGTGGTGGTGTGCGTGTGGCAGAAACACTACTGTGTGCGTGTTGACTGAGACGGCGCGTCGAAAAAAATTTAGTAATGTCTCTTTAATTATTTATAGGGAATTCTGGTGAAAAATTAATTACCTACTTTTATAGCATATTTATGATCAGAATCGAGTACAGAGTGCTCTCTTTAAACATCTAAAAATTGTCACCAGCCACCCTGTAGGTATAATTAAAAATAAATAACTTAAAATCCTTCTATCCAATCTTCAGAAAGCCCGCCTGGCGCGCATCAGGATCGCCAAGGCCTCCTCTGGGGCCGCTTTCGTCTCCAAGAAGAAGGCAGCCGAGGCCCGCCTCGCTGCGCAGGAATCCGGCGTAGAATTAGATGATGCGGGAAGAGATGAAGACATCTTCGAATTGCAGCATCATCACCTCCTGAGATGCCTGGAGCGTACTACGGTATGTATAGAGGTTGACTATCGTTTTGATTTTCTAATAAGTGGTTTTCGTGTAGCATGGTGAGATTTTTGGGTACAGTCAGCGTCGTTGATATGTATGATAGTCGGGAAAGTCGTTTTTAGTCTTGTTTCTTTGAAAAGTTATGAACCTAAATAAATTGATAAAAAAATACGTTAAAATAACGAATTAATTTTTAGTTTTTCTTATACATAGATTTATGACTTTAATATTGTTTTTATTTTATATACAAAACTTATAAGAATATGCCATCATGAATTGTTTTTAACACGTGGAGGTCTCTTTTAATCAGAGACTTTGATGTTGACTGTACGCGACTGTTCCTCGCATGAGTGTCATTATGTGTGATAGTTACAAATATTAAGGGCATACGCTAAAACATGGATTACTTGGCAATACCAGAGGAATACTGAGAATGGCTCAAGCTATTTGTTTCTTAAGTCATTAAATTGAAGTGGTGATTGTCAAAATAAAAAAAAATAATTTAATACGCCAGTTTCGCTAAAATAAGTGACGTCAAAAACTCAAGTTCTCAACCTAAGCTATGTATGACGATCGCCACCCGTACCCTTAGTATAAGATGGCACTGATAATGAGGGTTCAGGATTAGACGATCATCTGACAATGCCAACAAAAAGTCGTTAACTGCAACATGCCGTCCACCCTTTAGCGTATGCCACTTAATGTTTTGTTTGCCGTTGGTGTGGCATGTTTTAATAAATGTTTTTTTCTTAACCACCCTGAGAGACCGATTAATGTGATATTTAAGGAGGTTAAAATAAAGATAAAATTTACTACAAAACATGAATTGAAGGTTAAGATGCAGATTATTTTATATTTTTAAGTATAAGGATCGTTACATTCAAAGTTTCAGATGTCGGAAACAAATGTTTAATAGTATGAAGATTGTTTCAGTGACACAGTCATAATATGAAATAGTTACTTAGGACGGTTTATTATTTTATTTTCAGAGAACATTATCATGATAATTCTAACATATACCTAGTAATAGTGTTCTCAACATTTGAGATACCTATGATGTAGGTAAAGAAAAACGTACTATATGCCAGTAATTTTTCGTCGTCAATACTAAGATGGAAAATTCTACTTTGAACGAACATTCTCGATGAACTCAATAAAAGTCCAAGTAACACATAAACAAGTTATTGAAACTTTGTGAGATCGAACTGTTGATCTGCTATCTTTCAAATTACAGAGTAGTTTTCAAACAGAGCTGACAATTTCTTCCATTTTTCTTCATTGCTATCAAAATATTTTCGACAGTTGGCATATTTAATATGCTTAGGTACTTAATTTACAAAACATACATAGGTACTAATTACAGAACATTTAACCGTATTAACAGAAATATTATTTAATATCAGCTTTTATTTATCAGAAGGGTTATCGGTAACTAATCCAATCGAGGGTCGATATTAATTTTTCCAACTTTAATTTGGAATATAAATATTTGTTACGTTTTCACGATTTTGTTTATCTAGCATATGTTTAAAAGGTACACAGATCAAGATAAATCAAGTGCCTTTCGTTTTCAAATTGACGACATTGTCGTCATTTATAAAAATCCAAGCTTTTACAAACAAAGATTGAAATAACTAGAACAGCAGCTTAAGCAATCAAAAAATCCATTTCTCAAAGAAACTAGCTGTTGATCGTCACACCATAGATGGCGTTATCATCAATAACATGACATTTCATGAAAGAATTGAACGAAATGCCCAATGCAAAAATATCAAAAAATAATGGTAGAAGTTCAATTGAATCTTCGGACTTTTAATTTCGAACTAAGCCAAATTTATTTTATATCTGCAAAATGGCTTGATGCATCGTAAACTCTGAATTTTCAGTTACTTAAATCGGGGCTGTCTGTGAGATCTTGAAACTATCTGTCAAATCACCAACAACAGCAACTCTCTGCATTTTCTACTAAATTCATCACGGAGAGTATTCCTGGGCAATGGTGGATTCTTGTTTACCACTTGTTAATGTCATCAACAAAATAACATGTTAATCATTGAGATGATGAGCGGTCTACCACTAAAATTCTATTGTGTACTTCGAAACTCTGAAAAAACTTTCAACAGTGGATGCGAGAAGATTCAGCTTTTTAACACAATCACACAATCTTACACATCTTACAATCTTTACAAGCTCTTTTACTAAAAATACTAAGAATATATCACGTGCGTTCACTTCTGCTATGACGCTTAACACAGAAAAGTTTTCTTTGCAGAATGCACTGAAAATCATGATTGGAAGCTTTTTATTGCAGAATTTTATGATGCACTGTGGATATGCAAGAACAAAGATTGAACTAATAGGCAACAAGCAAGATTTGTTAACAAGAAGAAACAGACACCATTTTAGTGCACAGTGGTACGAACAAATTAAAAATCAAAAGAAATTTGTAATATTACAAATATGAGTATGTTGGACGCCTTGCGAATGATATTGATTCACATCACTTGAGTGCGGAGTGTTTCTTCAAATATGCAAATTCAAGTTTAGAAAGAAGAAGAACTCATAGATACTCTTTTCCACAATTTTCCGAATTTGCAAGTCAACTCACCGACACAAAGAACCTGTATCACATCTCACCTTTGAGTATTCCAGAAAACTACATCTTTTTCACTTGTTTTTACAGCTACCATTCCTTCTCTGCCTTGCAAAGGGTGAAAGAGATAGATCTCTTTTTGGCATCTTTAGCTCTGATTTTGCAAAGCATGATGGCTTGCTCCAATATTCCAGGATCGCGAGTTTGTTGAAATCGAGAATCCATTCAACGGAGCTGCCAAACGTCCAGGGTCTCCCTCTCCCCTCGCATCTCCGGCTCACTCTGGGAGAGCCCCTGCGTTGCTAGCCTGCTGTGCCCGGTGTGGCTGCTGTCCCCAGAAGTACCAGGTGAATATGGCTTAGCTTCATTTTTGGTTCATGAAGGTTCGCATATTAGCGTTTCTATATCCCTATTAGAAATTTAACTCTTAAAACTATAACGTAAATGAAGCTTAGATTAGGTCAGTCAAACAACAAATAAAGCTGTGGTTAAATATACAACTGAATTATTCGTCAAACTGAAAGTCTCGTAATTTTATCCATAAATAATAATTGCAACATGAGAAATGCTCTAATGTAGTGTAGTATACATCAAAATTCAAAGTGAGCTTTTAAAAACTACCGAAACGAGTGGATTTTTAGTAGTTGTTATTTTTTTTGATATTTAAACTCCAAGCTATATGTTTTTTATTCAAAGTAACAATACATAAAAATACTGTCTGAATGAAAAATTGCAAAACTTATTGATTAAAAATAATCTAGCGATTTTCTTTACTAATAATCAGTTTACTTTATAAGAGTTACATAATAAATTCCTTAAATAATGAACTATAAACTATAATAAAAAACTATAAAAACACCCAAAATAAAAAAATAAAAAAATCCTACGATTAAAAAAGGGAAATTGGTCAAAGTGGCATATGCAATTTATGCCATGTTGGTTAGTGGCTCAGATTAAGCCAACGCGAAAATTAAGTATTTGTAAATTTAAAAACCACAAATCTTATAAATTTTGACACGACCTTTTGAAGTGAGGCATTATTACTAGTCATAATTTAGTAGGTATTGAAAATGCTCGATGAATCAGCTGAAACATCGTTTGATAATATCATAATATCAGTTTTGTTTGATCGACTTATGGTACGTCTAATGAAATGTATGTATACACTTCGCAACTTATCTTATAATATATTGTGTAATGTATGTATCTTAGAAGGCGTGACTGTACAAACGAGGAATTTTCGCGGTGTAATTTTCTCTCGTGTCTGTTGTTTTTAAAAGTTTACTTAGATTAAAAAACTAAGATTTATTTTAATACTCCTTCTTTCTAAGTTAAATGTTAGATGTTGACGTTTATGTAAGTCTTGCATGAACTGAACTTTTTTATGTCTTTATTGTTTGAGTTTTAAGTTTTTAGTTTGTACGATACCTTTTCTATGGCTGTTGATAGTTTTATTTTGTTTGTCGATATTAGCTTTGATTTTAACAAAAAAAAATTCATTAAATACTATTACTATTGTATAAGTAATCAATGTTTCACAGCAGATTTTCATTACTGGCGTCTGATTGTATGTCAGCTCAGTGTTTTCTGATTATGGTTTCTAAAATGAAGCTATATTGAAATAAGTTTATTTTTTTAATGAGAAAAGGACTTTTTGCAAACGGGATATGTACTATTTTGTAAGTTTTAATGGTCCTAGAAAATATATCGTTTGCAAACTGAGTTTTTTTTAATAATTGAAGGAAGAAGACAGTTTTACGACAGCTAGAATTTAAATATTCTAGTGTAGTCCTTATTAAGTTCTGCAACCTTCATCTCATGGCTTGGCCTAGATAAAATGATGCGTTGATAGTTTCAAACGGTAGCAAGTGTGCCTATATTTTAAACTTGACAGTTAAGAATGAACTTAAACACGCACTTAATTCCAAATAAAACAAATGCAATATAATTTCGCGGAATTCTTACCACGATTTCCGATTTTTATTTCGCGCTTCTGATATTTCGATGCTGTTACAAGCGCCATGATCGCGGACTGGCAGATGAAGGTATAGACTTACAAAGTTAACTGACCCGGTGATGGCGGCGCTAGCGTCTTTATTATTGACTCCACAACTCTAGTTCTTGTAAGGATAAATTTTAGTTCCAATTTTCCCCACCAGATCAGATAAGTTTGAAGCACTTTAGGCGGTGATAACATTTAGAGATCTACCCCTTTTCTTGTTCGTTTTGATCTGCTTCTACTGGAAATCACATTAATGTCACTTTTGCAAAACACGCTCACAGTATCACAGGGTTTTTGACCGGACACACTACGACTGTTGGTTTTTCCTTGGTAGGAATCCCGCAAAATAAATAAATTAAAGTGAAAATAACCGCGAAAATTCAAAACAAATGCAATATGTTAATGAGAATTACAAATATCAGAGACATCGTCGCTCGGTCAGATGCATTAGTCCCATCGGAATGCCGACTTGTCGAAGAAGGGAGGTAAGCAGGACAACAATAGTATTCCTGAAACTTTTTACAGCTAGAATGAGGTCAATTCGTCATCGCACTCTCTTATGTTAAAATTTGCGGATTTCAAACTCAACAGTTGCTTACAAAAGCTATTTTGAATTCTCTAAATTTGACTT
Organism: Stenoptilia bipunctidactyla; assembly: GCA_944452665.1. Taxonomy (NCBI): domain Eukaryota; kingdom Metazoa; phylum Arthropoda; class Insecta; order Lepidoptera; family Pterophoridae; genus Stenoptilia; species Stenoptilia bipunctidactyla. Next base: position 19,964,798 of record OX101743.1, on the reverse strand, counting down.
GAGTGAGAGAGACTTTAAATTAGAGGGGAGAACGGGTATGGATGTCATACGGGTTGGTTGTCACAACTGTTATAAAACAAGCGCCGAAGAAGCGCCAGAGCGCCACCTGCCTCTCCGCTACCTGAGTATCTGAGGTGAAGCGCTCTTGTACTTCTTCGGCACTTGTTATTCAAATATTTATTCGTTCAGTTTTGTTTTATAACAGTTGTGACAACCAACCCGTGAGAAAACCACACCCGTTCTCCTCTACTATGTATTGAATTTTACTGGCGTAGAAGAACTATGACATGAGCTAACAGTGTGTGTTGTGTTGAGAGTGGTATTCATCAATGAAAATGTAGACGTTTTTCAAATAACTTTGTTTCATTATGGCTGTTGAGGTTCCTTTAAAAAAATGTAGAGCTGAACATCGAAATCCATGGTTTATAATGTTTGTTATTTATTAAAAGCTACCTATTTATTAAAACTTTCTCGTAAGGAAGTTACATATAAAATGCAACATATTCATATAACCTTCCATGCTGGACTGGGAGCGAAATAAAAACATAGAATGAACCAGCTGCTTCTCTTCCCGAGCATACTGTAAAAGTCATTTAAGGGACAGAGGTTTTATTGACGTTTTTATGAGCAACAGGATGACCCCCTGTCGCTGCAATAGTCTCTCTTCATCATTATAAAAGTCAAACGTGACATCAGATGGCTTCATAGCCTCTGGTGTTCTGCCTACCCCATAAGGGATACAGGCGTGAAGTTATGTATGTATGTATATTCATATGTATATGGAAATAATTATTTGAGCCTCATACTAGTCTGAACATTGATTTTTGCAAAATTTGTCGTCCATATAGAATTTGGTAAAAAAAATTACCCTTTGATTTATTATTCTTTAGTTAACATTGTAAATAGAGATTTCAAGTGTCAAAATGCTCATATTACTATGTTAAGACTAGTTTAGTTAAAATGTTGTTTAAGTAATGATTTAAACTGACAGTTAGTTAAGCGTTGAGAATATTGATACTAATAATAATAATAAGTCCAGATAATTTGTGAAGCTAATCTGTTTTAAGGTACAGTCGGCTGCATTAACATACAAATACACTTCATCGAAAAATATAAAAACACTTATAAAATGCGGAACCCTAATATAGAATGTGTGTATATTATTGCTAGCTATTATACAGTAATTAATACCTTATTACCTCTTTAGTGACCAAAGTTGAGTGTTTTTAGTGTGTTGTAATGCTAGTAAGTGAGGTATTCATAATTTAAAAAAAGTGATGATGGTTTAAGTTTAGATTTCAAGAAAATTATGACATTGCTAGTTTTCGTAGAATAAATATAGGTAGCAGTATCTAAGTTAAAGTTATAGGTAGATTTAAATTCTTTTAGTAAAAAATACAATATCTTCTCTTTAAAACACTAAACTATAACCCTTTTTTCATTATTACACTTTCACCGCCCATATGCAGAGCCTTAGCTTTTTTATTTTATAAAACAAAACATTTCGTTAAATATCATAATATCGTTTCGTCTAAATGTTAAATTACATAACTAAAAATATTATAATACCTTTTTAAATAATTTCAATACTCACGATTATTATTTCTCTTTTGATTTTGTTTATCCTAAAATTGTGGAAATTTTATCGTAATTGATTGGATGTGACAGGTCCTGCTTTTAGACTCAAGTAGAAAGGGAGGGATGCGGGGGGCGCGGAGATATACAGCGACCTCTAGGCCCTCTGAAACCTCAGTTTCGGCTGCTCCCAGCGAAGATCAGATACCAGTACGTCACTCCGATTATACTTACAGCGAAACCGGTGCTTTTTTATCCATATTCGTTCTCTTTTCTGTTTTCTTAGTAAACAATAGACTCAATTTGTAATTACATTGTTTGGTTTAAAGTTTCTCTAATCAATCAAACCTAAGTTTGAAATTGAGTTTAAAATTAGAGTAACTATGCAAGGTTTTACTGGAACTAATGTTTATACAAAATGATCATTTTAGCCTTTATGGACAGATATCAGATAAATTTCTGATTATGTTTAACTAAAAAACCAATCAACACCTTTTTTTTTGACTGGAGGAGAACGTGCTATCACTTGTTGCACTCAGCCTCAGCCGAGCGCCCTCCGACGACGGAAATGGTCCAGTACACAAGACCATTTCCCCACAATAAAAAAAAAAAGTCATGCAAAGATATATTCTGTTATTGAAATTCAAAAAATAAACTAGGTACTGACATATATCTCTTTATATATACGATTTATCAATCTGAATAATTTTCTCTCGTGTAATATTGGACAAACGTAGGTATTTATTGCTCTTGCTTTTTTAAACCGATTTCGCTGTAAGATTCCATCGGATTATTTCTTTACAAAAAAGGCTTTAAATGTCTGCAGAGTGTTGGCTGCTACAAGGTGTTGCTTTTTATAAAATTATTGGTGTTAAATATAAAATTGTATAAAGTTTGTCGTCTGTGTTTTTTTTTCGTGTATTTTACATGGTGTAAGCTTACGCTTAATGGTAATTATTATTTGTAAATTAAGATATCGATGTGCGTAATTATCCTTTTTTATATTTAAATGTGTTTTTTATTGTAGATCCAGAAGTGGTTGTTATATAACTTTTTTCTAAATTGAAAAAAAATGTATTACAATTTTTTGGTGATGCCAACACACTGCACACATTTTTATGATTGGCAATTATTTTATAACAAAATTCTGTAAGCGTTTGCAAAAGCCTTATGTGGTTGCTATGAAAATCGTAGAATAAATAATTGACATTGTGTAATCAAAGTAGATCATGGCTACAATTTAAGATTTTAATAAAAAACTTTAATTTTTATCATGTTTTCAGTAATCTACTAGCAATAAATACAATGAAATAAGTAAGTAGTAGTAATCATTTTCGAGATTTTAGTTAACCATACCATCATTTACAATAATAATCATTAAAAATAAGTATCATTTCGAAAATAAACACAACTCGCTAATGGGTCTACATCGACTTTCATATCACATTTTTTTACCATTTGACACAAACTATTTAAGCATTTTATCTGTACTTTAGCACACTTTTTTTATAAACATTGTATACACTGCAATCTTTCACACTTTACCTTTTTACTGTATTCGCTTCTTCTGTGTGTATTTAAAATATACTTACTGATTTTCTTCTATTGCTTTTCGATGTTAGTTTCGACGTAATAATAATTATGTGAAACTATATTATGTGTGTCAGTAGATAGACGTTTTGTGGGTAGACAGTCTTTCGTTTTGTACATTTGTAATTTAAATACTTTAGTAATAAGGTATGTTTGGCTGGTTCTATTTTACAGGAAATATAAAGCATGACTTTTAAAAAAAAATATCTGGTATCAAAAAATATAAGAAAGCGCAAGCGAAAATTATACTTCTTCGAATGAAAGTAATTAAACATTTGTTATATAGCAATTGTAGGATCTTTCCAATATGTTCCGTTTGACCCGGTAAAGAAATACGAATGGCCTGTATTTTCTACAAAAATTATACATTTTCCCCAAACTAATCTAATATAAAAGCATGAATTTTTTTTACATAATAAATATTTCTTGACTATGAACTGTTATAATTATTCCTTTAGCACCACTTAAAATCTTTAGTTTTGCCAAAACTTTGATGGTATTTGTGTTATTGTTTGAAATGTTTGTGCTGTACGTTGTATTGTATCTTTCATTCTTTTTTAACATATTCTAATTTTAAAATAAATGTAGGTTTGAAATTTACTTGATATAACATCTTCACTGCTAAGAAATTTGTAAAGTCAGTAAGAACTATTGTTGTACGGTCAGAGTTGTAAAAGTAGATATAAGTAATAAGTAAAATTATCAAAACTTAAAAAAGCTATTCTTAATTAATTTTAAAGGTAGAGTAATTTGATAATGGAAACAATTTTATAGGTTACATAAGATTTTGGTGTAGTTAGTTGTATTGTACAAAACTCAAATAATTTATTAACACGTATCTATCTCTTTCAGCAGGCTTGCGGCAAATACATTCCGGCCGGGAGCACGGTGCAGGGCAACCAGACCGGCGTTGCAATGGACGGAACATATTTGGTCGAAGCATCATTCTAGGGTCCGTCTATCAGTGCTCCTGCCGAGAGCTATGTGTAAAATTTGTGACTTTTGAACTGTGTACTAAGCACACGGTTCATCGGACTTGAGTTTAGATGACTAGTTTGCAACTAGTTAAGAATAAAATTTAGATAGTAACAGTATGGTGAACACGAATCTCGTAAACAGCGAACCGCTACGTTTCTAATGAAAACGACAAGTATCAGGGCTTGTTTTGGAGTATTTATTTAATTTGGAATCAACGAAATATTTAACTATGTTGTTAAACTATATCACTATATTGTTGCTGTTTGAATATAAATGAAACTTTGGCCAAAATTGAGGCTGTATTTTGAACCACAATTATTAGGTTTACTTATCTTTGTAATTTTAATATTGTGTAAGTCTAACATGATACTGCCTACGGTAACAACAAACATCAGGTTTTTAGGGACGAATTGAATTTCACATTGAGTGCTAATGTGTAAGGCATTATAGTGATGAAGAGAAACGCTATAATTATCCTTATTTTTATTATCAACAAGCTACTAAAGCTGCTAATGATATGTGTACATATTCTAATTCCTCAGCATGGGCTCTCAATTCAAGGCAGTCCTTTAAAAAATTCTTGCCATTAGACTCATTTAGAGTAACAGGTGTAACTATAATCAGTATTATAAATGTTCTTAAAGTTAACATGTGAATGTTGGAACAGAAACCTCTACCAAAAATATTCTAAACATCATAATATGAGTTAGATTTCTTGAAATGAAAGCACAGAATTTTTCAAATAGTTGTTAAAACCATACCGTTTTTAGAACCGAGATATTGATATGATATGATAAACCATATCAAAATTTTACTGGCTTCTTATTACTGTAACCTGTTTTACTCAAAATAACTATATTCTAGTTAGCAACTACCTTGTCTTAGAGTCTTTAATTTTGACTCTATCTTTGTATTTGTAAAAAGCAAAGAACCGAACGGTCACGGTCGTTTGAAAATAAGTGAATCTGACTAAAACGTTTCAGTATTCTAATAAGAATGTATTTGGTCATTGTACACGGCTATGCACTTGTTAAATGTCTAAGAGAGCAACAGTCAAAAACCTTTTGATCACTAGTACTCTCTAGTGCCTTCCGTCGGATACTTCAAATAGTCTTAAATGTTGTTATTCTGTGTTAGTGACAGATAGACATCGTACGTAGATATTATTAAATTGAAGAAAATACATTTTTAGTAATAAATAATTGAAAATGGACAATTTATTGGTCTACTCTTGACTTCGACTAAATACAGCTACACTCGTATCAAATAGTTCGACGTTGACGACTAGTTAGTTTCCTAACAAATACTATTGTGTGACGATGTCAATGATCAGTTCACAAATTGATATTGATTTGCTGCATTTTTAGAGCTGGAATATGACAGTATCTAGTTGGAGTATAGCGTAAACCAATCATCAAACTATGCTAAAGAACTAATGTTTGATAATGAAGGAAAAATCATGAAAATGAATTCAGTTGTTTATGTAGATGACATAATGACATGATCGTAGCGTGACCCCTTAAGGAGATAGACGTTGTAGATAAAAGATCTTATGAATGCATTAGTTTGAAGTTAAAACTAAATAGATAGATGAATTTATGTGGTTAAATAGTCATTAATTTAAGTTTATAGTTAGTTCTCAAGATGTGAATAGTTGAGTGTACCTATCTGCATTGAATGCATGTGTTAAATATAACTTTCATAGAATTAACTTTTATTTTCTAGTTAATAAAACCGAATTCAATGTTGAAAATATCTTCCAGAGTATTGCCACAATTTCTAATAGTGATAAAAACTACATACTATTCAATAAATTTGATAATGTACCTAAGTAATTGTAATTAATTGATAAGAAGAAATTAATTCCTAGGTTTTATTTGTATTTCATGTGAATTCCTGTGAGCTGAGTATAATGCTTGAGAGATCGTAATTGTAAATTTTGAAATGAATCAATTGAATTAATTGCATTAAATATAATCATTGAATTGAATAAACTCATCTTTTAAAGTTGTATGATGTTCCTGTGATTCTATGGCTGTTCTATATTGTTTCCAGTTTGTGTATTTACTCAATGTGTTTACCTTAAGTTCTTTGTTACATTCAATTACAACCTTTTTTAGTGTCTTTTGCACCTTTATATACTGTACTTATTAATTATGTTTAAATAAGTATTTTAGTTTTTGTTTTTGGAACCACAGATATCGCTTTGTTTGCGGAAGACATCTCTTCAAATATAAATTAATTTATTATTAAGAACACCTCCATAGTATATCGTTACAATAGTAGGATGTCATTGTTTGGATTGCTGTAAACTATAATACTTATATACTAAAAGAAACAATAATACTTGTTATATATAAGACCCTTATTTATTTTATCGTTTGTTAAATTTGTATAAGTTTAAAAATTATGTATTTATAATATAAAATATACTTTCAATCTATAAATATGACCCTTGTTACAATAAAAACTATTTTTAATAACTTGCTTTTATAATTTTAAATTTCAACGCTCATGTAAATATTGAATATAAAATTCTAATGTCTGTTAATAATATTGCGTAGAAAATATTGTAAATTTAACTGTTTATTTGTAAAACTTAATAGGTATTGTTAAATAATTTTAGTAGGAGACTTTACTATTTTACTTTAAATAAATCCAGTCTTGAATTGTTAAAAACATGATGTTTATTTGAGATTAAAAATATACATGTAAGTTTGGCATGGCGTGAAAAAAATAGTTTTACGGACAAGTGTGCCGTCTAAAATTACGAATCAATCATAACACAGTGAATCGGTAGGCACTAGTATTCCACAGTCTGTCATGAAACATTTTATTCATACAGATATACATACACAGTTAGAAATTTATCTTACTAAAGGTACACAAGCTAAAAAGGAAAAGGCTAAGAGATAAAGGATGCTAAAGAAAATTAGATCATAACGATATTTTGGCAGAACACAATATCACCACCGAACTAGTACTCCTTTGATGGGATGAAATTTCTGTAATATAATCTACAAAGCATTGTTATATGAAAGTTGAAAGAAAGTGATAACGCAAGTATGCTCTTAGTTTTTTTTTTTGCTTTCAAGTTCCAAACATCCCGTTCATGAAATAAGCTATTTTACAAAGGCTATTTCTATTGTAAAAGATGTACCTACACGCGGTTTTGAGTGTCCTCTGTGTTGAAATATTACCGTCCTTATAAATACATTTTTACCGCACCAGGCCAAATCGACATTGCATATTTTTAGCCTTACCATACGAGCAAAAACCATGCAGAATCGAAACATTTATGGTATGGTATTTAGTTTTAACTATAATCTACCAAAAAATGAACTACCTTGTACTAGAAAAAAAATATGACTATATTATTGAAATAACAAAAGAAATTCGTTTGATATTAACAACTGTTTCAAAATAATATAGTTAAGTATATGGATAGATTTTCTCGCAACAATAAGCGTCCATATGAAGTACATTTATTGGTACTTAACTTAGTTACACGAAAAGCTATACATACAAAATTAAATATTACGAGTATATCATCTATTCAAAAGTTCTGACAGCTTATATTAAATCGAAGACTGTTTCTTACAAATCAAATTACTGTCCAAGACTGTATTTTTTTCAATAATTTTCAAAATATCCGCTTTCTAACTAAATAATACGCTAGTAAGAGTTTTATTTGATTAGGAAAAATTGCTTGTCGTTTTTAACTGAAATCCTGAAGGACATTATTTAGGTGTTTAAAAAAAAATAACTTCATGAAAATGACTCATCGTGCAAATAAACTTTTGCAAAAGTAAAATTCAATCAAACGGGATTAATAGTTAGTAAAGTTTTTTAATATCCCCAGTACAGTATGTTCAGATACATGAAAGAGATATTGAGTTTTGACAATAATTATGACAAAATATATCAACTCACACTGAAATCTGCGCCGTGTATGTGTTGTGAAGTCTTACCAGTCATATTTTCTGAACTATTTATGAAACAATAAAACCTTTTTGAAACGGTTCTTTTATAGCTTTTGATTAAATCGTATTTAAGTTATTTTATTTCCCATATAAATATTTTACAGTAATTTATTTGTCGGTTCTCCAAACGAATTAGGCCCAAATATATTTTATTGGGCATGAATAAACCCGCAGTTTAAGTTGTTACTCAAGCAATTTTTCCTACAAAAATGAACTCTTAAGCATCTGTCAAAAAATTAAGTTACCTTTAAGTTAGTTTAATTCAAGTCCCAAGACTGTTTCGTCAAAGTAAGAAATGATAGCATGTGGCGTGGCGTAGTATGATATGAATGTGAGTAGAAATATAAAAAAGTTGTTGGACCAATCTTGGGATATGTTATTCTCTATTTGACACTTCGTTTCCATAATCAATCTCGATCCTTAGTTGTCGATCGTCGATCAGTAATGGGAAAGAAAACTGTTTACGGCTTATGCAAAATAATATGATTTTAATGGTGCGTACAGACTGCTAGTAATGCAACTAGTAATGTAACATTCTGCGCAAGTTGCGTATTTGGACGTGTGGTGCGCAGAATGTTACATTACAAGTTCCATTACAGCAATCTCTACGCACCATAACACTTAAAACTATACGAACAGTAAAAATAACAGAGATTCTCTTTCAATATAAACTAAATCTTGTTCCTGATTTTCTAGGGCATAAGATATAAGATACGACTTACGCAAGTGAAATTGAACGATAACTTTGGCGATGAGGTAACACAATATGCCTCAAACTTTAGTGGTCGCGGGTTCGATTCCCGTATGGAACAAGAAAAGAAAAAAATGTTCCGGGTCTAGGTGTTTATTTATATAAGTATTTATATTCTAGGTTCTCCCCTAGTTCGCTACATGGTATCCCATAACACAAGCTCAGCTTAGTTTGGGGCCATGTAATTGGTCTGGTTGTTCGGGAATTTTATTTTTATTTAAATGATTAAAAAACTGATTGTCTGGGGATTTGATTTATTATTTACTAGCTGTTGTGCGTGGTTTTACCTACGCAATTTCGATTCCCGCGGGATTTTCGGGATAAAAAGTAGCCTATACGGATTCGGAAGAATCCCTCTAAGTAATGGTAAAAGAAATTTTGAAATCGGTCCAGTAGTTTTTGAGCCTATTCAATACAAATATACAAAAATACAAAGGTTTCCTCTTTATAATATTAGTATAGATTACTGATTGTTTATTTAACATAGTTCGAAACGGTGATATTTGGCAACCGATCTTGTTTGCAGGTTCGTAACTGGTCAGACTTAGAAGGGTTCCCCCTTTTTGCTCGGTATAATAACATAACCGTTAAAGCCATCTAGTGTGGTCTGCAGTGCTAGCACGGATCTTTTGTCGATCGTAAGTTTACGAATGCTCGTATAGTATGGAGACGGTTTTGCAAGCAATAATTGAAATCTATCCATTGCCGCACGGTCAGCTTAAATAAATGTGTTCCTTGTTAATTTTGAATGTTTGTTAACAGGTTCTACTCTTAAATAACTGTAAAATAAAAAATTACATTGTTACTAAAAACTTGCAACCGACTCCATACTATACGAGCATTCGTAAACTTACGATCGACAAAAGATCCGTGCTAGCACTGCTGGTGTATCTAATCAAACCTCATGCAGTTAACTCAATAATTAATAGGTGTATAATGTATCTATACAAGGGGTACCTTAATGTTCTTTTCAACACACTTGCTCGTAAAGTGAGCCTTATTCTATTGAATTTAGAACTATAAACTGGGCTATAAGTCACACGTGCATAATATATTATACCCTAGTGCACAATATAATGAATCCTACAAAGTTGAATTGTACCTTTGTGCAAATTACATGCGAGTAAACAGAGCATATTTTATTGATCCGGGTTATACATTAAATATTTTCAGAAACAACAAAGAGGTTTCATACCACTTCAAATCCATATACATTTTTAAATGTTTGCGCCTTATATTAGTAAAAAAAATATGTATATCAAACAAATTGTTCACAATTTACAATAATTTGTTATAAAATATTAAAATATTTGCATTTACCACTAAATCACAGCCTCGACTGTAATTAGCAATTTAGCTCACTTGTTACATAATATACTATTCATTTGGAATTGATGTGTAGAGGCTGCCTGCAAGAGGTGTTGCGCTAATTAAAATTAACCCTGTATAAAGAAAGTATGCAGTCACAAAACTAAATGGAAGTAAACACAAAGTAGGCAAATGTAATTTAAAAGCTAAAGGCGGGCAGCCCTATCACATGTGAACGGACCGCGGCGATGTAGGCATTTATTTCAAAGATGCGGCCGAGTTGAATTACTGCAGATATCTGTAGGTACTGTGACCCGGCGATAGTTGTTGTTGGCAAGTACCTGCTATACGTAGGTATAGAGGATTTGATATTAAATTCGCCAATTTCAAGACTCCCTAATGTAAATTTGGGAGACTTCAAATTCAAAAGTGACTGACAAAGACTGATTTTGCAGCTTCTGAGTTTGACATTAGAGGGACTTAAAATTGAGATTGTATTGTCGAATACGGCCCAGTAATGATGCGTACAGATTGCTTGTAATGTAACATTCTGCGCACGTTGCGTATTTGGAAGTGTAGTGCGCAGAATGTTACATTTCAAGTTCCATTACATCAATCTGTACGCACCATTAGGTGTTAAAAAGCGACTTAGGTGTGTGCAAGTAGCCTGTGTAGCTATCCTTTTAACAGTTTTCTTTCTCACTATCCCTGTTTTGTTGTCTGAATAATGAACTAACGGATGGATTGAATACAGAAACGAAAATTTATTCTAGTTAATAAAATATCAATGCCTATGTTTCGTTTAAGGAATATGACTTTTGATTATAATACTGTGTCCAGTCCTTGGTTTTAAACCTTTACGAGTAGCTTATTTTGTTATTTAAAAAATAATTAAAAATAATTGTAAAATATCTTTGACGTTTCTTTTATATGGAAATCGCTGCCCCAGGTCCCATAATAATAGGTAATTCGTTCGTCTCAACAGTGGTCTTTAAGTTACGCTAAGGTATGTACAGCCACGTCTAACAATATGTAAACATTTTCATTGAAGTTTGAACCTTATTAAAACTGAATAAGTTGCTTAGTGTATACATTTTATTAGACTTGACTGTACTTACGATATCCGTGTCGCAGTGGTCTATCTAACGGCCCCGGTATCAATAATTTACTAGAAAATAAAAGTGCCTTAAAACTATCTGAGATTATCTGACATTTACTCTTACTGTTACTGCCGACTCAATATTAAAATATTCACAACACTTACTCAGGATAAGGCTGTTATCTCGAGTTAAGAGTGTATATTTACGTGTAATAAAATGTGTACATTTTTATTCAACTTTAAACCTTATAACAGCCGAATAAGTTGCAGGGTTATCTTATTAGATCTTATCAGATGTGACTGTACCTCCGAAGCGTTTAGTTATTTTACCTAATAAAAAAATGGCTTCGCGTCAAACAAATATATTTTTCATTTTAACTGAATTGGTTTTATCTTGAGTATTATACCTTTTTTTAAATCCTTTTTTTATTTTAAATTATACATAAAAAAGTATGTTTATTAACTTATGTTCAATAAAACAGTTGCGAACCTGAAGTTTTAGGTTTGCAGTTTGACAGATGAGGCTGAAGAATCGGCTCCCGCATTAAACTTTTTGAATAATATGTAAGACTAGCTTTATCCCGCAACTTCGTATGCGCTTAACTACCCTTCTCGTGAAAATTTCGGGAATTCCTATCATAATATAAACAGACATTTATTGAGGAACCTTTATATCAAGTATCACATCCGTGCACTCAAGGGATGGGATTTTTTCATACAAACTAAAACATCACGTTACGTTAACGTTACGTTTAGAAAAAAGGTTACCCCATTAAACACCATGCATGCACCTGTCCAAGATAGCACTAATACTCTGACCCTTGAAATTCATGGTATGCGCATGGAAATAGTCACCTTAAGGGAACAACTTTCACTGGCCATATCCTTAATCTCCAACTACGAAACCAAGCTAGATTATTATGCACAACAAGTGAGTGCCTTGTCTTCAAAGTTCAATTTGTATGAAAGTGAAAAGAAAACCATAACTTTCTTACCATCATCGGAACGGAAAGCTCCAACTGAGAAGAAAATGGTAGCTGAAAAAACAACACCTGAAAAAACAACATCTTTTCAAAAAACTCCTATCTTAAATCCAGTACCAGCCTTGCATGTAACAGCAACACCTGAAAAGGCTAATTCATCGCAAGTGGACCACTCAAAACGATATGAAACATTTCCATCACCTGACATGGAATGGACTCAGGTTAACAGAGGAAAGAATCGGCGTTTAACTTCAATATATGGCACTGCCAGCCCTACTACAACTACATTAAAGGCGGTGGAACAGAGAAAATACCTACATCTTTGGAATATGGAATCGAGTGCCGAGGAAGTCCTACAATATGTAAACAAATTGTGTCCAAATAAAATCTGTACCGTTGAGGATATCAAACCAAAAGGTATGTACAAATCATACAAAATAGGAGTCCCAGCAGCCTATTATGACAAATGTTATTCTACAGAAGTATGGCCAATAAATGCTAGAATTAAAGCTTGGATTAACTTCAAAAAATCCACAACAATGGCTCCTAAGAATCCGGATAAAGTATTTTTTCACCAGAGTTCCTTTCGCGGCCAGAGAAAATCCGATTAAAATAAAATCAATTAATATCTTCTATCAAAATGTTCGTGGACTTAAAACTAAACTAAGTACATGGCGTAATAGTCTGGCAATACTAGAGCAGCCAATAGTGGCTGTAACCGAAACCTATCTCGATGCTTCGGTGGAGGATGCGGAGCTTGGTGTCGCTGGCTGGAACGTGCTGCGACGTGACCGTGGCACCCCGTGCGGCGGCGTTCTGCTCGCGGCGCGCGCACCTTTTGCGCTGCGCCGCCGGAGCGACCTCGAGACCAACAGTGGCGAAGATTTGTGGGCAAGTTTTGTTTATAACGGCCTTACCGTTTATATTTGTGTGGTGTACATTAAACCTAGTGCTCTTGACGCTGAATATCTGACATTGTTTTCGAAAATAGAATCGTTTATTAATAGTTTGAAAGGATATGTGATACTATTAGGAGACTTTAATCTTAATAGTGCCTCTGTAAATGTTAAAAACTACACAGAATATTTTTTAACTTTTTCAAATCTGACTGAATATAATTATGTAAATAATGTCCATGGTGGAATATTAGATGTGGTTTTAGTCCAGGGGAATGCTAAGGTGCGGAGTGTTCTAGTATATCGTACCGAGGAAATAGTTCCTCTTGACGCCTATCATCCGGCTTTGAACGTTCTAGTAGAAACAGAATCGGTTTCGAATCATGATGTCATCGCACCAAGCAACATGAACCCGTCACTTGACTGGAACTTCAAAAAATGCAATTATGAACAAATGCGAATCTTGTTAGAAAACGAATCATGGGGCTCAGTTTTTGAAACGAAAGATGCCACCAGAGCGGCTTCCGCATTTTACACAACTATCCATAATTTTTTTGATAAATGTATGCCAAAAAAACATCGTAAGAATAAGTCGTCTCGTAGGTACCCGGTATGGTTCACAAAAGACATAATTAACAGCGTAAAAACTAAAGCTAAATTTCACAATAAATTCCGGCGGACTGGTTCAAAAGAAAGCTACAAGCTTTTCTCTGATCTTAGAAAATCCCTGAAAACGCAGATTGCTAATGCCTACAAATCATACGTGAGCCATGCCGAAAATAACATCAAAAATAAACCGCAACTTTTCTGGCAACACATTACTAGTCTTAGGTCTAAAAGTGGTTTTGAACCTAATGTTACCTACAATGGGAACTCATTTTCTTCTGTAGAGGCAGCAGAAGCTTTCGCTAACTTTTTTTCGGGCGTGTTTTTGTCTGACGTGCCATCTTTAAACGCCAGTGAATATGACAAAGACTGTAGTACTACAAATCGTTATGTTCACATCTCCAGTATAACTCCGGATGACGTCAGTAATGGTATTAATAAGTTAAAAGCAAGTAGTTCAATGGGACCAGATAACATCCCCTCAGACGTGTTAAAGCGGTTTAAAAAGTTTCTCGTTGGGCCTCTATGTCACATTTTTAATGCCGCATTGCAAACCGGTTCGTACCCGCAACAGTGGAAAGTCTCAAAAGTTATTCCGATCCCAAAGACAAGTAACCAAGCTGCAGTTGAAGAACATCGCCCAATTGCTGTCCTGTCGGCCCCAGCGAAAGTGTTCGAACATATCACTCATAATAAAATCTACGTACAGATAGAGACATACTTAAACAACGCTCAGCATGGATTTAGACCTAAACGATCGGTAAATACTAACTTGCTGACTTTGACAGACTTTGTATCGAGGCAATTAGACCAGGGCTCCCAGGTGGATGTTATCTATTTTGACTTTCGGAAGGCTTTCGACAGAATAAACAATGATATATTGCTGGTGAAACTCAGTGCGATGGGCTTTACTCCAGGTTTGCTCAATTTTCTCGCTGACTACCTACGAGACCGCCAACAATTTGTACGGCTAGGTGTATATGAATCGTCGCCATATCATACGCGCTCAGGAATAAGCCAAGGCTCCATACTGGGTCCTCTGCTATTCTTATTGATGATCAATGACTTGCCAGATATCTTTCGGTATGCTCAGTGTTTACTTTACGCTGATGACTTAAAATTGTATATTAACGTTAAGACTGAAGGTGACTGCCTTGCTTTACAGCACGACATAGACGCCGCGTACAGTTGGAGTGTTACCAACAAAATGGAATTTAATCTTAATAAATGTTTTGTAATGACGTATAGTCGCATGAAGAATCCAATAAATTACGACTACAAATTGGATAATGACATTATTATTAGAGTAAATGTAATCAAAGACTTAGGGGTTACGTTCGACCAGAAACTTACATTTCACGATCACATGACTGCTGTCGCAAAAGAATCATTTCAGAGACTAGGGTTCGTCCTAAGGAACGCCCGAGACTTTAGGAACCAATCGGTAATTCGCATATTATACAACGCGTTAGTCCGAAGCAAGCTAGAATCTAGTGCGTGCGTTTGGAATCCGCACGAGATTACTTATACGCTAATTTTAGAAAAAGTACAAAAGGCATTTCTCCGTTTTCTCTATAAACGGATAGGAGGGTACTATCCATACTTGTATCCTACAAGCTTCCTTTTAGGGTTCCTAGGGTATAACTCGTTAGAGGTCAGGAGAGCGCTCGACCAATTCAATACCATCCTAAAAATATTTCGTGGTAAGATCGACGCACCCGAGCTGCATAACGAGCTAGCTCGTCTGTTTGTCCCCGACAACTACACTCGCAGTAGGAAGCACAAGCTGCTGGCGGTGCCCCGGTGCCGCACGGTCGCACGCGTAAACTCGCCGCTGCCGCGTACTCTTTCCGCACTTAACAAACTCCTGGACGAAAACCCTGACTGCGATATGTTTGTAGATGAGTGGAACAAATTTATGTCCGTTTGCTTAAAATGTTGCGAGAATGTAATTATTTGACATGTCCTTATTAAAAGTGTTTGTTTTATATTTTATTAACTTTAATTTTTGACATTTCATTGTAAAGTTCTTTATTACTTTTCTTATAAATTTTTTTTATTTTTTATTTTCTTATTGTATAATTATTATTTTTCTTTTGTTTTTGTTTCATAATTATTATTCTTTTGACATATGTTGATATTGCATTAAATTTTTTTTTTTTTTTTTTTATATATATAATGACAAATTGTGACTTTCTTTAACTTATGTAATTGGTATTGTATCGTTTAAGTTAAAGTAAATAAATAAATAAAATAAATAAATAAATCACATATTTCCCGTTCCCGTGGGAATTTCGGGAATTCCTTTCATAACACCACCAGACACACATTGAAAAACCTTTACACCAAGTTTCACATCGGTGCACTCAAGGAATAAGATTTTTCATACAAACTAAAAAGTCCTATATTTCCCGTTCTCGTGGGAATTTCGGGAATTCCTTCCTTAGTGCACCCCTACATCCCCTAAAGAATTTATGTTCCAAATTTCAGCTCTCTACGCCCAGTAGTTACGGCTGTACGTTGTCTGTCAGTCACTCAGTACCTCAGTCACTCAGTCAGTAACGGAACAGTTTTATATATATTGATTATACATAAAAAAGTATGTTTATTAACTTATGTTAAATAAAACAGTTGCGAACCTGAAGTAATAATAAAACGCAGTTTTAGGTTTGCAGTTTGACAGATGAGGCTGAAGAATCGGCTCCCGCATTAAACTTTTTGAATAATATTATGTAAGATTTTTTATCAAAACCTTAATTTTTAAACTAAAATATCTGATGTTAACGTAAATATCTTTGATTGATTTCTCCAAGATGATGTTGAAAGTTTAAGACTGAGTAGCATCTTATTGAACCCGTAGCTCAAGAGAGGCACTACAAATACAAATGGCGATGAGGATAAAGGTCAGATAGTAGGTATCTATAGTTAATTTACAAAAAAAAAACATAATGTGAATTGTGTATTAGCAATTATAATTAATATTCGTTATGGATCCCATCCTCGTCACCATTTAAAGTGCCTCTCTTGGGCTACGGGTTCACTGGCTCACTGTCACGCCAAGCACTAGGTAACGTCAGACACCGACTCCGTCACTCGACCGACTGACCGTTCCACGTTACCCCCACTTGCGGACATGAGACAGTGTACAGTATCTACTTAGTAGATACACAAACTCTACAGGTAGTATACAGGGTGTAATCTAATTGCCCTATAGAGCCAAACCACGTATGTCCTAACACATGCATGTAAATACTATGGTGAAGTCAGAATTTGAATATCACAATTTTTATTTATTTATTTTATATGTACGTGAAATTGCTTTTAAATAATATTGATTTAGTTTGTATGAGAGTGAAAAATTAAAAAAATCACGATATTAAAATTCTGACTTCACCAAGATATTTACTTGCAAGTGTTAGCACATACATGTTTCGTCCTTATAGGGCAATTAGATTACACCCTGTATATGCAGCATTGTACCTGCACAGCTTGATGGGGGGATGAAATTTATTTATTTATTTTTTATTTATTTATTTATTTCACTTTACTGGTTTCTACAGCACAATCGATTACATAATTACATTGTTTTATTTACTACACAGAAGCCAATTATAAGAAACCTATTTTGTTATTCAGATAACAATAAGTTTTAGATAAGTACAAAAAAGGGGAACATGCATAAAATTCAAATACTCAATACAAATAAAAATACCGAAATCTAAAAGAAATAAAATAAAATAATTACAATGAAGTTAAATTAAATCACATTAAAACAAATTAAATCAAAATAAATCGAAACAAATTAAATCAAAAATGAAATCAGCCAAATCAAAGTAAATTAAATTTCTCAAAATTACACCTAGATTCAAACCAAATTAAACTAAACTATACTAAATCCAATTAAGTCCAATCAAATTAAATTACATAAAAATAACATTAGAATACATCAAATAAATTTCATCTAAATTAAATCAAATTAAACTGAAAACAATACAATTAAGTCAAATAAGATTATTATTAAACAGAGTCAAAACCAGATTGAACTAAACTATACTAAATCCAATTAAATTCAAACAGATTAAATAACATTAAAATAACGAAAAACGAAAAATAAATATAAAAGTAAATTAGATTTCGTAAACATTAAATTTAATTAAACTGAAAAAAAAATACAATTATGTCAAATAAAATTAAAATTAAAAGAGTCAGCATAAATTGAATTAAATTCAAAGTTAATTAAATTCATCAAGAAGAACCCATTAGGTATTGCCGGAAATTCCACAATGTAGTGTTGTGAATTTGGATGATGGCTGAGTGGATAGTGGGCCAGAGCCCGTTGGCTAGGCCCATTTACAACCAAACAGAAATTTTACCTACTACACTAATAAAGACTGTACCTACCTAAGTTAAATATATTAAAAGGCTCTGTCATAAACAGAGATACCTATCATTATAGTAAGATTTAACATATGGCTTTAGGCTGATTGTTTTACTTAATATTCATAAGTCATATGTGGCTAATGTTTATTTAAATTTAATGTTGTAAACATGTCATACTTAGGTATGTTGATATTTTTCTTCAGTTTATTATACATTATCTAGTGTATGACAAAAAGAAACTTATGCCTACCGCGCGGTGCGGCCCTGCGCTGTAGGCATTCATTTCAAAGATGAAGCCGAGTTGAAATACTGTAGATAACTGTACCGTGCCTAAGATGTTGCTGTCTTTGCAGTTGAACTTAAATCGTTTTTTTACAGAATTAGTTTGCAAAACTGTCATAGCTGGGCTCGTAACTAATGTATTCCTAAGAACTACGCTTAGCATGGTTTCAGATCAAGAAGGTAGTTCCGAAGATTACCGCGAGCATACAGACGACGGGTCGTTCCTTTTCGTAAGATGTAGGTAAGTAGATGCAAATATAAAGATTATTAATTTATAATTGTTAAAAGACTCGGCCTTTACGCTGAGGCTGAGGCTTATATTGTATAATTCCCATCAAAAATGTAGCTAGCAGCTTATAGCCGATTAAATGATCCGGTTTGCAACATAAATATTAGATAGGTAGGCACCTTAGCCAAGAGCTGTGTTATCAAATGGACAAAACAATTTTTCAAATCCACCTAAAGTTTACTAGATAACTTTCAAACAACAAAACGTTCAGCTTACATTAAATGTTTAATAAATAGCAACATTTTATTGTAATATTTTACTGAACGCCATAAACTATAAGTTATTGTAGACAGCGCCATCTATATTTTAAGCGTATAACTCGTAATGGTTTGAAAAAAATTCTGGACAATACCTGTGACAAAACTCAAAATATCGATAATATATTTTGTAGGAATCTCATTATCTCAATCTAGCAAACAAAATATAAGTATTTAAATGATTTGCTAGGTATTTTTCAATAAAATATTGCCAAAGAGCTGGTATATCAACTGCATACCCAAAGATTTTTCAAATCCACCCTGTTATTTTCCTAGATTACGGTCGAACTGTGGTTTAAACCAGTAAACTATTCAGATAGTAAATCCATCTTCTAGATTTAGTTTAATAAATTCATACTTAATGCGCCTCTCTATAGAGATTTAAGCAAATATGTAATATTTTTAATTTACTACATGCCGTATTTTTAAGTTATTTTGTACAACGCCATCTATATTTTTAAGCATACAAGTCGTGGTGATTTGCAAAAGTTTCTGGAGCTAGTGTAATTCTTAAAGTTACGATGTGCTAACTAGGTGGCACTATTATTGTTAGTTTATATTTTTTTCATTTATTTATCAAAATTCTTATCACATGGCATTAAAAAACACTAATATGATAAAAGATTTCGTTAAACTAATAATATGTACGAAAGCTCATCTATCTCATAAAAGTGTTTCGAGAAGGTAGAATAAGAAAAATTCTTAATTGAGTCCAGGCTTTAGTAAATGATGACCGACGTATTTTGCCATTATATTAACCTTCCCAAGAGCTAAGACATCAAATGCGAATATTTTTATACGTTTTACATCCGCCCTTAAGTTTCCTAGTTACCTACGTTCAAACAAACTCTTCAGATTTACTATCAATCTTCGAGCTTCAGTTAAATAAATACTGACATTTGTTTATTTTTAAGTCGGTACCTAATTGAAATATAGAGATATAAAAGAATTATTAAAATAATGATATTCCTACATCATTAAATAGATAGTTTCTATTTATATTGAAACAAAGTAATACTTTTAATTTACACGCAGACACTATTTGTTATTGTAGACAACGCCATCTATACTTTGAAGCATACAAATCGTGACGCTTTGATTGAAATAGTCTCTAGAGTAAACAAAAACTTAAAGGTACGTTATGCGATAACTAAGTGGCCGTTCTGTTTTGGTTCATAATTAAAATAAAAGATGACGTTGAATAGATGAAAGGATAAAAATATGCATATCTCAGAAAAGTGTTTTGAGAAGCTAGGTTTTTATGCTTTAGCTTCCAATCACTAACGTTGATGAAACAATGGCTATAAATTAAAATCTCTATATTTTAATTTATCGCTGATATATACGTGATGTAAAAAATGTGAATTTATTAGATACCTATAAGTAGTTTTTATTATTTGCCCGCAAAAAAGAGCACCTTCATATTAACGCCCACTTTCCAAAATGTATCTGTCCCCATCACTGACCATCTAGGGCTTTTAGGCGTAACTATAACATCCAGTTTAAACTTCGGTCAACAAATTGTGTCCATGGCTCAAGTAGCTTTGAAAAAGTTGGGAATCATCTCGAAGGTACGGCGGTACTTCAGCCCTGCACAGCTTCTTAACTTATATACAGCTCAAGTGCGCTCATGCATGGAGTACTGCAGTCATCTTTGGGATGGTTCAGCCAAATATCAACTAGAAGCGCTGGACTCCGTTGACCGAAGAGCCCGTAATCTAATTAACAACGTCGACCTTACGACCAAAAAATTACAGACCCTAGAGCATCGTCGTAAGGTTGCTTGTTTAACCGTGTACTACAGGATACATTTTGGTGAGTGTACGAGTGCTCTGTTCGAGCAACTTGAACCCTCACCCTTTTACCATCGGACTACTAGACGCAGACAGAACTTCCATCCGTATGTGGTTGATATTCCGAAAAGTCGAACTAAGCGCTTTGACAGTTCCTTTTTGATACGGGTCGCCAAGGTTTGGAATGAACTGCCTGCGTCTATTTTCCCTGACCAGTATAGTCCTAGTACTTTTAAGCGTCGAGTGAATAGGTTTCTCGTGGATGGACGTGTACCACCATAGTCTTCATGTTCACTTAACATCAGGTGTCATGGAAGACAAACGTCCCATCCATATTTTATAAAAAAAAAAAATGTGATTTTATGAAGACTTTGATGAAGCTTGACTCATCACACTTCTTTTCCCTGCCAAAGACAACTGCAAACTTAAAGCCATAATAATGTTTTGAATTCTCATTAGTCAAAATCTTAAACCAAGCCCTTTGTTTTAGGATTTATTGCGAATATTTTATACTGGTTCGAGCAACTGGTGGATCGATGGTGGAATGGAATAGTTTTACTAGGCCATAAAAACCCGGTCGACGCCATCGGTTGGTTTGGTAACACCGACGGACGAATGAAACAGTCGATATCGATCAATAGTTTTTACTAGGCCAAAAATCCGATCAACGCCGTCGGTCGACCCTCGAAAATTCAAAAATTCAAAATTCAAAATGTTTTATTCATCTTAGGAATTTCACAAAACACTTGATGAAGTCAGTCATCACATACCTACTTCGGCTTTAACTAGTTGTTGATAGTTGTTAAATAAGATATTACAGTAGACCAAGAGACAAAAAAAGCCGGCGGTAAAAAACTCTTGGCACTCTTTTTCAGTCAGAATTATCAAATCAATATAAATAGGTACAGTACAAATTGACCGTGACATGAAAAAAAAAACAAACACAAGACAGCTAATTGTGAGAGCCAATGTCATGCCATAACCAAATTGCTTACCTACACAGGTATGCAATTGGTTATGGCATGACATGCACAATACGAACACGTCGACATTCGACGTCAATGGATTGGTCTGGTAACACCCTAACAGTCTTTACAGACACTGTGATGGGAACTTTCTTACGTGGTAGGTAGCAGGTTTAAATATTATTAACATAGTCAAAAATCTAGGATTAGTTGGAGAAATTGCGCAAGCGCTAGTGAGTACGGAGGTACGGTAGATATCGCAGTACCACTTTCATATCTAGGTATTACATTTCTTAGCTTTTAGCATCATCAGTATGATCACTGGAATTGTATGGATTAGTTAGTGTGTAGGTATACGATTGTTCGTATAGTATGGACTATATCGCAAAATGTTAGCAACATTGTAATTTATATACTTATTTTTAAATTATTTAACAATACAGCATGTTCACAAACACTCAGAAGCCATAAGGCGTACATTTATTGACTATTGTCGTGTGGGTGTGTTGCTCCATACAAAACCATAATAATAATAATAATAATAATAATTCTTTATTGTACACCAACAGCATTAATAACATTTTACAATAAATTTTAAAACATTTGCACAAAGGCGGCCTTATCGCTCAAAGCGATCTCTACCAGGCAACCCAGTAAGGACAGGACATGAATAGAGGAAATTAGGGTGGGCGGTGGTACTGATTTCATACAATAGACTACATACAAATAATTACATATAAATATACATAAATATTATTTATATAATATAGACTTACATATTAATAATACATACACATACTTATTAATAAGTTACGATGAGCAGTGTTTCACGAGGTAATAACGTTTAAGCATCCTTTTGAAGGTGTAAGGACTGGGTGCTTTGCGGATCTCTAAGGGTAAGTCATTCCAAAGCGACACCGATCGCACAAAAAAGGATTTACTTAAGAATGTGGAAGTATGTGATGGTGTTGCAAGGAGAAGGTTTGAGGAAGAGCGCAAGTTACGATCGTTGTTGTTAAATCGATAGTTAAAGCGGTTTTGCAAGTAAACAGGAATGGCTTTATCATACAGAATACGGTAGACTACAGATAGGATATGAGTATTCCGACGAAGTCGAATGGGAAGCCACTTGAGATTAGTTCGGAATTCAGATATGTGGTCGTATTTGCGTAATCCAAATACAAACCTTATGCAGAGATTTTGGAGCCGCTCAAGTTTATTAAGAAGTTCTTCAGTTAAGTCAAGATAGCTAGCATCCGCATAGTCGAGAATAGGAAGTAGGAGAGATTGTGCTAGCGCAATTTTAGTGGCAACAGGGAGGAAATTGCGAAGACGCTTGAGCGAATTCACCGCGGCAAAGATCTTCCTACTCACCTCAGTAATCTGTGGTATCCAAGATAGTGTGCGATCTATTATTATACCTAAGTTTTTCACAGTCTGGCTAAAAGGTATGTAGACACCATACCATACTACCTACATACTAACATTCGTAAACATACGAATAGAAAAAGTTCTCTCATCAAATTGATGAACTGGCGATCTCCGACTAAAAGTTATGAGAAAAATATACAACTGTAGGATTTTTATAGAGAAACTGGGTTTGACCATAATACATACATACATAACTTCACACCTGTATCCCTCCCTTATGGGTTAAGCAGAACACCAGAGGTTATAAGACCATCTGATGTCACGTTTAAATTTGGAGGTATTATAATTATGGATAGAGACTATTGCAGTGACAGGCGGTCAGCCTATCGCCCACTAAACACGCCAATAAAACCTCTGTCCCTTAACTGACTTTTACAGTATGCCCGGGAAGAGAAGCAGCTGGCATATGCTATGTTTTTCTTTCGCTCCCAGTCCAGCATGGAAGTTTTGACCATGTTTGACCTGAATCTCACCTAGAGAGAAATGAAGATTAGTTAGTGAACGAACTATACCCTGGAAAATAGAAAAATAATGATACCAGTTAAAAAAATCGTAGTAAAAGTACTGAATAAGAATGATTGAAAACGAACGAGTATTTGTCATTCGTTTTGCATAAAATTTTAAAGAAATTTGTAAATAATTGAATTTGAGGTACCTATCTATAACGTTACTTTTATGAAAATAATTAATTACCAAACATACATAGTGCTTCAAAACGGTTACAGTAGAAGTAAAATCAAATTGATAACTTCTTTCTTTTTAATATAGTTTTGTCGTTAAAATTGAAATTTCAAGAATAGTTGCCCTTTGCCAACAGCACCATATAAAAGAAATATCTTGCGAGCCAAAATATTTTTTCCATATATTAGTAACGATATATTATTTAACAATTTATTCATTCACTTAGGTAAACCGCGTCACTATTTTTTTTCTTCCCTAAAGTGGTCACACTGAAACTGTAATTTTACTGCATTGAATTATTTGCCAGGGTATAGTTCCACAACTAAATACCTACATTGTCGTCTCAATCAGGCACTGTCCCAAGGGTTCGAGAACGAATGAACCAAAAAAAATAATAAAAACTAAAAAAAGAACTTACTCTTCCATGCTGGACTGGGAGCAAAGGAAAAACATAGAATGTACCAGCTGCTTCTCTTCCCGGGCATACTGTAAAAGTCAGTTAAGGGACAGAGATTTTATTGGATGTTTTTATGTGGACTATAGGCTGACCCCCTGTCACTGCAATAGTCTCTTTTCATCATTATACCTACCTCATGCTTCTAAATTTGTCAAACGTGACATCAGATGTTTATGAAGGTACGTATGTAAAATAATATCGGTCCGGTCCGGCCTTTTGCCGGATCGTCCCCGTATATCCCGCCGTTCCATCTTGGCTGGCCGGGAACGTTTGCCTCCAGACAAAAAAAATACCTTAGAACAATTCTAGATAATTCAGATTTAGAATAATGAAAAATGCTTGATGGTAGGATCCCTTCTGGGTCCGCCTGGCTAGCGACCACCCTTTATATAAAGTCTGCCGCCAAATGTTACCGCTCCGGCGGTAATGTGTTCCGGCAATATTGTATAAAGAGCCAGTTCCTTCCTAAACCCGTGTGCTTTCATCTTCGACCTCATCGTCACTTACCATCAGGTGAGAATGAGGTCAAACGCGGGTTTAGTCAATTATAAAAAAAAAAATAATAACTAAGGGTCAAGCAGGAAACAGCTCAGTCTGCTACAGTGGCTCTATCATGTTTCGGTGTAGTGGTAAGTGGTAACATACTTTGCCTTTTATGTTTGTATGTTTATTAAGTTTAACTACTAACAAAAAAAATGTGTATTGCGGGTATACACGAGATATGCAATTGTGGCAGCCACTACCGTTCAGGAGTAGGTACACGCTGTCACTAATTTCTTTGTTTTACCAGGTTTTACCTATTAGATCCCTAGTTAACTTAAATTTGCATTTATAAAGTATGTTTGAAGTCGTCGTGGCGCCGTGGTTACTGTGCATATCAAACGATATCGCAGGTTAAGCGCGTTCGACGCGGTCGGTATTGGGATGGGTGACCGCCGATCATTTATTTCTCACGACGACTTCCGTGCTGCAGGGGGCACGGTAAGCAGTCGCTTTCGAGTGCTGTATACTTGTATACAGTAGTCGTTAGGGTTTGTCAGAAGCCATTTCGACACCCTGAAAATTCTGACATCCACCAACCAGCATTGGGCCAGCTTGGTGAATAACGGCCTAAACCTCTTCGTCACCCAGAGGAGAGACTCATAGCCCTACAGTGGGCTCATTACACGGAGTTGTGATGATGATGATGATGTTTGGGCTTCGATAAAATATAGTTATCCCCACTTACATCTGTACAAACAGATCAACACAACGAAAATATCTTGATTTTTGGCCATCTGAAAATCCGAGTCACCGCTGCCAACTAGTCAATACCTAAATTTTGTTTTTCTAAATAAAACCCATCTTAAATAACTCTTTATAATTCATCACACTCAAAAGTTCATTACCAACAAGCTAAATTTAGTAAAACCGAGCAAGATACGGAGCAACGATTCTTAGTAACAGTTAACCTAGTAAATCACACACACTGAAGCCAGTTGTTTTCAAGTAAACATGTATCAGACATACACACATACGTAATAAAGTATATTGTGGAAGAAAAAAAAACGTTAAGTGTGCCTTACCTGCACGCTGTAAATGGCGTACAGTCGCAGGCTATTGTGCTTTACAAGAAATATTAATTTCCTTGTTTGACAAGTTTATCAAATTTAAGAAGAGTTTATTTATTATTATTATATTAAGTATTATAATTCAAATACAAATTAAAAAAACATAGAATGAGCCAGCTGCTTCTCTTGCCGCACATACTGTAAAAGCCAGTTAAGGGACACAGGTTTCATAGAAGGTTATTTTGTGGGCGATAGGCTTACCCCCTGTAACTGCAATAGTCTCTCTCCATCATTCTAATGCCTCCAAATTTGTCAAACGTGACTTCAGATGGTTTTGTAACCTCTGGTATTCTGCCTACTACGTAAGGGATGTAGGCTTGAAGTTATGTATGTATGTGCTATAAAAGGTGGGCCAAAAGAAATCACCCTATTTAAAGATGATCTAATTTTTGATAGTGGCCGCCAATGTCAAAATCTGTTCAGTCATTTGTGGACAAGACAGATGCAGAATACAAGTGAGCAAGCCATGGAGCGATACACTCCTCAAGAATGCGGGATAATCTCGAGGAAGAAGTGGAAGATTGTTACCATCAGGTGAGATTGAGGTAAACCGCGGGCTTAGTAATAGAAAAAAAAAGGAAAAAGAAATATTTCTTTATAGTATGGGACCGATCAACGACGTGGAGAATCTTGGGCAGACCTCTGTCTAACAGTGGCCACTTTGGCAACCACTTTGACGATGAGGCAATGCTGTCTGCTTCAGACGCCAGTGGTCGCGGGTTCAATTTTCGCACGGAATATGAAAAAAAAATGTTCCGGATCTGGGCTTTTATTGTATATATGTGTATTTATATTCTAGGTCGTCGTCGTGGCGCCGTGGTTACTGTGTGTATCTTACGATATCACAGGTTAAGCAACGTTCGGCGCTGTCGGTACTTGGATGGGTGACCGCCGACCATTCGTTTCTCACGGCGACTTCCGTGCTTCGGAGGGCACGTTAAGATGTCGGTCCTGGGTGCTGTATACTTGTATACAGTAGTCGTTAGGGTTTGTCAGAAGCCATATCGGCACCCTGAAAATTCTGACATCCACCACCCAGCATTGGGCCAGCTCGGTGGATTATGGCCTAAACCTCCTCGCACCCAGAGGAGAGACTCATGCCCTGCAGTGGGCTCATTACACGGAGTTGTGATGATGATGATGATATTCTAGGTTCCCCCTAGTTCGCTTCATGGTATCCCACATCACAAGCTTTCCTTAGTTTAGGGCCGTGTAGTTGGTGTGATTGTCTGGGGATTTAGTGGCCGTCACCAGGTTTATGATGATCAAGTATGGTATATAAAATATGTAGATGTCTAACAAAAATTAACTCAAAATGCTTATATAAATTTTATATTTCTATGTTCTAATGTTATGACATGTTTTTGATGGTTGCCGTGGTGCAGTGGTATAGACGCTACCTATTGCACCAATTGTGAGCATGCGGGTTGGATTCCGCACGAAAAACAAAAATGTTTCGTGTCTGTTTGTCTATACATATACAGGTATGTAGTATTTATATTCTGGGGTTCCCCCTAGTTCGCTACATGGTACCTCATAACACAAGCTACGCTTTACGGGGATTTTATTTTTATTATTATAATAACCCATCATCATTACGTAGGTTACGTTAACAAAAGCACAATCTTCGTTCAAATAAGTTAATTTAAGAACGTCTTCAGTCAGGCTCGTGGTGTTGCAGCAAAAACTTTGTCTTCTATGCGTCTTCTTTGTCTCCTATGGGAGTCATCATTATCATCACAACTCCGTGTAATGAGCCCACTGCAGGGCATGAGTCTCTCCTTTGGGTGACGAGGAGGTTTAGGCCGTAATCCACCAAGCTGGCCCAGTGCTGGTTGGTGGATGTCAGATATTTCAGGGTGCTGAAATGGCTTCTGACAAACCCTAACGACTACTGTATACAAGTACACAGCACCCGGGACCGATTGCTTAACGTGCCCTCCGAAGCACGGGAGTACTGGTTATGAATCTTAGTTTTGGAAGATATTTGTTCGATGAGCACGTCATTAGTTTTCAAGTCATGGGTGTAAGTAGTTTAAGTTTATAAAATATGTACATTTTCAATATGTGTGATAATATACTTCTTTGGTTTATTTATCCTTTGTATACCTGCACAAGTGACTTTAGAAATGAAACTGGGGCTAAATACTAAATGTGCTTTGAATATTAGAAATGCTTTTAGATAAATTTGCTTTTAAATCCAATTTGATAAAACCACTTAAAATTGAATTTACTGTTTCACAAAAAATATGCCATTTTACACATTTTTAAAGTTGTTTAGGTTGAAAATGGACGAAAATTTTCAAATATGCTGTACGCTGAATAGATTTGAAAACCAGCTACTGCCATTCTCCAAATAAATAATATTTTACATACATAAATAACTTAACACCTGTATCTCTGGGGTACGCAGAACACAATTTGGAGGCATTTTAATGGCGGAGATAGACTAACGTTCATAAAACCTCTGCCCCTTCACTGGCTTTAACAGTTTGTTTATAGAGAAATAGAAACATTCTACGTTTTTCTTTCGCTCCCAGTCCAGCAAGTCTGCAATTGAATAAAACTCTATTCTAGATAAATATATGTTTGAATTCTTGTACTATTTAAAAAAAAAGATAGATTTAACTCTTTTACCATATTAAAAACAATCTCGTCAGTAAATCACAGCCGCGCGCCCCTGCGGCTGTACATAGCGGGTCGTTCCGACTCGCCACAGCCGGCCGGCCGAGCGGCAAGCGCGGATCTTCTTATAATTGATAAATAAACCTGCGCTGCGCGTGCGCAGGTCACCAAACCTTGCCAGGGGGAAACTGATACATCCTTTTTATTGTAGGAAGTGGTGATGACTAAAAATCAGCGTCTTAAAAATTATATGAGGGTATGAAGCTTGAAGCACTTGACTTCTTAAATTCAAAATACGCATGCCTATACGATAAGATATTTTTTAATACAGTTGCTCAAAAAGTGGCGTATTGCAGGGACGTTTAGCGTTCGGGATGTGGGCTATTACACACTTGTGCTTTTTCTTTACCTTTTCCGCACTCGTGCGTTCTCTTTCCCAACTGTCAAAATAATGTCTATTAAAAAGAAAAAATAAACCATGAAGTTTTTACTAAAAAAAAAATCTTAGAAGTTTTTACGATTCATGCAAATATTTCTGAAAAGAAGCTACTCATTTGTTTCAATATCAGATATAATGATTTGATGCAATGAGTTAGGCTAGGTTTCATTTCATTTTATCTCATTAAATTCATTTTCATTTCATGTCAATACGAAAAATCTACTAAAATCTTGGCTGTATGGGCATAGTTCCCTTTGCCTACCCAGAATGGGTAAACAAAAAAAAATCTCTGTTTATAATCTTTCACGGCCATTTTGTATATTTTATAAAATTGCTTAATTTTTTCGCAACTGTATTAAAAATAGTCGTTCAGTACACGTGCGGAACCGTCATTGCAACTTGTTCCGACTGTCAACCCTCGCCTTCGGCTGCGCCTCGGCTCGTGTAGACATTTGTCGGAACTCTTTGCAATGACAGGCTTTCCGCACTCGTTATGAAATATACTATTTCCATTTATTTATTATTTGAACAATTCATAAAATAAATCCGCGCGTGCGCAGATCGCTAAACTTTGCCAGGAGTATACTGATACATCTTTTCCACTGGGAGAAACTTGATTAAATTCAGCGTTGTACATATTATATGAGGGTTTGAATTTCGAAGTTCCTGTTTTGCGATCATTTGAGCCGAAATTGTGTAGTCCAGAAGTGAAAAGGTCCAAAAAACATTTTCATAAGATTTGATAAATAAATATTTCGTAACATATCGTTAAATAATTATGATCTTACCTATGATGTCTACTGCAAGCCTATAAGTGGGTACAGTCACGTGCATTAACATGTACACACTTCGCATCTTATTCGGTTGTGATAAGGTTCAAATTCCAATGACAATGTACACATATTATTAGACGTGACTGTATTCCAGGAAACAGGCTATCATAATGCTAAAAGGATCTTTTCAATTACACTTCTATATTCCGGTATAAGCGCGCGCTGACAAACAAAACTTTTAGCTACCTACATTATACTCTTTTTTTTATATTTCTGACACTCACACAACATTATCAAGCCCAAATTAAGTTACTTAAAGAACTTGTGTTATGGATACTAGATAACTGATATACTTAAGAAATATATAAACATACATATTGAATAAATACATATTTTTTATTAGAATAAACTTAAATAAACATATAAAGATCCATGACTTGACGACTAATATCTGTGTTCATCAAACAAATATCCGCCGCCGCCGGGATTCGAACGCAGGACCTCTGGCATAGGAGGCAATGTATGTTACCGCTATACCAGCCGGTCGTCTAAACTCTTATTAGTATAGATTAACTTTACTGTAGTAAACAAACAGGCTTCTTTCAAGAGAACAGGCATCTTTGTAATATAACGCGGGTTGCCTTGTTCTAGTCTTTATTATTAGGTATATATATAACATACAAGCCTGCGACTTTATCTGTGCAAATCTCGATCGTCTATGCCTGTACATACACATATACATAACATAACGCCTGTCTCCCTTTGAGCTAGGCAGAGACTAAGGAACGCCAACTGCTCCGATTCAGACATACCTCTTTCGCTTCCTCCACGTTCGTCAATCGTTTCATACATGATCGCTGGTTACGGGTACTTTTCACTAGGCCCGCTAATTTGGTCAGTGTACGTTTCCCCTTCTGACATGATCATCCAATCGTGCTCTGTACACCTCTTTTTGCCTGTATGAGAAATAATTTTTCATAATAAGAATTTTTCAGGCTTATAATTTTTGTATTTTACCCATAGACGATTGAATGTTTTAGCTTTTAATTACCTATACATACACAGATATACACATCGTGGCGCCGTGGTTACTGTGTGCATCATATTATGATATCACAGGTTAAGCAACGTTCAGCGCGGTCGGTACTTGGATGGGTGACCGCCGACCATTCATTTATCACGGCGACTTCGGTGCTTCGGAGGGCACATTAAGCAGTCGGTCCCGGGTGCTGTATACTTGTATACAGTAGTCGTTAGGGTTTGTCAGAAGCCGTATCGGCAACCTGAAAATTCCGACATCGACCACACAGCACTGGGCCAGCTTGGTGGATTATGGCCTAAACCTCACCATCACCCAGGGGAGAGACTCATACCCTGCAGTGGGCTCATTACAAAGAGTTGTGATGATGATGATACAGATATAAAGACCATATTATTTTTATCTTTTCAGATACCTGAGTGAAGCAACTGAAGTGACAGCGGTCAAGTTGACAGCTACACAAGTTAGCAATCACCAAATATTACCGCTACGCCATCTCTTTCTCAGTTTAAGTCAATGTTTAAGGAAATGAACTGACAATGTTTTAATTTTCAAATATTGCATCTTGTTGATAGCATAGCTGTATCTTTTAGGTATGGGGTAGAAAGAACACCAGAGACTATAAAACCACCTGATGTCACGAGCTATTATAATAATAATAATGGAGAAAGACTATTGCAGTGAGAGAAGGTCAGTTTATCGCCCACAAAAACACCAATAAAACCTCTGTCTCTCAACTGACTTTTACAGTATGCCCGGGAGGAGAAGCATCTGGCACATTCTATGTTTTTCTTTTATTTATTTAATTTTTGAGGAAAACTTACAGCTAGGAGATTTTATACAATAAATGATTAGAAACAGAAGGCCAGATAAAGTTTCCACATTTAGACATTTTAAAGATTAAAAAGAAAGAAACACACACATATATATAAAAAAATATACAGAAATAGATGAAACGGAGATAAATTAACAAATACAATAACGAAAACAGAAAATCTAATGACAATAAATTCAAAAAATAAAACAACATAAGTTAAAATATAAAAAGGAGGTTAACAAAAACTAATTGAACGTTGACAAAAGCTAATTAAAATCTTAATTTCACAAATTATTGAAGAACTGTTTAGTCAGAGCCGCTCTGACACTCGGGACACCGGTACAGAAGACGTCGAGGTCGTCTAGCTCGCGAATTGCCTGGTTCAACAGCTTGCATGATCTAGTCATGAAGGAATTCTGTCTATAGTTGGTACTGGCAGAAGGGACGTAGAGTAAGGACGGGTTTCTGTTTGATTTTTTGTGTGCACTGATACCAACTAGAGACAGAAGTTCAGGTAGTTTTTGCTTCTAGTAGTCTAGTCATGGAAGCTCTGGCTCTTCATAAAATAGCCGGAACATTGGTGATATTTAGCGACAGATTTTTATAGTCTCTGTACGGTTGGAATAGCCCTAGAGCACCTGGATAATAAGCGAGGCGTAAAATGCTGGATAGCAGATTTTATATTTTAAAGCATAGAATCCTTAGTTGTGTTCAAGGTCGAAGTGTAACATAGTAATGATCATACTGTCCTTTCCGCCTGAAGAAACGTGTTGCTTTTTAAGTTCTGAATACCAAATCTTTATTGCTATTAAACTTAAAAATTCACAGAATATTTAAAACAGTGTTTCTCGGTGTATACTCTTCTTTAATTTTATACCTTTACGTATAGGTACCTAACATGTTTTTGCTGGTTTCATAGATTACATACCATGATACATAAATACCTAGGTAATGTGTTAAAAAATAACAATTAGTCAAAATGTTACCTATCAGTGTAGATGTCTTATCTGAAAAATTGCCTTTACAAATCTTCCTGTACCTTTCACATCCACCTCTCCGACTGGGCCTTCGACTTTAAGTATAAGACTTCATAAACAATAGGTACCTTTTTTATAAAAAAAAGAAGAGAAAAAAGGTTTCTACAACCAAAATACACCATTTCTTCAAAGATTAATCACAAAGGCAAATTTTTGATCACAATCTCTATGTCAAGTCTGCATCAATCATTATAAAGCACTAAAATTTCCGTTAAAACACACACAAAGACACCAACACACATTACCTAACACATGTGTGCGCGTGTAAGCATGTGTGAGTGAAAAACCAGCTCAGATCGGCGCGTGCGGTGCCATATAACGAGCGAGTATCTCTCTCTCTCTCGCACCTACCTTAATTAGCATTCGCTATCTCTTACGAATATTAAGTTTGAGTATATAAATTCATATCAGAACATTACTGGTTCCTTGCTATCTAATTTCTACAGTTACTGTGATTTTATCGTACTGTAGTTAGTTACAATTTTGTTATGAAAAAATGACGAAATTTAATTTAAGCGGTTTTGCTGCAACATAATATGTTAGATGCTTTGGTAACTATTTGGTTTAGTTGTGTTTTGTAAAGGGTCTTT
Organism: Stenoptilia bipunctidactyla; assembly: GCA_944452665.1. Lineage (NCBI taxonomy): Eukaryota > Metazoa > Arthropoda > Insecta > Lepidoptera > Pterophoridae > Stenoptilia > Stenoptilia bipunctidactyla. The sequence goes on along the minus strand of OX101743.1, from coordinate 19,931,564 downwards.
TATTTCTTAGCACAGGACTTATAAAAATAATGATCTCTACTTTCAGGGCACTAACGGTGTTACGATGATTGCAGATGGCAGAATGGAACAGTCGACGTATATCGATGTCGATCGACATCAATCCAATTATTATTATTATCAGTGCTAACACCCTTAAGCACTGATAATAATAATAATCGGGTCTTTTCCGCCGAAAGGCGAGTAAGTTATAAGTATGCCTAATAATAATAATATTCATTTATTCAGATAATTAAAATCCACTTATAAAAATTAACACTTAACAATAATTAAGCACATGCAGATGACAAGCAGAACAGGTAAAATAAAATGACGACATGCACACAACGACAGCTAATGTAGATCACAATTTTAAAATCAATCAAAACATTAGAAAAATTAATTATAGTAAAATTAAATAAGAAATAAGTACCTAATCAAATTAATAACACAAAGATATTTACAATACAGGAACATTATACAAAATAAGGGGCAGAGAAACAAACAATAAATTAAATAATAAGAAATTAAATGAAATGTCATCTTAAATAAATGGAAAATGTGATAAATAAAAAAAATATAAAAGAAATTGGTCTCGGGTGGTCTTAAGAGTAGCTGCAAAGCTATGCCATAAGATGGAGCTACGTTTGCAATATGACGTAAAAACAAAAATGTGAAAAGTAATTTCGAGGCATACCGCCAGGCCCCGGTAGCTCAGCGGAAGAGCACTCGTCCGGCAAACGAGACGTCCCAGGTTCAAATCCTGGTCGGGTAATTTTTATTTATCACAGTTTTCATTTACCTATTTAAGAATAATTGAGCATTTTAAATGCAAATACTTAAAAACATCATTAAATGTCATCTTATTTTTTTAATTATGTCATCAAATTTCATCATACTATAATTTAATTTAAATGCTAGCCAAGTTCAGTATGGACCCTTTCCCAGTGCTTCCAGATAGGGCAGTCAGGTCTGTCGGCCAATACGGCCAGGATGCTATTAGAGCTACCGCGTACACGCTTCATTAAATAAGTTATTCTTTTGCGAATAGGTAAACTAATGTTATTCACGTACTCAAGACTATCCTCCGAGTTTTTAATAGCAAAGACTTGGGTTCATGTTCTATTTTCAACCTAATTAACATTTCCTTCTTTCAAGAAGACGTAGTAAGTAAGATTGAATAGGGTATGCTGAGGTGGTTTGGACATTTAGAGACGATGAGTGAAAGTAGATTTACGAAAGAGGTGTACAGCGGCGTTAGTACATGGTCGCATACCATCGAAAACAATAAATCGGGCCCTTTATCGACATTATCTTAGAGTAAGTATGTATTTTTTAAAGAATATGAAATCTTCGGTTCTATGGGCTTAATCATGGTATCAAATCGAGTAATTCTATCTATTATAGTGCGCATTTTAGCTAACATAATAGGATAAAACAACAAAATAATATGTATCTTGTCGATTCTAGTCTTTATCGATGGACGCATGCTAGCCCTGCAGAGCACAATTGGATGGTCATTTCAGAAGGGGCGAACGAATGCTGACCAAATTGGCGACGTTCTTAAAAAGGGCCTTATCAAAAGTAACCGTATGGGCGATCATGTATGAAACGATTAATGAACGTGGAGGAAGCGAAAGAGGTATGTCTAGATTGGAGTAGTTGGCGTTCCTTAGTCTCTGCCTACCCCAAAGGGAGACAGGCATAATGTTATGTATGTATGTATCATTCCCTATAATGTAAAATTGAGATCAAACGTGGGTTCAGCTATCTCTATATCTTTTAAAAGGGTTCTATCTGTCTGTATGTTTGGTAGGTAGGTATGCCTTATCTTCGAAACCGGTAAACCGATTTTGATAGTATCAGGCTGTGACTAGTTCTTAAGACTTATTTTAGACCGAGCTATCATGTTTTTTTAACGTAGTAAAAATATCGATTTTATAATACTTCAACTTCAAAGACTGTAGGTAAACATTGAAATATAGTATATTATGTAACAAGTAAGCGAAGTTGCTAATTACAGTCGAGGCTGTGATTTGAGCCCGAGCCGCAGGCGAGGGCTTAATAATGAGCCGAGACTGTAATTAGCAACGCTCACGAGTTACATACGACGTTTTTCAACACACTTGTGAGTAAAAGACAGACATACGTTGTCATAAAATAACAAACACACTTGATAACAAAGCTGTGAATTGTGATTGAAAAATGGCGCCGAACCTCGCGCATGCGCGTAGGTTTTTTTTTCCGTCAAATGTGTCAATGTCTGCATAGCATATACAGCCTATTTTAAGTGAAAATGTTTAATTTGGAGTGGTAAATGCAAATATTTTAATATTTTATGACAAATGATTGTAAATTGTGAATAATTTGTTTAATATACAAATTTATTTTACTAATATAAGGCGCAAACATTTAAAAATGTATATGGATTTGAAGTGGTATAAAACCTCTTTGTTGTTTCTGAAAATATTTAGTGTATAACCCGGACCAATAAAATATGCTCTGTTTTCTCCCATGTTATTTGCACAAAGGTACAATTCAAATTTGTAGGATTCATTATATTATGCACTAGGGTATAATATATTATGCACGCGTGACTTATAGCCCAGTTTATAGTTCTAAATTCAATAGAATAACGCTCACTTTACGAGCAAGTGTGTTGAAAATATTATTACGCGTCTCAGGGTGTTACCAGAACTAGCGGTCGACGTCGATTGATGTCATCGATGGACGTCGGTTGGTTTTTTCTGATCAGATTGGTCTAGTCTAGAAACTTCGATATCCGTCAAATCAATGATCGATTAATTGGTGTGGTACCACGAGTCTGGCTAATGAAAGTAGAGACTGAAAAACCGCGGCAAATTCAAAAAATACCATCATGGTAATCCCGATAGTAATACTATAGTAAAAATGTACATTACATTTTAGTATTATATGTATTTGTGTATGTATTTATAGTTATAATATATTTATTCGTATATATTTATATAAATATTTAGTAGTATATTATATTATATTTCTTTGTTAGTGTACATACTAAACTTGTATTTTCACCAACTCTCCAATCGTTACGTGTCTGCTGGAAGAGATTTCTGTTGAAATAAGCTGTACCTTTGTACTTTTGTTTTCTTCTAAAATTTTATGTAATGTGATTTTTTTTACTAGTGTGTACATAAATTGTTAAATAAATAAATAAAGTAAATAAGTATCGTAAAACATAACAAAACTTATACTGTCCTACTTTTTGAAGAAAAGTGTATTATTAAAACTATAGGCAACGAGTATAAATCAGGTTTAAAAATAAAACAATAATATGCAATATTTATTTTTATTCATTGTAATCAAAATCTAAATCCAGAAATTCTGAATACGGTGAATCGTCAGAGTCACTGGTATAGCTGTGTATAAAATAAAAATAACCCTTTCCATATTATAATAGGTAATTTGTCAATTAAAAAGCATTGAACTGCTATGCTCTAGCGAACGTTGGAACCTAATGACAAATAGTCTGGGTAACGAAAATAGAGACGGAATAACTGCGGCAAATTTAAAAAATACCATCATGATAAACCCGACAATAGTACGAAATACATCGACATACTTGATTATTTTTCTATACGAGGATCGTAAAAAATAACAAAGTTAGTAGAGGTGTATATTATTTAAACGATAAGCAACTACACTCGAGAGCAAAGAATTAGGGTCGGAGACAAAACTCATGATATCTCTCAAACTATAAACGTTAGCTTATTAAAATAAAAAGCAATAGGAAGCCTCTTTAATGCCGAATATAAAAAGTAAATGAAAGTAATATCTTTTTTAAGAAATGACATAGAAAAAAACAAAAAACAAAAATTATGATTTATTTTGAAAATTGAACTAACAATTCAAATCATTTGTATCGATTTTGTTTGTTTTGTGTCACAAAAAAATGTTATAAAAGGGTTTCCTGGTGTACAATATTCATTATGAAAGTACAAATCATGTCGCTCACACCTGAAGAATGTACAAGAATCCTCACTTTGCAGGAAGACGGGCGTAGTCAGCGTGATACAGCCAGGATGGTCGGCCTATCGTTATCTACGGTACAACGTGTTCTCCAACGGTTCCAGGGAACTGGGTCAAACTTTCGCCGGCCAGGAACTGGCAGAAAAGGATGCACAACACCTCGTGAAGATCGATACTTAGTCACAAAAATGCTTAGAAACCGATTTCTCACGGGTGTTGAACTGAGAAATCAATTTGTACGTCTTGGAGGAAGCAGCCCAAGTGCGTGGACAGTAAGGCGACGTCTTGCCGAAGGTAATTTGAAGCCATCAAGACCAGCGAAAGGCCCTAAACTTGAACAGGAGCATCGTATTGCAAGACAGAGTTATGCACGTGAGCACTTGAATTTGACTCTAGAGGATTGGTCAAGAGTTTTGTTTACAGACGAGTCCAGATTCATGCTGTATAAGCACGACGGTAGACACAGAGTGTACAGAAGACCAGGAGAACGGCTTCAACAAGCCTGCATTGAAGAAAAAGTTGCATACGGCAGAGGATCCGTGCATGTTTGGGCCGGAATATCTGCAGAGAGCTGCACGGAGCTAGTCTTGATAGAAAATGGAACGTTGACCGCGAGAAGATACGTAGAAGAAATCTTAAATGAGTATTTCGGTCCGTCTATGGCCAATATGGGCGAGAATCAGGTGTTTATGCACAATAACGCCCGTCCCCATACTGCGGCTGTAGTGACTGATTACCTTCAAGAGGTCGGTATCATGCGCATGGAATGGCCTGCACGCAGCCCAGATCTGAACCCCATCGAACATGCCTGGGACGAGCTCGGACGACGTGTAAAGCAAAAAATACCTCCTCCAATTACACTTCGTGATTCAAAATTAGCACTGGTGGAAGAATGGGGGAATATACCGCAGAACCGACTTAGAAACCTGGTGTACAGCATGACAAATCGGATAACATCCATTCTGAGATCACGTGGAGGTAATACACGGTACTGAAATTTGTGGAAAATCATACTCTCGTACCAGAAAGTCTTAAATGTAATTTGTGATCATCAAGTGTAATTCGTGCATTTTTATTTTATTTGTTTTTATAAATAATAAAATCACTTAAATAACAATCTTACAAATTTTATTTATATATTAATTAATGGTCTATTTAACAGTTTTTAATTCATCAAGTTAGCATTTATAATTTGCGAGATATCATGGGTTTTGTCTCTGACCCTAATTCTTTGCTCTCGAGTGTAGTATCAATAAAGTTTTAAAATAAAACAACAGCATACAATTATTATTTTTATTTATTTGTATCAAAATCTGAATCCAGCAATTCTCTATATCGAATGCATCGTCAAAGTCACTGGTATCGCAGTTTCCTACATTAATAAGAAACTATATAAAGTTAATTTAATTAATTCATTTTTAAATACGAAAATTATAAAAAAAAACTCAATTACCCAAGCCACCAACAACCGTTCGATTGATAACAGTGACACCAGAAAAAACGACTTTGACATATATTTACTTCCATATAAAAAGTTCGCAGCAACATCCAGTGTCTAATTTTGTTAGCCAGACTATAATTGTCTCCTATTGAAGAGCGATTAAATCTAGCGATCCTGCTTGATTGTTTGACTGCAGGCCTTGTAGACTGTAAGCATTGAGGGTCCAATTGAAATGCCATGGACACATAGAAAAAAATAAAGAAAGACAAAAAAATATTCGGCAAAAAAAAATAAGGAAACATGAAGTACAAAAAAAAAAGAATAAGTAGTAAGCCGAAATGGTCGAAGCTCAGCACAATACCATGGCTTTTACACCACGGCGCTGACTTTCAGCTTCAACCGTAATTAGGTTGCTATATGGCTTGGATAAATGAAAATTTTAAAAAACAACTTGAGAAAAAATAATATCCTTAAAATATTTTTTCTTAGAATGTGTCAGCTGCTTCTCATGCCGCGGACATACTGTAAAAGTCAGTTAAGGGACTGAGGTTTTATTGAAGGCCTTTTGTGGCGATAGGCTGACCCCCTGTCACTGTAATAGTCTCTATCTATCATTATCATACCTCAAAATTTGTCAAACGTGACATCGGATGGTTTTATAACCTCTGTTGTTCTGCCTACCCCATAAGGGATACAGGCGTGAAGTTATGTATGTATGTATGTAATTTTTTGCGCACATTAACAAGGTATGTAAAAACTTATAAAAAACATACATTTGAGAGAAGAAAAGTAAAGAATAGACGTGACTTGTAACAAATTATTGTAAAATAATTATATAAACAAAGTACCTACTTACTATTAGTGATAAAAAAGGGCAAAAATATTGTTATATATTAACCAAAGTTAAAATAAATACACATAAATACCGCTTAGTTAATAAGTACACTCTACGATTTACAAAGTACAGTCCCGGCGTTTGTTTTAGACTGTCTCTTTATCAAGCTATCCAATGCACATTAAGTTTATGTTTGATCAAAAGCTTGCTGGTAGCGGCAAACGGCACAAAAGGCAAATTTAAATTAAGAACAAAAAGCACTACAACGAATGAATCGCTAAAATCATAAAATACTTCTCTGTGTACTTTTTCTTGTGTATTGCTTGTGTCTGAAACAATGATAAATTTTGAAACACGTTTGTGAAAGGCCCAACAACAATGTTGCTTAGTCTGTGCTCATCGCATTTTAATCTGGTAAGAAAAACTAAACATTACTCAAATGAGAGTGATGGTATTATGTGTGTGATTTGAAAAGGTGGTTATTACAACAACGTCTGACCCACCGAAATGACCTTACAAACAAAAATGGCAGAGTCTCGAGTATCGCTGCATAGTGGATTTATTAATATTAATTATTTGTTGAATAAACTTAAACGAAAGTTAAAGAATTGGTTACGCAACGCATGTTAACACTAGCGTTGGCAGCGATCCGCGTACCAGGGTCACGTGCCGCGGTTGACTCGGACGTAGGAAAAGTAAGTAGTAACAAAACATTATTTTTAATACAGTTGCTCAAAAAGTGGCATATTGCAGGGACGTTTAGCGTTCGGGATGTGGGCTATTACACACTTGTGCTTTTTCTTTACCTTTTCCGCACTCGTGCGTTCTCTTTCCCAACTGTCAAAATAATCTCTATTAAAAAGAAAAAATCAACCACGAAGTTTTTACTAAAAAAAAATTCTTAGAAGTTTTTACGATTCATGCAAATATTTCTGAAAAGAAGCTACTAATTTGTTTCAATATCAGATATAATGATTTGATGCAATGAGTTAGGTTAGGTTTCATTTCATTTTATCTCATTAAATTCATTTTCATTTCATGTCAATACAAAAAATCTACTAAAGACTTGCCTGTATGGGCATAGTTCCCTTTGCCTACCCAGAATGGGTAAACAAAAAAAATCTCTGTTTATAATCTTTCACGGCTGGCGCCATTTTGTATATTTTATAAAATTGCTTAATTTTTTCGCAACTGTATTAAAAATAGTCGTTCAGTACACGTGCGGAACCGTCATTGCAACTCGTTCCGACTGTCAACCCTCGCCTTCGGCTGCGCCTCGGCTCGTGTAGACATTTGTCGGAACTCTTTGCAATGACAGGCTTTCCGCACTCGTAATGAAATATACTATTATTTACGTGGCATTCTAGTGAAAAATTAAGTCCCTACTTTTATACATAATTGTGACCAGAATCGAGTACAGAGTGCAATCCTATAGTATCTAAAATTTACCACCAGTCACCCAGTATAATTATGGTACTTTCAAGCGTTTTAAGTGAATAGATTTCTCGCAGATGGACGTGCACTACCTTAGTCTTCATCCTCACTGCCCACCATGTGGCATGGCAGACAATATTCCCAACCTTATTTTGTTAAAAAAAATTGCATTATTCGCAGAATGTAGTTACAGGTTCTCAAATCTTAATAATGTAGTCAACATATTCAACCGTCAATATCGGTATGGAAATTCTTGTCCAGTTAGTTTGGTTACAGTAGGTACAAATGTTTGTTGAACTGTCGTCTTATGTTCATAACATACATACATATATAACTTCACGCCTGTATGGGGTAGGCAGAACACCAGAGGTTATAAGACCATCTGATGTCACGTTTGAAAAATGAGGTATTATAATGATGGAGAGAGGCTATTGCAGTGACAGGGGCCACAAAAATGCCAATAAAACCTCTGTCCCTTAACTGACTTTTACAGTATGCTCGGAAAGAGAAGCAGCTGAAACATTTTATGTTTTTCTTTCGCTCCCAGTCCAGCCTGGAAGCATTGATCATAACACAAGTTCTAAATTAACTTGATTTGAACTTGTTAAAATAACGTGGAGTGAATGTTAATAGATCTAAATGAAACGGTTTCTCGTGGATGGACGTGTACCACCTTAGACTTCATTTTTGGTGGTGTCATGAGAGAAAAATAAAATTAAAACACAGTTCAACCGCAGCCTTCAATAATAGCAATAGCAATTATATGCATCATATACAATAAAAATAAAAATAAATAAAATCCCCGAACAATGAAACCAACTACATGGCCCCAAAGCAAGCATAGCTTGTATTATGGGATACCATGTAGCGAACCAGGGAGAACCTAGAATGTTAATACATAAATAGATAATAGCAAACAATATTGTTCTAACATAAAAAACCTCGTAATTTCTCCGCCATTTCTTGATCAGGCACAAAAGAAATTTAATAATTATTACCCTACAGGTACGACGGTTGCCGGGCGGTTGTACTTTCTTCGTTTCGGTTCGTCGGCGCCTGCGCAGCCAGGGTTGGACACTAGTGATGTGCATCGATATCGATAGTTTGTTTCGATAGTGAAAGCTTTTGAATCCATTCGAAGAATTAAATTAATGCCACTCTTATCTAACAAATTTTAACAATACATTCTTTAGGGGATGTACGGGTGCACTAAGGAAGGAATTCCCGAAATTCCCACGGGAACGGGAAATATAGGACTTTTTAGTTTGTATGAAAAATCTTATTCCTTGAGTGCACCGATGTGAAACTTGGTGCAAAGGTTTTTCAATATGTGTCTGGTCGTGTTATGAAAGGAATTTCCGAAATTCCCACGGGAACGGGAAATATATGATGTTTTAGTTTGTATAAAAAATCCCATCCCTTGAGTGTACGGATGTGATACTTGACATAAAGGTTTCTCAATAAGTGTCTGTTTGTATTATGGAAGGAATTCCCGAAATTCCCACGGGAAGGGGTTGGGCTTTTTAGTTTGTATGAAAAATCTTATTCCTTGAGTGTACGGATGTAATACTTGGCATGAAGGTTCTTCAAAGAGTGACTGATTGTGTTACGAAAACAATTCCCAAAATTCCCACGGGCACGGGAAATATATGATTTTTAGTTTGTTTGAAAAAAACTGAGTGCATGGGTGATACTTGGTATAAAGGTTCTTTGCAGAGGGTGTCTGGTTGTATAGTTTCTGAAATTTTCACGAGAAGGGTAGTTAAGCGCATACGAAATTGCGGGATAAAGCTAGGTCGATATAAAATATCGATCACTTTCGTCAAAGTTGAAGAGGTATGTTCGTTAATTTGATCATTTCAACGCGCTTATCGTAAGGTAAGCGAGATATAAACTTTAGAAATGTATTTAATGAAACCATCGACAAATCGATAAAGCAACATCCTGGATACATCACTAACTTAACAAAAACGGAAGCATAATTATAAGAGGTGTTCCCCTCGATGTTTGTCCTGTCTTACCATACCGGAGTGTACTGGGAAAACAACTTGTTATTGTACAATGAAGATTTTACTATATTGAGTAATAATAATAATAACGCAATTGGGAGTAAGACTTTCTTTTCAACCGACTACCAAAAGGAGGAGGTTCTCAATTCATGTGCATGTTTTTTTATGTCTTTGTTACACGATTTTTTGGACCAGTATAAATCGATTTATAATATTCTTGTTTCATATGATAGAAGATACTTCAGAGGTGGTCCCATTTGAATTTTATCGAATCGAATCGAAATCGAATCACGAAAAATATAAAAAAGTTGAAAAAATATTAATGACTATTTACATTGAGGACCAAAGTTTTGTATTTGAAGTTGGCTTTCTTAATGCACTGCATTCGTTGATTATTATATGTAACTAATAGGTATATAACCATATAGTATATAACAGGTATATAACGACTTCAAAAAAATTTTAAGAGGACTATTTTGCGTATACTTAATACATACATACTGACTTCACGCCTGTATCCCTAATGCGGTACTCAGAACACCAGAGGCTATAAAACCATCTGAGGTCACGTTTGACAAATTTTGAGGTATTATTATGATGGAGTGATACTGTTGCAGTGACAGGGGGTCAGCCTATCGCCAGCAAAAAACGCTAATAAAACCTCCGCTAGTATAATTAATATATCCCATTTTTAACTTAACTGTGCTTACAAGCCACTGATGGGTGGTTAGATACATCTAATACTCGTTTTTTAGAACTAGAAAGGAAAAAATATTTCTAGAAATCAAACAAACTTACTTTACCTCAAAAACTTTTACAAAAACGAATTCGTACGTGATTAAAACGACCGGCTGATGTAGTGGTAACATACATTGCCTTCTATACCAGAGGTCCTGGTTTCGTATAACGGCGGCGCGGCGGCGGATATTTGTGTGATGAACACAGATATTAGTCGTCAAGTCATGGATGTTTTATATGTTTATTTAAGTTTATTCTAATAAAAAATATGTATTTATTCAATATGTATGTGTATATATTTCTTAAGTATATCAGTTATCAGTTATCCAAAACACAAGTTCTTTAAGAAACTTAATTTGGGCTAGATAATGTGGTGTGAGTGTCAGAAATATTTATTCATTTATTATTATTTATTATATGGCTTTAATAAGAAAATCTTATTTTAAATCTCAAAGAACAGGTCACACTCTGTTGAACCCCCCTCAATCTATATTCCTTTTTCAAATGACATTGTTTTAATGAGGCATCCTGTGATAAAAGTACCTAATAAATAATATTAGTAATTACTGTAAACTTTTGAGATAGGCTTAGTAGTTGGAAATGAATTCAATTTTAATCTCAATTCTTTAGTGCAATCACAGACACCTTCCATGCAAACACACCTTCCATGCTGGACTGGGAGCGAAAGAAAAACATAGACTGAGCCAGCTGCTTCTCTTCCCGGGCATACTGTAAAAGCCAGTTAAGGGACAGAGGTTTTATTGGCGTTTTTGCGGCCGATAGGCTGGCTCTCTGTCACTGCAATAGTCTCTCACCATCATTATAATACCTCCAAATTTGTCAAATGTGACATCAGATGGTTTCACAGCCTTTGGTGTTCTGCCTACCCCATAAGGGATGCACATGGACGTTATGTATGTACGTATGTACGGAACTTTATCGATTCGTATGTTTACGAACGCTTGTATAGTATGGAGTCCGTTCAAGTTGCAGTACGGGTGTTACCACAAAAATCAATCGATCTTCGATGGACGGCGTCGATCGATGATAAAATGGATTAGTCGACGTCGATCGATAGTTTTTACTAGGCCAGTCCGATCAGAAAACATCAACCGCCTTCAATCATCATCAATCGGTTGGTGTGGTAGCACCCCACTGCCGCACGACGAGTGTTAATAAATGCGCAAGGCACACATTTTTTTTAAATGTTTGTGAACATGTTGTTTGTTAAGTAAACGAGATAAAGTTTCTAACAAATATAATATAAAAGTTCGTTTCTTTGTTTGTTTGAAAGCGATTTACCGGAACTCTTGAGATTTATCGAAATATCGAAAGTCTGATTTATTAAGTAATTATAATAGTACTAGCTTTATCCCGCAACTTCGTATGCGCTTAACTACCCTTATCGTGAAAATTTCAGAAACTATACAACCAGACACCCACTTCAAAGAACCTTTATACCAAGTATCACCCATGCACTCAAGGAATAAGTTTTTTTCATACAAACTAAAAATCATATATTTCCCGTGCCCGTGGGAATTTTGGGATTTTTTTTCGTAACACAACCAGTCACTCTTTGAAGAACCTTCATGCCAAGTATCACATCCTTACACTCAAGGAATAAGATTTTTCATACAAACTAAAAAGTCCAACCCCTCCCCGTGGGAATTTCGGGAATTCCTTCCATAATACAAACAGACACTTATTGAGGAACCTTTATATCAAGTATCACATCCGTGCACTCAAGGGATAGGATTTTTTCATACAAACTAAAACATCATATATTTCCGGTTACCGTGGGAATTTCGGGAATTCCTTTCATAACACAACCAGACACACATTGGAAAACCTTTACACCAAGTTTCACATCGGTGCACTCAAGGAATAAGATTTTTCAAACAAACTAAAAAGTCCTATATTTCCCGTTCCCGTGGGAATTTTGGAAATTCCTACCTTAGTGCACCCCTACATCCCCTAAAGAATATATGTTCCAAATTTCAGCTCTCTACGTAGTTACGGCTGTACGTTGTCTGTCAGTCACTCAGTCACTCAGTCACTCAGTACCTCAGTCACTCAGTCAGTAACGGAACAGTTTTATATATATTGATTTCTTGTTCATTCATAATATTTGTACAAAACAATTTCCATTAACATTAAACGTTTATTTTTCTATAAAACCTTTGGGGCCGAAGACAGAGGTGAACTATATGAAAGTGGTAAAGTGTTAGAATTAATATTACTGAATTTAATTAGAGTATTTAAAATAAAAATGACATAAACTACATATCGCGTCTTTCCGTATGAAACTGTTAACACGAATATACATGCAAGTGACATATAAAACGACGACTTGCTAAGAACTCGTTTGTACACGCAACATACTTATTCCTTACATAAATGAATAAAATCCCCAGACAATCACACCAACTACATGGCCCCAAAGTATATATAGCATAGCTTGTGATATGGGATACCATGCACTGAACTAGGGCGGGACCTAGAATATAAAAACGTATACCTATACAAAATAAACACGTCCCTCGTTCCATGCAGGAATCGAACCTCACAATTGGCGCATTAGCTTCTATACCACAGCATCGCGGAGACCGTCAGTGAGAATTTACTTAGTGAGAATAAAATTAAGCTATCTAACGCAAAAGAAAATTCTTATCAGACCGGTGTTCACAGAGTTTAGCCAGTTCAACCATACAAACAAGTAAACTCTTCAGCTTTATTATATTTGTATCAATATCAGAGTTGCTTAATCAGAGTTGAACTATAAGGAAAATTTACAGCAAATCCATAGATAATAGTACTCACTACAGGAATGTAAAATAGAAGCCTTTTTGAGCGTTGATCGCGTTGCAATGATTGATGTGCCGCCAAGCGGGTGCTCTTTTTGACCAAATTGAACCCACTCCTTTTTACCATCGGACTACCAGACGCAGACAGAACTTCCATCCTTATAAAGTGGATTTACCAAGAAGTCGAACAAAACGCTTCGATAGTTCCTTTTTGGTACGGATTGCCAAGGTGTGGAACAATCTGCCTGCGCCTGTTTTTCCTGACCACTACAGTCCTGGAACTTTTAAGTGTCGAGTGAATAGGTTTCTCGTGGATGGACGTGTAACACCATAGTCTCCACGCGCACTTTCCATCAGGTGGCATGGAAGATAGACGTGCTATCCTCACAAAAAGTCTACATGGACTACAATCTAAGCTGATCTTACGGGCTAGATAAAGCTATACTTTAGTATCAAAGCTCGTAAAAGCTTCCATAATAAGGTTCTTAGACTTTTAGTTAGAGCTTTAAGTTAAATTATCCAAACTGACACACCAACACTGCGGCCTCAAAAAAGCTATTTATATCTGAGATATTATAATAATGATAAAAACTCTTTATTGTACACCAACATATTTACAAAGATTAAATTAAAATAACAATCACAATTAACATACAAAGGGCGGCCTTATCGCCGAAGCGTGATTTCTGCCAGGCAACCCAGGCATTGATGGAAATGGATGTGGGCGAGGTGTACGGCTCGTAAAAGTAAACTACATACGAAAAATCACATACACATACATAAATACTTATGTACTATATAAATAAATACTTTATCAATACACATTTACTTATAGCTATATGTATACACAGTTAAGATGGACAGTGTTTCACCTGGTAATGCCACCGATCGAATACAAAAGGACTTGCCTAAAAATGTGGACGTATGCGATGGTGTCGCCAGGAGTAAATAAGATGAGGGACGCAAGTTACGGTCGTATCTCTGTGCCTTCAAAAAGATATACATACAGCGGAACTAGACGAATCTAATTTACACCCAAGTGAGTTTAGTAAAATACTTTTCCTAAACTGGCCTGGCTCGGACTCGAAACTAGATCCTCTTAACCACTGCGCCACAGAGCTTAACAATATGTTGCGATAAATACGAAACTATCATCAAACACGTAGATTAATCAACACAAGTTTTATTACACTTTCTTAGTAAAATTTTCCCAAAAATCTTCCTTTTTTGTATAAAGTGTAAAGTTAAAAGAAGCTATTATTGGGTAAAAGTAACAAAGACTTCTCTACGACAGTCATTATGACGGCGGCGCGTGCGCGGCCGCGCAATCTTCGAGTGCCCAGTGGCTCTCAAACTTTCCATAAAATATGAGAATAGTTTATTATACGGTTGTTAATCACAAGTTATTGTCGGAAGTCCGACTAGTTTCGTGCTCTTATGGAGTCTTTTTTCAGGGTTTTTTTCTTTTTTCGGGATTGAGGGTTGAGAGCGGCCGCATAATACCTAAACTATAAAAATATGAGTAGTTTAATAATTGTAAGAAAATAAGAAAAGCCAGATCCTATAACTTAGGCGTAAGAGTTGTAATTAATGTGGTTATGTTTTTGATTTAACATCTAAGTAGTAAATAACCGCCTTTCACTCAATAACATTACTGTCACGTCTCTATGTTACTTATGTGTATGGCGACTGCAATAATCAGTGTTGTGATCTTTCATTTGATACTGTGTCGTGTTTCGTTGAAACATATTTCTCTGTCTGTTAATAAAGCTTTCTGATCACAATGTATAATCCATTTTGATTACAATAAGTTTTTATATTATCATTTACCATACTGAAGGTCTTTAACATTTAAATAAACCTTACACATGGAAAATTTAACAAATATGCTGATACATATACTGCTTATCATCATCATCATCATCATCACAACTCTTTGTAATGAGCCCACTGCAGGGCATGAGTCTCTCCCCTGGGTGAAGAGGAGGTATAGGCCATAATCCACCAAGCTGACCCAATGCAGGGTGGTGGATTACTGCTTATCAATGGATATTAAACTCTCGTTTATTGGAATTCTATATTACATAAAAAGGTATATTATGAGAATTAAATATTAAATTGATATTTAACATAATATGCGTTTGGCTATATCAATTGTACGTGGCACATACGTGTGCTTAAAGAGAAAAGGTTTAAAATAAAATGAAACATTTATTTTATGAATTAAACTGTAAATATACGCAATAATATCTGGTAAAATATTATTATTACGAGGGTCATTTGAAAAGTTCCTAGCCTAACGTACTTAATGAAACCACATGATTTTGATTATATTTTTATTTTTCAACATACTCTCCCCCGAGCTCAATACACTTTTTCCATCGACCCGGTAAGGCTTCGATACCCATTTTAAAAAAATCTTCGTCTAACTCCTCAAAATAAGCGTCTACGGCGGCTATGACCTCTTCATTTGTAAAAAAATGTTTACCACCTAAAAATTTTTTCAGCTTTGGGAACAGGTAGAAGTCTGACGGTGCTAAATCCGGTGAATATGGGGGATGAGGTAACAATTCAAAGCCACACCGATGGATTTCTGCCATGGATTGCACAGAAGTGTGAACGCGTGCATTGTCCTGATGAAACAAGACCTTCTTCCTCAATAAACCTGGACGTTTTTCTTTGATTTTTTCTCTCAAAAGCCGCAGCAGGTTGCAGTAGTAATCAGAATTTATTGTTTCACCCTTTTTTAAATAATCCACCAGAATTATACCCTTTGCATCCCAAAAAACTGATGCCATGACTTTGCCAGCCGATAAAACCACTTTTGCCTTCTTTGGGGTGGGTGATCCTGCCCTTTTCCATTGTTTCGACTGTTCTTTTGTCTCAGGTGTATTGTGGTGAACCCAGGTTTCATCCATGGTTATAAATCTTTCAATAAATTCCTGTGGATCAGCTTCATATAACTCTAAACAGTCGCGGGAAGTTGTGAGTCGGTTGCGTTTTTGTTCCACTGAAAGCAGCCGCGGTACCCACCGCGCAGACACCTTAGAGAATCCAAGTTCAGAAGTAATTATATGATGTGTTCGCTCAGAAGAGATGCCTACAGTCTTAGCTATTTCCTCGACTGTCAATCTTCGGTCAGATAAAATTAAATCACCGATTTTTTCTTTGTTTTCATCAGTGGAAGCCGTCGAGGGCCGGCCACTACGGGGCTCATCTTGAATGGACTCACGACCACGTTTAAACTCTGCCACCCAATTTTTAACAGTCGCATACGAAGGAGCGGACTCACCTAAAGTGGCAGACATGTCTTCATGTATAGCTTTTGGAGTTAAACCTTTCAAATACAAGTATTTTATCACTGCACGATGTTCAATTTTATCCATTTTCAAAAATTGCTCTGACTTGACTTACGGTATCACGTGTAAACGAACAATTAATTATTGCAAATAAACTAAACTGTGCATACTTGTTGCTAAATAATGTAGCTATAAAATGAGGGTAGTTATAAAATATACCGACGAGTCTAACAATGTTAGGCTAAGAACTTTTCAAATGACCCTCGTATAAATCTATTGTTGGTAATCGATAAAACTTAAGAAAAGTCAAGAAAATAATTGATAGTTCTAATTTTATATGAGAACTAGCTGACCCTGCAAACGTTGTTTTGCCATATAAATAAAAAAAAAAATAGATGTTGGCCGATTTTCATAGATACCGGATAAGCACAAAATTTTTTATCAAAATCGGTCAAGCCGTTTCGGAGGAGTATGGCAACGAAAACTGTGACACGAGAATTTTATATAGTAGATTTTAAATATTTAAGAAGACTGAAACTATATAATCATGTACTTTTTTTTTATTAATTTTGGTATGTTGATGTTATAAAATTAATATTTATCACAATAACATTTTTACAGAGCCAAAGACACAAAACGGCTTTGGCCATGTTCAAAAATATAGGTTTATAGTTTCTAAAGGCAGGTAATTACAGTACCCAAGTACCTGTGAGTGAAAAGGACTAATTTAAGATATCCAGATGCAAGAAGATGGGATTATCTATCTGTAAACTGTTATTGTATATTTTGAAAAGATGATTGCTGTATATGCTGTTGAGTTTCTTGAAACTTATTCTTAACAGACCAACTTTCCGAAGTGGTGGTATATTTAGTTCAATTTATTAATAATTTGACTTATTTAAACTGTATTTTTGTAGAAACCTACAAAATAAAGAATTTGCTTTTGACTATGATGATAGATTAAAATATTTACGTTCTGATAAAAGTTATTTAATTATTTAAAAAAAAAAAAAAAATTGCGTTAATATAAATTTAAAGGTTTTCTTTTTACTCTTTTAGCCTCCGTGAAGCTTATATGCTAATTGCTAATTATTTTAATTACAGTTAAGAGAAAACACTAAAATAATGTCAACATAATTGCTTTGTTTAATCTTTATTTCCTCCTGTAAAAACAAATATCTAACATAAATAAAAATAGTCGTTAAAACATCTGTTAGCGTACAACGTTTGAGAACCACTGCCTTTAAAAAGTCAGTTACCACCAGCCGTTACAACAATGAATTAACTTCCGATAGACAAAGACGGCGCTATACATTCTTCTTTTAATTAGAAAGAGACGGAGAATCCACCTGCTATAGTACCATCATTTTGTCTATTCCACTTTTTTTTAGATTTTTTAATTGGAATCGTTGCAATGGAGTGCTACTGCTGTCAATTTAGAAATACGAAAAACTGAGTTGCGAGTTCGATATCTGCTGAATGCTAAATGTTTGTTGATTTGATCACTGTTTGCGTGATCGACTCAACACAGATAATGAAGTTCACAATGTAGCTTACAATAGTGCAGGTCCTAAAGTATTTAAAAAAATGTACAAGTCTGTATATAGAAGTCTCTTCTGAGAAGTATTAATGTATTATTTTTTACTATAGTAGTATGATGGTAAGTGAAGATGAAATAATCAACGAATGCAGAGCATTAAAAAACCGACTTCACGTCAACACTTTGGCTGTTTTGAGAATGTCATCAACGTAAACATTCTCCGTAATCATACATATTGTTTCAAAAATTTGAAATTTTCAATTAAGTACCCAACCGATTCCGATGAAATTTATATGGGACCAACTATGAAGTATCCTTTATCATATGAATTAAAAAAATTTACACATATAGATGAATTGAGAACCTCCTCCTTTTTTGGAAGTCGGTTTGGTGGTGTTAGGTTAGGTTAGGTTAGAACTGTCTCTTAATAAAATATTTCCAGAAAACATCTTCGCCGGAGTGTGCATATTTGGCGGCAGATTTTATATGAAGGGTGGTCGCTAGCCAGTCGAAACCTGACGGGTCATACCACCAAGCGGGGGTCACTGGGATTAGTCACCTTTTACGACACGCTTATACAGGGTGTTAGGGCTATTCTAAGTCAACCCTACGCCGACGAAAGCGTCGGTAACGCGCCGGTGATTTCTATAAAGCTGCAGGTGTCCAAGGCAGTGGCGATTATTTAACGTCAGTTAAACACATGCCTTTTTGCCCCTATAGTAATACAAATATATAAATATTTCTGACATAATATTGTCTTAAGTTTTCACGATTCATAATTTAAATAAAACTGCGACCACGGGGTAAAATGTAAAATATAAATTATACGCGATTAATCCGGTTAAAAAGTAGTTTTATTTATTTCTGACATACTCACAACAGTATCTAGCTCAAACTAAGTTTCTTTAAGATCTTGCATTTTGGATACTTAATAACGGATAATAAATTTTCCGACTTTTGACGACCACTTTGACGATAGGGTAAACCTATCTGCCTCAGACGCAAGCGGTTGCGGGTTCGATTCCCGCACGCAAGAAAAAAAAATGTTCCGGGTCTGGGCGTTTATCTATATTATATGTATTTAATATTCTAGGTCCCAAACTTCAGATATACATAAACAAACGTATTGAATAACACATAATCTTTATAACAAAACAAACTTTTTTCAAACACATAAACATTCATGCCGTGACGGCTAATATCTGTGTTCATCACACTAATATCCATCGTCAACCGAGAACCTCTGGCATAGAAGGCAATGTATGTAACCACTACACCAGCGGGTCATCTTAAAATAGGTATGTACAGCCATAACTAGATAGATAATTCATTTATTGATGCCACAAACACACACATATTACAACAAGAAATAAATAAAATTAATTACAAATTTAATATCTTGCAACAAAAATAAAATAAAAAATAAAGTACAATTACAACAAAAAGAGTGCGTTGTAGCAGTGCAAAGAACCGTAGCTCAGCGTCATTTTTGCTCAGAGAGCAAAGCGCTGATATTCTGCTACAGCTTGGAAACAGGGGAGCGTTATTAAACGTTAAAAAAAACTTGTGAATAATACTATTTTTTGTGTCTGTATAAATATCTTAAACTACTGGAAAGACCAGAAATTTGTAACATACCTTTTGGGGGGGGGGGGGTGTTGTTGAGCACTTAGGAAAGAATTCCCGAAATTCCAACGGAAACGGGAAAAATATTGAACTTTTTAGCTTTTAGTTTATTTTTCAAAGTTCAGCTCTCTTGAAATGTTATACGTTACATTTTGCCAAGAAAATTCTACACGTTCAAGTTCCTAATTTAGAAAAAAAAGCAACCATGGTCATGGAGTCTGTCTGTCGGTTGCGATAATTGGCGGTGTGCTTTATATGACAGGTGTTAGACAGATAAAGGGATCTTCTATAAAGCGGGGACGCCCAAATTTGTAGACTTTTTCCAGGTGTGCTAGGAATATTTTAAGAGAATACTACGCAACTTAATTTTTTTTTTTCGAGAATCAGTCCCTAAGTCCTTTCGTCTCCATTTTGAACATCATCATCTCCTGCCATCCTTTGAGGTTAAGGCCAAATGCGGGCTTAGTAACCGTTAAAATGCTAAAAGGATGCGTGAGCGCCGATTGTGAATTTATGACGAATTCCTCCGTGCTTCGGTGGGCAGATAGTGCCGTAATTTAGAGTACTGTGCACTTGGGTGTGATATTTAGCGTATTTTTTTTTATTCAAAATCTGCAGTTGACTTCAATCGCACCTGATGGTAAGTAATGATGAGGTCGAAAATGACGTCGAAGCCCAAATTTTACTACACCAGTGGTCCAACTTCTTCGCATTTAGTTTGCCGCGTATATTATCCTGTTTCTATCCATCAGCTGATGCAGTAGGATGTGGCTAGCCGTATACGTGGTTCCTCATGTGCCTCCAAACATAAAAATTCATGTGGGTTAGGTCCGGACTTCTGACTGGCCACGGTGAAGATCCTCCTCCTTCTACCTCATTCCTTGACACTCCTTCGAAAATTTGCTGGGCAGTCATCATGTTAGAACCATATGTCCATAGTAAGGTTCAGAGGCAACTCTTCGATGAAGGATTTTCTCCTCTCAGGAAGTTTTCATAGTGCTCCCCATTCAAATTATCGATTACAAAACAGGGTCTAATCAAATGATTGGAAATTATGTCCATTCACACGTTTACACTAAATCTTCGTTGGGGCCTTCGTTTATTTTACTTTCTTGGACTAAACAATGGTTTAGGCTCAATCAGCGAAATTATTTTCACGTCCACTATCGCCTATGAAACTAAGATTTTTTCTATGAATTTAAATAAAAGCCTTGATTGTTGGTTAGCTGACAAAACGTTGATATTTTTAGGCACTTCCGTCGAACATCTTCCATACTAATTTTTTTAGATATTCTGTAAAGAAAAGTAAACTGTAAGAAATGTTTTGATTATTTAAACTTTCAATCGCTCAGAACTATGTATTTAGTAATCTTACATAAAACTTTGGTTACTAAGATCATAGAACATCTTAATCTACATGTGTAAAATAAATAACAATACTATAAAAGTGCACCAATGTCAAAATATGACATTTAATGGATAAAAAAATGGCAATTTTGATGAAAAAAATTAAAAGACGTTTATCTTTGTTAGGTTTGGGGTAGGGTGTTTCATAGTAAAATAAGTTAGAAAGACGAGTACTATAAGCCCTTAACGGATCTAGGTCGACTTAACCAGTTACCTTGTATACATACGTCTTCATGCCTTCACCATCTGTCACATTTGACAAATTTGGAGGAATTATAATGATGGAGAGAGACTATTGCACTGAGAGGGGTTCAGCCTATCACCCTCAAAAACGTCAATAAAACCACTGTCTCTTAACTGACTTTGACAGTATGCCGGGGAACAGAAGCAGCTGGTACATTCTATAGTTTTCTTTCGCTCTCAGTCCAGCTTGGAAGAAGATACAAACATAAATATTACTCAAAAACTTATACTACACTTAAAATAAAAACTCAAACTCAAAAAAAAACTAAAAATAGCTCTACTTCTCACAAAACGCAAGCTCCAAAACCTAAAAATAAATCACAAATATCCCAAAGGCTATATACCTCTTTACATAAACTACACTTACATAAGAACACACGATCACGCCCTGTATGCGCGGACGCACCTCGATGCGCAGGAGTCGGTTTATGTTACACTCAGCCGCATTTGATCGCGAGCCGTCGTGGCGGACGGACGTATTGAGCGCTCTCGGACTTGTTACTAACAACTTAGAACATAGTGTAGATGGAAGTGTGATATAATTGAGTGACTATTGAAGTGGTGATTTTCATTTTGGTTTTTGTGTATGACTTTTGCTGTTTAGGTATGTTTCTGTTTTGATTAAGTATTTAGTTTTTTATGTGTGAACTGTTTCTTGGTTTGGTAAGAAAAGGCTGATATAGTTTTTTTTTCAGATTATAAAGTATTTGTTAGGTATTTATGATACTGAGGTTATTTTTTTCTAAATTCCTTAAGGGATGTTTCAATTTCCAACTTAAACTTATTGAGATCGAAAAGTAACGATACCTACCTTAAGTTTTCCTTTCCTAAACTGTACATGGTTTAATAGAGTATCAAATTGAAATATATATCATCATTTCATCAATGCAATGTAGTTATATTATCTTTTCGAAATCTAATTAAAAGTTTAAACAATATACAAAACAAAAATCACACAAACCACCATAACAGATTTGAATTTAGAACGAAAATTTACTTAATTTACTCTACACATGAAAAGTGTCAGACTTCAAAACTAGCAGATTCCTATCAAATATTCTAACACGAACCTTATTGATACATTCTTCTCAACTTATCTACCTTTTAAGCAAAGTAGCTCTCTTTTTGTTTATTCCTAAAACCTTGCGAAAGTATAGTTGCACAGTTTACGTAAGTTGACTTTTTGCCGACGGTATTTGAAACAGTTTTTTGTTGGAAAATAACCGTTTTTAAGTAATTTTGCTTTAAAACTTGTTTAGTATTACTTTTATAAATCAGCGATGGTTAGATACAGGTTATTTTTTATAATTATTTTGTTAAAAATCTTCAATGAGACTTGTACCAATCGTAGCTAAAGTTAATATTTAAAATCTATCCACCTGTTGAATTAAAGTGTTGGTCGATCAAACAAAAACGTCTAGTTTTAATACAAACTACAATTTAACGCAATGAATTCAATTTAAAATATTTCTTTTCAACATTACTTATTACTAACTTATATAATACTTATTTGTTACTGTAGAGTCTTTAACATCGGTTATTAATGAAATCTCTCACTTTAGTAACACAAGTTAAGTATATTTTGTAACTCCTGTCTGGAAAAAACCACATTGGAGCATTAAGAATGCATTTACTACTTATCTTGTTTTATTTATTTATTTAAATGTTATAGATACAAAGTGTTATTGCATTTTTAGTCCAAGAAAATATGGAAAATGCCATCTCTTAAAAAAAGACTTCAACGCGCTCTCTACATAATAATGTTTATTGAAAAATTTAGATCTTCAAAATTCATTTCATATATTTTATACATTGTTTCCTTATAAATAATTATGATACACATACCATTATGTTGTTTTATGGTGCAAACTTGTCAATTCTTAAAATTCTGCCTCAAAATACCACTGCTCCGTCGGTAATGCGTTTCAGCAACGTTTTATATACAACAAGTTTCTTCCTTAACCCGTGCTGCCATCTTAGACCTCATCTTTATTTACCGTCAGTTGAGGTTGAGGTTGAAGTTAAACTCGGCTTTAGTAGAATGTAGAGTAGGTACAGTTTTCAATTTGGATGACCCAGTGATCCTATTACATATAACAATAGTACAAATAATACTATATCTTCTGCACTTCAATAATAAATGAATTAAGAAACTCGTATTTCTAATATTTACACGATATAAGACTAAATAAGGTTTTTTTGAAATTTCGTGTTATTGTTAGTAGACACTTCCATGCTGGACTGGTAGCGAAATAAAAACATGTACCAGCTGCTTCTCTTCCCGGGCATACTGTAAAAGTCAGTTAAGGGACAGAGGTTTTATTGGCATTTTTGTGGGTGATAGGCTGACCTCCTGTCACTGCAATAGTCTCTCTCCATCATAGTAATAGCTACAAATTTGTCAAACGTAACATCAGATGGTTTTGTAGCCTTTGGTGTTTTTCCTACCCCATAAGGGCCTGTAGGTGTGAAGTTGTGTATTTCCAATATTTACACCACATAAGAATAAATAAGGTTTTTTTGAAATTTAGTGTTATTTTTATTAGATAACGGTTAATAAACTTACAACATATATATTATAAATAAACATACTTACCGCTGGGATTCGAACCCAGTACCTCTGGCGTAGAAGGCAATGTTTGTTACCACTACACCAGCCGGTCATCGTGATAACAAAGAAACTTCGACATTTCTTCACTTACCTTACCTTAACTTGAAGTTATTCCCTTTTTTACTAAGCACTTGCCCTTCAGTCACGGGTGATGAACACCACCCCTAAGTTACTGCTTAGTAACAACCGTCTCCACATAGTTGCATGGACGATTCTAACTTACTTTTCTATTAAGTTAACTATCTTGGTTGTCTATTTAAAGAAATTTGTAAAATATAATTTAACTTACAAAAGAGACCGCTGTATTGATGGGGTAGCCATATTTGCCTTAAAATTTACGTGGTTGCGGGTTCAATTTCAATGCAATACAAATATGTATAAGTAGGAACATGTTTGTTTGCAATGGTCTAGATGCATTTTGTATGACATGTGTGTAGTTAAGAAAAAAAGTATAAGTATACGAGGTGTTCCGTTGATTTCCCATAACTCTTAGGTTAATTGGGACCATATAATATATTAGAATCAAATGACATGTGAATATTTTTTTTATTTTATTTTTTAAAACATATTATGTAAAACACCTTTATGCGAAGTATGACAACGTGGCATTTTCTATCCCTTTTTATATCGCTATGCACAGGTACAGTTCGCAACGTTTTGCGTTGTACATTGCATGCAACTGCATGGCTTCAGTGACACTCGTCTATTGAATAAATGTTAAAGAAATTTTATAAGGGTGATAATTTATGAACTCGTTATATTAAGATTGACGATATCTTAAAAAATATGCACTTTTGAACCACATATTCTGTGTCAAAATGTATTATTTTTTAATAACGAACAATACCTCAAAGTTTTGGGATATCAAAAAGAACACCTTGTATATATCCGTTGTCTAGTGCTTATAATATAACACAAGCATATGAGCTATGATATAAAATAAAAAAATCCCCAGACAATCACACCAACTACATGGCCCTAAAGTAAGCAGAGCTTGTGTTATGGGATACCATCTAGTGAACTTGGCGGGAACCTAGAATTTAAATACATAAATACTTAGATTAACACCCAGACACGGAACATTTTTTTTCTTGTTCCGTACGGGAATCGAACCCGTAACCACTGGCGTCTGAGGCAGGCAGGTCTACCCCATCGCCAAAGTGGTCGTCAAATAGATGGCGCTGTATGAATAAATCTGTAACAAATTATTTTAACTTAGATTTCGGTTTTAATTTCCTTTCGGTTTCGGTTCAAGAAAATAATACTTGGTTTACTATATAGTAGTTAGGCTTTGTCAGAATACATCTCTACGCTCCGAAAATTCTGACATCCTCCAACCAGCACTGGGACAGTTTGGTTGTTAATGGCCTATACCTCCTCGTCACCCAGGGGAGAGACTCATAACACTACACTTTAAAACTAAAGTCTTTTTAATCTAGTATTTTTGATATCTTTAGAATGCCTTCAGTTTTTTTTAATAGTAAATTAAATTGATACATTTTAAAGCACTTTGTTATATGTATGAGTTACTCATGACCTCATGTCAATAAATCAAAACTTCAATGTAAATTTAAAATTATTTTAAACCTGACGAAATCAGGTTACCAACCTTTTTAATTTAATAAAGTGAATCGTAATAACTAAGCACATTATACACACATACATACACAACTTCACGCCTGTATCCCGTATGGGGTAGGCAGAACACCAGAAGTAATAAAACCATCTGATTTCACGTTTGACAAATTAGGAGGCATTATAGTAGTGAAGAGAGACTATTGCAGTGACAGGGGGTCAGCCTATCGCCCACAAAAAAGCTTCCCATAACACCTCGGTCCCTTTACTGACTTTTACAGTATGCCCGGGAAGAGAAGTAGCTGGCACATTCTATGTTTTTATTTCGCTCCCAGTCCAGCATAGAAGCAGATTATAATTTGCTAGTTTTTATTTCATACATCTAATGGTAGCCGTAAAGTTTGGGTTTGATGCTAGCAATTCGGTGGGTTAGTTTGGGTAATTTATTTTACAACAAATGTGCTGTCATCTTGATCTCAACTTCACTCAATAAAATAGCATGCTAGACTGGGAGCAAAAGAAAAACCTAGAATGTGCCAGCCGCTTGTTTTCCCGGAAGTACTGTAAAAGTCAGTTAAGGGACGGAGGTTTTATTGATGTTTTTGGGGGTGATAGGCTGACCACCTATCACTGCAAGTTTCTCTCCATCATTATAATACCTCCAAATTTGTCAAAGGTGACATCAGATGGTTTATAGCTTCTGGTGTTCTGCCTATCCCATAAGGGATACAGGCATGAAATTATGTATGTATGTAAAAATAGCATTGAAGATAAATAATAAATAAATAAATATTTTTGACATTCACACATCATTGTTTAGCCCAAATTAAGTTATTTAATGAACTTGTGTTATGGTAACAAGATATTAAATACATATTTAAACATCCATGACTTGAAGGCTAATATCTGTGTTCATCACACAAATATCCACCGCCACCGGGATTCGAACCCAGGACCTCTGGCATAGAAGGCAAATTACGTTATCACTACACCAGTCGGTCGCATTAACAGTAAATGATAAAGGACTCATTTTAAAAAAAAAAGTAAAAATCCGATAAAATTTTCATCAAAATTTCCTCAAACGACGTCCGCGCGACAACACCCGTATACATTCAGAGAACATAAACCTTTTTATCTAATCTACTCAAGTGTGGGAAAAATAGTAAGCTTCGGGTCTAGGTTACTCTTTGTTATACCATTCCCATGAAGGTATTATGTAGTTATTATCTAAGCATCTATTCACACGGAAATATAAGATTTGGAGGTCTAAAAAATATGTTTTTTTGGTATTAATTGATTTAATTTTTGGTTGATTAATTAGGTATTGGTTGATGACCTCTGGCATCAGGAATTTTTGAAGTTTTGTTGCGACTTTTAAATTAAAATTGATTATGTTTTGTACTGTAAATGTGAAGGAAAATCATTTTAAATCATAACCTTACCAACTCCTGTACCTGTAAAAATATGTTACTCAGGTAAGAAATGCACGATTGACAATTGAAAATCTTTAATTTTAACTAACATCATTATATTTAATCACATGTGTATTCATTTGAGGTTATTTTGATATCCAATTAGAGTTTGTGACAAAATCTAACGGCAAACTGTTTAAAACACAATAATGTATAATTTTACACATATTATCATCGTTTCAATAATTACAAGCCGAACAGATGTGTAGTCTATTTTAGTTATTATTACCTCAGATCTATAAAACGTTTAGACGGCTCAGTTTGAACTAAGATCTTTCAATTTAATCGATAAAAACTCGATCATAAGCATCGTCATAGCCACTGGTGATAGTAGCACCTTTCTTTCACTTTTATCGAATGAAAAAACGAGACAAAAACACAATGGCTATAGCACTTTCTAAAGTGCGCAGGCGGTTACTTGTCATCGATATACGGTTTTAGCGAAATAATGATCAATAATAATTTAAACTGTGTTTAGCTAGCTGCAAAGGGATGTAATGTACTGAAACATTAAAGAGCGTAAAAATATGAATAGGCAGGTATTTATTATATTAAAGTTTTGTTATAAAAAGTCTAAAGTTCCTCGTTGACAAGTCCTTCTGTAAGCAAAAAACTTTTATATATGTTTCTTAGTTTAGAAGAATTAAAGCGTAGACACAAATTAAGTGTCTATATGGATCCCTTTAATATCTTAGATCCTATAATGGAAAAAAAAAAAAAAACAAAGACACCAATTACATGGCCTCAAACTAAGCAAAGCTTATGCCATGATACCATGTAGCGAACTAAGGAGAACCTAGAATATAATTACGAATATAGATAAACCGTGTATGGATCAAACCAGCAACTTCTTCTTTATTACATTTCATTACTGCTCGTGGTACCACTAACTGGACACAGCAAACTAAACAAGCATTTGTCCAACCTGGCTCTCACTGACACGGCGCTCTGCAGATACTGCTAAAGCGTCGAAGAAACCTCTGTACATCTACTGTGCCACTGCCCCGCAGTCATGCACAAGCGCTCCTCTCACCTGGATAAACATGAATTGGATCCAAGAGATCAAAAGCACCGCCGTAAGGAAAATCTTAAATTTCGTGGACTTCCATTGGAGTGTAATTGTAGATAAGTTCTTACACAATATATCTTTTCTCTAACAGTCCCGTAACCCCACATTACATCTCCGTGATGCAGTGGTGACTCCATGATGCAGGTCGCGGGTTTAATTCCCGCACGGAACAAGAAAATAAAATGCAATGGGTCTTGGCGTTTATCTATATAAGTATCTATATTCTAGGTCCCCCCTAGTTTGCCACATGATATCTCATAACACAAGCTTTGCTTACTTTGACGCCATGTAGTTGGTGTGATTTTTCAGAGGTCTTCATTTAACTATACTACAATGATAATAATTGCTAGAACTACTCGTAGTATGTTGCTGGTTGAATTCATCCACGGGATACAATGTAGCTAACTAGGGTGAAACTAGAATATAAATACGTGCATAAATAAATATCCAGATATTTGTTTTCTTGGTCTGTGCAAGGGTTGAACTAATCTCACGAATTACGTCTTACTTTCTAACATCACTCCGCCACGGAGGCTATATAACCCGATATTTTCAAGGGACTCGACATAGCGCAGGTAAAACCGCATGAAATATTTATTATCATTGCTCGTAGTAGTATAAATTGAATTCGACCACGACCGTGAACCGTGTGATGCGCATGCGCATCCTGGCCGTAAGTTACGCATCATGACTGCGTTTTAGGTTCACTGAGCTGAGGAGCTACTGTCCATTGATTGTGCTGTGAGTAAGCATAGCCTTAAAACGTGGTGGAATAGTATTTTTGTGCGATGATTAGGTTGGAGGTTTCATACTGTTTTTTAATTTATATAATTTAACCAGTATCTAAACTATTAGACACCGAATCGTCGAGGTTAAATACAGACTTTTGTTATAGGTTAGGATAGGACTAGGCCGGTTAGGACTCAAAGACTAATGATGGTGAACACTCAACAAAAGTTTGTTGCATGTTTGCAAAGCCTTAAAAACAACTGTATACCTACAGGAGCAGTTTAAATAGTATATTTTTTTGACGTCTCCTATATGATTAATTTTATTAAGTCTTTTGTTGAATAAATATATTAAATAACTAAAATTTAATCCTAACATAATCTTATGTCTTCACCTTACTAACATTTAATAAAAACCCTTTTTCCGTCTTCACAACTAAAATCTCTATAACCCCGGCACGTCAAATCAAAATAAAAATAATTATAATCAACAAAATCCGGTAAAACAGTGTTTAATTTATTTAGTCGCCCTCAAATAAGCAGCCATCGAACCTAATCCACACACGGTCTCAGTCAAACTGTGTGAATGAAGAGTCACTCTTCCGCATGGCGACTCCTCAAGGTTGCTCACTCCTGGCTTGCTTCAGTGAAGCATGTTGGCATAGTTTGTTTCGCTCAATGACTGCTTTGAGGTTTTCAGTCAGCTGTTTTGCCGCCTAATCTGACGTCAGTTTCAAATGTGGAACGGTGTTTTTGAATCTGAAATAGAATTTGGTTTCTTTTTTTTTTAGTTTATATGTGGTCGTTGCACGCTGTGGATGTTACTAGGTGAAGCAAAACACGTGTCAGTGGTGGCTTGTGGTGCGCGGGTTGTAATGTTCTGAGTGCGAGTTTTTTGTTCTCCTCGCTTCTTGAGGGACTGAAAGCGGTGTAAAGACATACATACATAACAATCTTCATCACGCGAATGCAACAACATATCTATCTAACTTAATAGTTAATGGTTGTGACGGATACCGCATAGTAAAGCCTGATTCAACTGAACTATTTTTCTTCTTGAAGTGACAAAAACTGAGGATAACTTATAGATAAAAAACCGCGTAGTGGTATTTTTAAATGTTATCGTATCTTTATTGTTCGTCAGTTTTGACATTTACACTTTCTGAAACTGTATACTGAAATAGCTTCATTGGCTGTATCGGCATCTAACTTCTGGAAATCTATAACAAAAAACGGTATACCCATCAAAGATGCATTTATCTTCAAATATTTTAATTTAAATAAAAAAAAGTTCTGGTAATAAAATAGGCATTCACATAATAATATAGCCAGTTCTTATATCTGTCAACAATTATACGTTCCTTTTAAAAAGTACTTCATCACAGGTCAATATTTGCACGTTTTCAAATCAATTTGAACCACAAAGAAAAGGTTTAAGAACGTTTATGTAATCTTGAACTGTTGCGTTAAACAGTAGCTTAACTGTGACGGCGTCAAGTTACAATTAAATGGTTAACTGTTAGTACTTGTGTTGTCAAAAAGAGAGTCTGACTTTAAGAGTCAGTGATATAAAAGTCAATGTGTTGAATTTAAAATATTAGCTGTCACTTAATAACACTCTAAATGAAGCTTAAATATTTGTTTATTTTTATTACAATGCCCTTAACTCAGAAACAAACTGAATTAAATAATATTAAGTACTTAGTTATTAAATAAAAATAAGGCTCTATTTGCAAGAAATTGCCACGGACTTAAACCGGTCACCTTTGCTAGACTTTTAATTAGATGAATGTCAAGTTTGCTTTATCCATACCCAATTAATTATATTTATAATTTTGCATTTAGAAATAATATAAATAAATTAATATTTAGAATAAACGTAATAAAAAAAAGAATATAATGTTGCCATAAACTTTAACAGATACATTTCGAAAGTTATCAACGCGGTTAAAACACAGAATGAAATAGCTATTCATTGATAAAGAACCTTCAGTATTCTGCCCTTTAAAAGTATATCTCCAAACAAAGTTGCGTAAAATATGTTCTAACCTCGGACGGAGGAAAAAATACCAAGTTTTTATGGTCGCCCTTGGTTTTTGTTATAGGATGGTCAGTGATGGTCAACTGTTTGGTAAAAAATAGTGTCAGTAGAATACAGAATGAGGTTAGGTCATATTTTGATCTAGATTTAATTACATAATAATGATAAATTTACCAAAACAAATGGTCTAGTTTTCTTCAAAAATCTTAAATAGTTTGTCCAGTCCTGTCCTGCATTTAAGGTTATTTTAAACTGACTTCAAAGTAGAGGAGGTTCTTAATTCGATTGTATGTCTATATAATTCGATTTCAACATATATCAATATCAAGTGCGATCCCTAAAAACTTTTAGGTTAGGCACCTTTACTTTTTTAAATATTTCTTGCAATTGTGTTTTATTTTGTACTAGCTGTTTCGTGCGGTTTTACTCGCGCAATTTTGAATCCCGTGGGAATTTCGGGATAAAAAATATGTGTGCTTATACTATGTGTGCTTTTCCAGACTATACACTATCACCATGCCAAATTTTAGCCAAATCCGTTTTGCCGTGATTGAGGAACAAACTTCCATACATCCAAACTTTCACATTCATAATATTAGTCCCAAAAAAATCTTAAATAGTTTGTATTATGTGTATCCATTATATACCCAGTCCTGCAGTTAAGGTTATTCTTCAACTGATTTCAAAAAAGAGGAGGTTCTTAATGCGACTGTATGTCTGTATGATTTGATTTCAACATATGCGATCGCAATCGCTAATAACTTTAAGGTGCCTACTTTACTTTTTTCAATATTTCTTGTTTTTGTGTCTTATTTTGTATGTACCTATATAAATTTTTCAACTCATTTGAATATAATAGACCTGAAAGATTTGTTACTTCGAGTTTATATCGGAATGTTTTATAAAACCTAGCTCTTGGGAAAGATTTAAGACTAAGTATATAAAGAATAAGTTGCTTGGAAGAAACCGTTTGGAGTGATAAGGCCCCATATTGCCGTATTGTTATCAAGAAAATCTGAGAGGACCAACACTTACTCGGATAACTATCAGTAAACAATAAATTGTTACACCTTAAGTCATAATTTCAATAAAACTTAAATCTATTAAACCGTTTCAAATCTTCACATCGCTGGTATTCGATTAAAAATCTAAAAGAAACTAATTTGACAGCCTAATCCGAGGTTAGGCCAAGTTCAGACGCAAGGCTGCGAGATGTGACGCTTAATTTTATTGTTTATCAAAAGAAAAACTTAGGAATTTACCGCTAGATGGCTCTTCTGCTTAGAGACATAAAGAGTCAGAAAAATCGAATTCTATAATAAAACAATATGTTATGTTTTGATATTAGGGATCAAACATACATTTTACTTTACTATGCCGATTAACGAAACCTTGTTATATTGGTGACGTTGTTTGCGCTTAATCTCACCCGACGGGAAAGGAAAATAAGGTTTATAGTTTCTGAATTTATATTGCGTTACGCGTTCAAACGCGCGCACCGTACGTCCGTATCTTCAAATAGGCACACCTACCCATAGATTTATATAACACCTACTAAGAGAGAATCAAACATACAAACTTTCATAACATTTTCCGTACCGTACGCTCGTATCATACGCGGCGCTTGGTGTATTCTGAACGTCCGTATCGAACGCGCGTATGGGACGGACGTTGCAGTTTTGTATGAAACGCGCGTTCGAACGCGTGACGCAGTGTTAGCACTAACTACTGTCATTTATGTTTTCAAAGTTGTTTATATTTAGTGCTGCTGATAAAAGCAACTACAAAAACAAAATTTTCTTTCAGTCTTTTAAGCGCAAGACTTGGGTCAGTAACGTACACTTACGTTTATAATTTCAATCAATCAATATATATAAAACTGTTCCGTTACTGACTGAGTGACTGAGTGACTGAGGTACTGAGTGACTGAGTGACTGAGTGACTGACAGACAACGTACAGCCGTATCTACTGGGCCTAGAGAGCTGAAATTTGGAACATACATTCTTTAGGGGATGTAGGGGTGCACTAAGGAAGGAATTCCCGAAATTCCCACGGGAACGGAAAATATAGGACTTTTTAGTTTGTATGAAAAATTCTATTCCTTGAGTGCACCGATGTAAAACTTGGCGTAAAGGTTTTTCAAAGTGTGTCTGGTTGTGTTATGGAAGGAATTCCCGAAATTCCCACGGGAACGGGAAATATATGATGTTTTAGTTAGTATGAAAAAATCCCATCCCTTGAGTGCACGGATGTGATACTTGATATAAAGGTTCCTCAATAAGTGTCTGTTTGTGTTATGGAAGGAATTCCCGAAATTCCCACGGAAAGTGGTTGGACTTTTTAGTTTGTATGAAAAAATCCCATCCTTTGAGTGCACGGATGTGATACTTGATATAAAGGTTCCTCAGTAAGTGTCTGTTTATATTATGGAAGGAAATCCCGAAATTCCCACGGGAAGTGTTTGGACTTTTTAGTTTATATGAAAAATCTTATTCATTGAGTGTACGGATGTGATACTTGGCATGAAGGTTCTTCAAAGAGTGACTGGTTGTGCTACGAAAAAAATTCCCGAAATTCCCACGGGCAGGGGAAATATATGATTTTTAGTTTGTATGAAAAAAACTTATTCCTCAAATAAGTGTTTGTTTGTATAATGGAATGAATTCCCGAAATTCCCACGGGAAGGGAACTTTTTAGTTTGTATGAAAAATCTTATTCCTTGAGTGTACGGATGTGATACTTGGCATCAAGGTTCTTCAAAGAGTGACTGGTTGTGCTACGAAAAAAATTCCCAATATTCCCACGGGCAGGGGAAATATATGATTTTTAGTTTGTATGAAAAAAACTTATTCCTTGAGTACATGGGTGTGATACTTGGTATAAAGGTTCTTTCAGTGGGTGTCTGGTTGTACAGTTTCTGAAATTTCTAAGAGAAGGGTAGTTAAGCGCATACGAAGTTGCGGGTTAAAGCTAGTGTCGTACATAAAATCATAAAAAAGACTCACATACACATAAAAGACTTCTTGAATAACAAACCCAAACTGCAATACCAACTATGTACTCCATAGTCAGCCTATACAAACAAGATATATAATTCAAAATTTCAGCTCACTAATCGCAGCAGTTCTGGTGTTAAAGATCAGCATACATCTATTCCATTCCCATAAATTTCTACGTTTATTCAATCATCAAATAAATAAGTGGAGTTGCTACATCCTTAAATATAAATACAATTCATTCAAACTACCTTTATTTATGTACCAAACGTAAAAAGCTTCCATCACAATTACTGAACAAAAATTCCCCTACATAACAACATCCTCTCCTGAGGGAAAACTATTTAATTCATTCCCATCAAAAAACCACCACCTTACTACCTACAAAATAAGGTCCAAATCAACTACAACCTTTGACAATGCTCAAACGCAGACACCGAAATGGCGGCAGTGACGTCACTCCGGAAATAACTCCGTTTTGAATTTGGAACGGTCGAGCGAGCAATGGCGGTACATCCGGCGAAGACGTTACGATGGCTGCGCCTGCGACGGGGAAATTGTTATTGATCGGATATTGTTTATAGTTGATACTAGATCGTTTTTGTAGTGAAAATAGTTAAGATAGTCTCAAGTTTTAAATAAAACTCAATGCAATACATACGTAAATAACTTCACGCCTGTATCCTTTAAAGGTAGGCAGAACACCAGAGGCTATAAAACCATCTGATGTCATGTTTGACAAAATTTGGAGGTATTACGAGTATAATGATGGAGAGAGACTATTGCAGTGACAGGGGCTCAGCCTATCACCCGCAAAATTGTAAAAAAAACACCTCCGAAGCAGCTGGGACATTATATGTTTTTCTTTCACTCTTAGGCATGGAAGATATCAATGCAATATCAAATATAAAGTCAACTTTTAAATCAAACTCCGATGAAATTTAATTAAACTTTAAATTAAGATATTACTTATCGATCCTTAAGAACGCTACTCATTCTAAATTATAGTGTCTTGAATTTTCACAATTAATAACATTAATATAAAACGCAAGTTTTTAAATCGTTCATTTCTGGAATTAAACTCCACATTTCGGTATATCTTCACAGACCTTGTGGTCATGAGAGATATCTCTTATCCTGTGTTTTATTCCGGCAAAATACTTTTTAGGACATTCCGTAGATTATCTATACTAATATTATAAAGAGGAAACCTTTGTATTTTTGTATGTTTGTATTGAATAGGCTCAAAAACTACTGGACCGATTTCAAAATTTCTTTTACCAATACTTAGATGGATTCTTCCGAATCCGTATAGGCTACTTTTTTATGAAAATCCCGCGGGAATCGAAATTGCGCGGGTAAAACCGCGCGCAACAGCTAGTTATAAAATAAATAGATTTAAAAAGTGTTCGTGATAAAAGGTAACTTCTTTACTGGAAGAAAATTGATATTGAAAGGCGGTTAATACATTTACATAATTATATTCATACATCGTTTGTATAGGAAAATAGTAAACTTAGCAATAATCCTGCTCTATGAAATGAAAACTCCCTTTCATTTTCTGTTTAAATTAGTTTTATGACCAAAATATTTAACTTAAAGATATCAAAACAAAATTTTAAGTAATCGCAGAGTTTTCTTGATTTATTTCCTTTTTTGTAAATTTATTAATCATTATTAATTCCTTTATCGTCAAATCAAACACGGAAAAGTTTGACAAAATCCTAACGACTTTTAAAAAGGTACACAGTTTGATACTAAGTTTATGTATATTAATTTACAAAATGGTTGTTTTAAAAAACTTATGTGTTTATAGTGATCATAAGGCAAACGTAATCCAAGAGAAACCTATGTACTCATCATCATCATCATCATCACAACTCCGTGTAATGAGCCCACTAGAGGGCTATGAGTCTCTCCTCTGGGTGATGAGGAGGTTTAGGCCGTAATCCACTTAGCTGGCCCGGTGCTGGTTCATGGATGTCAGATATTTCAGGGCGCCGAAATGGCTTCTGACAAACCCTAACGACTACTGTATACAAGAATACAGCACCCGGGACCGACTGCTTAACGTGCCCTCCGAAGCACGGAAGTCGACGTGAGAAATTAATGGTCGGCACCCATCCTAATACAGGCCGCACCGAGCGCGCTTAACCTGCGATATAGTTTGATATGCACAGTAACCACGACGCCACGACGACTTTATTATTCTTATTCACGACTTATTTACTCCAGGCTTGAAAATACCAGAACTAAAGTGATCAGGAAAAACTGACGCCAATAAAAGTGATACTTTGATAATACGGTTTCAAATAAAAACAACGTTAAAAAGTCTATGATAATATAATTTTCGAAGCTATCAATGTATCTATCTATCTTCATTATTATAAGAAAAGATTTACAATAGATAGAATAAACTATCTCGGTTAGGAAATTATAAGCTTCAGCTAATTATGCGGTTTGTACTAGGGAGGGGAAAAGGTAGTCTCAATAACAGTAATCGATATTATTTTGACACCATTAAAATAAGTTGTCACTAACGAGTAACCTCTGAATAATAATAAATCTTTTTTTATTACAAAATTATTATGTTTCATACCTGAAAAAGTAGTTCTGTTTTATATATATTATTGTCTCAATTGAAAAAAATACTAAAATATTTATTTCTAAAGGAGAATGCGTTAAACTAAGGTTAAAGAGCCAATATAAAAGATAAATAGAAGATTCTACAATATTAGATGGTAACAATATTATCTATTCGGCCATTCTAGCCAAACTCCAACAAAGCTAGATGGTGGAACCTGACACACAGCGCCATTTATAATCATTTATAATCCTTCTACGTGCAAGCTCCGTGAAAAGTCACTAAGTAAACATACTATTAAAAATATCGATAACAACAAAACATCACATCACTAATCAATCAGCAATCGCGGCTACTGTCTGTTACTGAATAGAAAATTCAATATTGAACTATCATTAAAGTTTGTTGTATCTTTTTTGGGCATTACTTTGATATAATCACATTATTGTAACTTTAAAGAACAATAAGGTTTAGTTTGAAATGTTTTTTACTTTTTCGTATCATCCGTACATGGAATGTGCCAGCTGCTTGACTTCCCGGGCATACTGTAAAAGTCAATTAAGGGACAGAGGTTTTATTGGCGTTTTCGTGGGCGATAGGCTGACCCCCTGTCACTGCAATAGTCTCTCTCCAATATTATAATGCCTCCTAATTTGTCAAACGTGACTTCAGATGGTTTTATAACCTCTGGAGTTCAGCCTACCCCATAAGGGATACCGGCGTAAAGTTATGTATGTATGTAATATTTCGTAAATTTTGAAAAGTGTCTCTGTGTTATTCCAGGCTATTCATGTGAAATTTTAGTGTACACCTTCGTTTCATAGTGACAAAGATACAAGGTAATCCTTTCTCAAAACTTTCCCTTTCCACTAGCAAGTATCTGCGTCTGAACCCACGTAACTGTTGATCACAAGAATTTCTTGCAGGCCTATAATTATTATATTAATCCGATAGTCGGGTATTTTCCGCCGAAAGGCGTGTAGTTATAAGTATGCAAAAAAATAATAATAAATCATTTCATTCAGGCAAGTTAAGAATTGTTGGTTAAATATTAAATCTAAGGCCCATAGAAAATAAATACTTTAATCTTACATATAATATACTTAAATCTACACTTTACTGATTCACACATATGGGCTGCGACGTGGGACGCGACATCCTTGGGTCAAGTACCCGTCCTCGGAAGCGACGGATTACATGTCCGAATAATACAATATTATATGAGAACCACTGCTGAGCAAATGCCTCCATCCCGTTCTTTCAAACCCCTCTATTTGTATCTGTTTCTACCCACGAAGGCTGAAAGCGGGAAATCTCATCTTGCCATCTACGTTTTGGTCTGCCGAGGCATCTCTTGGAGTTTTCAGACCATCTTATGACTCCTCCGGCAATTGAAATACATGTCCAACCCATTTTTGTAAATCCGTTTCTAGTATTTTAATGTGATTAAAAGTTTACGTAGAGTCCCTTTTATAGAAATGGTAATCGTAAAACAACGACCAATAAAAAAATGTATCACTAATTGTAACTGCTATATTGTATATCAAGTAATATAGAAGTATATATCTATACTAATATCCTATCCCTTAGTTCCACTATCGTGTTTAAAACACAACCTTATTCCTGCTCGATGTTCTTTTTTTTCAGCCAGTTACATTTCATTTGTTTTTTTTTTAAATTTAAAATGGTGTGAACTACGAGTTGCTTTTTTATTAATGTAACGATGTTCGTCAAATCACGTAAGACCTTCTCGGATGCGGTTGTGGGTAGAAAGAACACCTGTCCAGTTGTAATTGAGTCCGAATCATAACCAAGTTAACCAGCAAGCTGTTTTAACTCTTATGTACTGGTGATAGAGGTTATAGATATTTCAAAAGGCTAGTCTTTTAATGGTAAAATTGAGGAAGACCGAGGTTGTAGGACCACATTGAGAACACTAAGAGATATGGGTTAGTAGGATTTATTTTCCTGTAATTTACTTAGTTTTAATTTGTAGAGTAGGCAACACTACTTAGGTTAAATGTAAGTGGTTTATAATTGCTCTCATGGTACTAAGTATTGACTTAACTGATGGTGACGCTAATTTGAATTAAGGGATTTTTGTAATGTATAATATAATTATAAGTCATAAATTAAATTTGAAATAAAAATTAAAGGTTATTGAAGCCCAAGAAAAGCTAAAAAAGTCACTGAATAACACGAAAAAGTTGAAAGAAAAATTCAAAATGCTGCTCAGTATAACCAAAGCAAATACTCTTGTTATAGATAAGTGTATCTTGGTCCCGATTGATAATAAATAAAATGAAATTTTGATGTTTACGTTGGTCCTGGCCGTTATGCAGCCTTGAGTAAACGGGTCTTTACAAACCTAGTATTATTGTTAAGGAGTATTTACATAATATTTAGAAAAATACTTTATCTGGATCAGAATATTACACCTAGTCTTTTTACTATTTCACTTTTAATCTCTGCCAAATTATATTTATTTGTGTTCAATTGCCATAATGTTGCTACAATTTTTTGTAAGAAATTTCTTAAAAAAAAATATAGGAAAGAGTAATGAAGAATAGAATAAAAGTTAATAAACAATATTTCTTATATAAAATTTACACAGGTCCCGGCAGTATATTTGTAATTAAAAAAGTTCAAAAAAAAACTTTAATTGATTCATTAAAAAACACAAAACTTTAATTAATCCATGTTTATATAAATATTCCATATGTGTCAAAAGATTTACATAAAATTCTAGTCAAACAGTGTCGAATATCTATAACAAATGTCAAACTTTATACTCAAATTAGCAATAAAATAAATAATAAATTATGTAGTCATGTAATTAAACTTATTCGTCATAAATTAATATTAAATAATTTTAATACAACTTCATAATTACAATTTTGAAGAATAATTTATCTTAAAATGATAATTAATATATTATTATTTATCTTTAAAATAATAATCGATTTATTCAAAGATTTTGTTTGTTAAAATTCGTTAGCTCCTTGAACTACCTGTCAAATTCAAAAGAAAATAATTTTAAAGCCATTATTATCGACAAGCTACGAGAATAAATATTAATTATATTGACAAGATTTCAGACCTATGTCCAGCAGTGGACGCTTCCCGGTTGATGATGATGATGAAGAAGCTTTCTCGATTCATCAGCTTAGTGAATAAATTAAGAAACTTGTTTTTGCCGAATTTCCTTACATATTACATTTGAATGTTAACTCGATTACGGCCACTATCCTTATTGTTTAACTCACAGTTTAAGTACTCGTACCCTTAGTTCTGCTGTACGGTCTTCATAGCAGAACCTTTGGAGCAAAATAGTATGTGGGTCAGTTTTTTGGGGTTGAAACGAGTTTCCTCTATGCTGGATTCTTCCATGCTGAATATAGAATGTGCTAGCTGCTTTCTTCAGTTAAGGGAAAGAGGTCTGATAAGAGAATTTTTGTGAGCGCTAGGCTGACCCCCTGTCACGGCAATAGTCTCTCTCCACCATTATAATGCCTCCAAATTTGTCAAACATGACATCAGATGATTTTATAACGTCTGGTGTTCTGCCATAACTTCACGACTTTGGGTTAGGTAGAGACAAGGAAACGCCAATATAATATAAATATTTTTTTTATTACTTTCTTTGACAACTAATGTATCATACCCCTTATACAAACAAAAGAAAGTTCTTAGCCTAAGGTTCGAAATGTTCACTGATTTCAGACCCTAGCTCGACCAGTATTATAATAAAACCATGTTGCGGTCTGGATCTAGCCTGCGGGTGTACTAGACATCTTCCTTCATACCCATTCACTATTATAAGTTAATCATTTAGAATTACTCCCTAGTTGGACAAAGTTTGAAATAAATTATTTGGATTTAAGTGGCAGTAGAAGAGGCTCAAATATAGAATAATTGAATAAAACTTTTTAACCGGATTTATCGCGTATATTTACATTTTAAATTTTGACTCGACGTTTCGGTGTTCTTGCAGACCCCGTGGTCGCTCGTGACTCAAAATTTGAAATGTAAATATACGCGGTAAATCCGGTTAAAAAGTGTTTTATTTAATAGTATGAATCGCGAAAACTTAAGACAATATTAGAATAATTGAGACAATTTTTTATATTTACTTAAATGAAATATACAGGGTAACTGGTGACAAATTTAAGATATTTAAAGCGAGCACTCTCTACTCGATTCTGATCATAATCATTCAATAAAAGTAGGTAGGTACTTAATTTTTCACCAGAGTTCCCTATGAATTAATAAAGAGACATTACTACAGATTTTCCGACGCGCCGCCTCAGTCATCACGCACACAGTAGTGTTCCCGCCATACGCACACCACAACCCGCTCAGTATCTATTGTATTACGCCTATGTAACCATACGTTCTTTAACTTTAGGTTAAGTTTACTCAGTAAATAATACATTTTTTTTCTCTTCGTGTATGATCTCAAACTGTCCTTGAATTTGACGACCGGCTGGTGTAGTGGTAACATGCATTGCCTTCTATGACAGAGGTCCTGGGTTCGAATCCCGGCGGCAGCGGATATTTGTGTGATGAACACAGATATCAGCCGTCTAGTCATGGATGTTTATATGGTTATTTCAGTCTATTATATATTTACTCAATACATATGTTTTTATATTTCTTCATATATCAGTTATTTAGTATCCATAACACAAGTTCTTTAAGAAATTTAATTTGGGCTAGATAATGTTGTGTGAGTGCCAGAAATATTTATTTATTTATATTTATATAATTGAAAGTGACCCACCAGTCACCCTGTATAATAATTGAGACAATTCTTTTTATTAACTCAAATAAAATATATAAAATTAAATTAATGATGTAGTCCTAAATGTAAGTTTCTTTAAGTATTATGTAGAAGTAGTGTATTGAAGACTGTGTTAGAGAAAAAGCCGTTTATCATACCTACTTGATCTCCGGCAATCAATTATTTATTTAAGGAGATAGGCCATAAAATTAAATCAAACAATATTCCAGATGCAACGAGAAATTTGAAAGATTAGTATGATAATGAATAAATAAATGAATAAAATCCCCAGACAATCACACCAACTACATGGCCCCAAAGTACGCATAGCTTGTGTTATGGGACACCATGTAGCGAACTAGGGGGGAACCTAGAATATAAATACATAAATAGATAAACACCCAGATACGAAAAAACTTTTTTTTCTTGTTCCGTGCGGGAATCGAACCCGCAACCACTGGCGTCTGAGGCAGACAGGTTGACCATCGCCAAAAGTGGCCGTCAAATAATCAAACCAATAAACTTCTCACATTTAATATAAGTACCCATATTTAGTTTTGATTTGGCACTGTGTCATCAAGTACCGCAAAATTTGTTAACCCTGAGGGCATATAAGGAATAAAAGAGTTTATTTATTTCATACTAGCTGTTTCAATTCCGGATCCCGTGGGAGTATCGGCATTAAAATAGCCAACTATCACACTATCACTATGCCAAATTTCATCCAACTCCGTTGAGCTGTTCTGCCGTAATTGATAAACAAACACCCCTCCATACACCAATCCATCCATACATCCAAAATTTCACATTTTATAATATTAGTAGATTAGAGAAAGAGATAAATAAAAATTTACTTATTATGAGCAAGATTTTCGAAAATAAACCAAATAAAAATATTAAGTAAAATCCCACCGCCACCTCACAACTACCAGGCTATCATAACTCCCGCGCAAATATCTCAAAGTACATTTACCTTCCACTATAAACCCCTAAGGTTACATTCTAAGTTCAAACAGCTACTGACCTGCCTTAAGACAGGTGAAAACTTTTCCGTTACGAAAAAAAAAGTAAAAGGGGAAGACATCCCTTACACAATCAGCTGATAGTGAACGTAATTTAGAGTAATATCTACTTTATAACTCAAAAGATAAGGTTCAGTTTCCTCTGTGATGAAGTTGTGTTTTTTTTTTAAATAACCGTTGTTTGTGGTAAGTAATGATTACTCGGAAGTCCTAACTGAAGTAGTCTTGTTTTTTTTTAATGGGTTTTTGATAAAAGGTAAAGGAATTATTCTTTAAGGTCAAAGACTTGGTTTTAAAGTTTTAGAAGCAGTTTTAGTTGTTTTTGATGTAGTAGGTTTTTATTTGCTTTTTAATTATCAACTTTATCTTTAAGATCTTAAAGTGGGTAATTAGAAATAATTTAAGTTGTAATTATATTCAATGAATTTACACAGTAGGTTAACTTTTTTATAGACAATTAATATTAAACAGAAAAATAACTAACACTTTTTTATCATGAAAATAAAATGAGAATAAAAGCAAATTTAAAACAAAACTTAGATATAAAATATAGAGTAATAAGGCGACCTTATTGCTTAGAAGCATTCTCTACTATGAATTCTATATGGAACATTCTAGATGTATGGTGGTGTGTTTTAAAAGTAACAATAGTAATGTAAAACTGTATTACTTCCAAGAAACACACAAATTTTTTAATTCAACAAGAAATATCATCAGGTCTAATAACATTGATGACTTAATCCACCTAAATAATATTAAAAATGTAGAACAGGAAAGTTTAAAAATAATAACTACTGGCCGCTCCAAACCAAATAAAAAAAAAACTATCATCTCTCTCTCAAAAACGGCATTGACAGCTAATTTCCCGCCAAATCGAAGTTCCGTTACAGGTCCCAATTAAAAAGGAGTTTATAAAGCACTTTCAGTATCATTGTCATCGCAGGAAGCGACCTCACCCCTTATAATTTAGCGTGATAGGAACACGTGCCATAGAATATGAATAATTTTAGTTTTTTTCTTTTTCTACTGGTAACACCATATGCCTGTTTGAAAAAGGAATTTTGTAATAATTATCGTCTATTGACTGTTTTTTAATGATTAGAGATGCGTTCTTGAATATATTTGAATATCGAAGTAGTTTTTAAGTGTTTAAGTTTTAATTTTGAGCTAGTTAAGCTTTATTCGGTAAACATGACAAAAAACTGAACTTTAAATCTTTGCAACGCTTTTACCATTGAATCTTAGTTGGGGACAAGTAACTTAAATGATTCTACAATTGCTTCAATATTTAATAATAGTAAATAAATAAATATTTCTGACACTCACACAACAAGCCCAAATTAAGTTTCTTAAAGAACTTGTGTTATGGATACTAGATAACTGATATAATTAAGAAATATATAAACATACATATTGAATAAATACATATTTTTATAAGAATAAAC
Organism: Stenoptilia bipunctidactyla; assembly: GCA_944452665.1. Taxonomy (NCBI): domain Eukaryota; kingdom Metazoa; phylum Arthropoda; class Insecta; order Lepidoptera; family Pterophoridae; genus Stenoptilia; species Stenoptilia bipunctidactyla. Next base: position 19,887,856 of record OX101743.1, on the reverse strand, counting down.
TTAAAAAAACATCCATGACTTGACCACTAATATCTGTGTTCATCACACAAATATCCGCCGCCGCCGGGATTCGAACCCAGGACCTCTGGCATAGAAGGCAAAATGTATGTTAACACTACACCAGCCGGTCGTCAAATAAAATTTTTAAATATTTCATTTATAATTCATAACTAATTCATATTTAATTTTAAAAGACTATATTTAAAATGATTACATTAACACATTAACTTTTTGTAAGTAGCTACGCTTAAGACTTCAATATGACCTGATGGTAAAATATGACGAGGAATAAGATGAACATAATTTCTTTCATGCTGGACTGGGAGCAAAAGAATAACGTAGAATGTGCCAGCTGCTTCTCTTCCCTGGCAAACTGTATAAGTCAGTTCAGAGGCGGAGGTTTTATTGGCGTTTTTGCGAGCGATAGGCTGACCCCCTGTCACTGCAATAGTCTCTCTCCATCATAATTATACTTCAAAACGAAACTTTGTAAAACGTGACATTAGATGGTTTTATAGCCTCTGGTGTTCTGCCTTCCCCATTAGGGATACAGTTGTGAGGTTATGTATGTATGTATGTAAGATGGACAATTTAGTTAGTGTTGGTCTACAACTTTATATGAAGAGTGTTTGTTATTCAAGTTAACCCTGAAGGGATTCCAACAGCAAGTGACGGTAGCTTGGTTAAGTTGCATTTAAATAAAACATGTTTGATTTACATACACACATACACAACTTCACGCCTGTATCCCGTATGGGGTAGGCAGAACACCAGAGGTAATAAAACCATCTGATGTCACGTTTGACAAATTAGGAGGCATTATAATAGTGAAGAGAGACTATAGCAGTGACAGGGGGTCAGCATATCGCCCACAAAAAAGCCTCCCATAACACCTTGGTCCCTTAACTGACTTTTACAGTATGCCCGGGAAGAGAAGCAGCTGGCACATTCTATGTTTTTCTTTCGCTCCCAGTCCAGCATAGAAGCAATGTTTGATTTAATAGTGGAATTAATCGCGAAAACTTAATACACTACAAAGTCACCTTTAACGACACGCTTATTCTTTGACGACCACTTTGGCGTTGGCGTAAACCTATCTGCCTCATACGACAGTGATTGCGGGGCCGATTCCCGCACGGAACAAGAAAAAAAAATGTTCCGGGTTTGGGCGTTTATATTGTAGGTTTCCCCCTAGTTCGCTACATGGTATCTCATAACACAAGCTTCGCTTACTTTGAGGCTATGAAGTTGGTGTTATTGTCCGTTTTTTTTTTATCCTGGAGCGGTAAGGCCCTTCTATGCCATACACGGCGAAGTCACTGTTTTTCAAGAAACCTTAAGCATTGTTATTCCCGCTAAAGTATTATTTTTAAAGCAATTAAAAAACTTTAAATTAACTTTTCTACTAAAACACAAAATAGTTTCAACGAGTATAAGATAAGATAATTATTACGAATTTGTAATTTAGAAGTACGCATACTGATTGACTAGTTAAACGAATTCTTAGAAATACGTAGTAACAAAATCGCTTTAAATTCGATTAATTTAAATATTCGATTCTACATAAATGTGAATATCAATAGGTCAACAAACTGAGAAATTATTTTGGTTTATAATATTTGGCAGTGGAAAAATAACCGGCTTTAGACGAGTTTGAGTTTGCTTCTTATTGCATGACAATGAGAGGTTTTCAAACTGACATTTAAAACTATAAAAAAAATAGTTACTATATTTAATTTTAGATGGCGCCACATGCTTTTCTTACAAAAGTGCAATGTCAAATGTCTTTTCGTATAGAATTTTGACAGCTAGCTTTTTACCAACGCCATCTTTTGAGAGAATAAGATATGATTTTTTCTTTTTAAAATCAATTGGAAAACTCCTCATTGTCTATATCATACAAACAATTGTCATGCATGACAATGAGAAAGTTATGTCAGGCTGTATGACACGTAGATATTTTTCATAAAACTGACAAATTTTGCAAATTTTTAATTGTAATTTAAAGCGAAAAGTAAATTCTGGACCGTTTTGGGACATTACAAAGTCTAATTTTGAATGTCAGACTCAGAGGTTTCATAATCAGTTTTTGATGGCAACTGTTGAGTTTGAAGTATTTTAATTTGACTTAAGAGAGACCTAATAAAAGTAGGGACTGTAATGTCGAAGTGATATTAATATGTATCCATATTAGAGGATTAGGTCAGATTGCATAGTGGACGGCAGTGACAGAGACAGCAGCGCGGGCAGCAATTTCCGCGACACGATAGAAAGTAGTGAGTTTGTATGAAACCGCGACAAACGCTCGAGCGCCTGCTGGCGTCGAGAACGCCCCAGATTCCCCGCGCCCAGGTTCCCGTGTATGTAGATTTGAGTTTTTTATCTTTAAGTAAATTCGGCTACTTGAGCAAATAGTTGGATAGGTAGGTACAGCAGGCTCAGCAACTTTCGGCCTGACATCCACCAATCAGCACTGAGGCTGCAACCTGGACGGCAGCGACAGCGAGAGCGACAGCGGCGCGGGCAGCGATTTCCGCGACGCGATAGAAAGTATTGAGTTTGTATTGCACCGCGACAAACGGTGTCGCTGCCGTCCAGTTTGGAGCCTAATATGTGTCCATATTAGAGGATAAGTTCAGATTGAAGCTAGATAGGGCTGTTCGAAGGTAATATAACATATGACATCATCTTTATTAGCTAATTTAATTTAAGACACACAAATTCCTCTTTTCCCAGTATTCATGTATTTGTGTGATTTAAAGGAAGCAATACACTGTAAGTGTACACTTCAGACAATACCATCAGGCCAGATTGAGGTCAAACGCAGGGTTAGTCTTTAATGAAAAAAAAAATGTCATGTAAATGACCGTTTGTATCCGAGATCCATAAATTAAAACGAAACACAACTTCTATAATCAAAAAAGTAGTTCGAGGAGACACGCACCTATATCCGTAAATACAAAAATTCACGTACCTACTCTTCTTTTAGCGCGCCATCTTGTATCAGTTTTTAGAACTAATAAGCACATAGCATTTATTTTCATTTATTTAAGGACTTACTACAGTGTCATACAGGCCGAGAAGAACATTCGCATCATTAAAAAAAAGTTACAACGACCTTTGAGTCTGTGACGTTTTGGCGCGCGGAATCCCCAAGCACCTGTTTGTTCCTTTTTTAAAAAAGGAATTTATGAATGGCGGTATCTTGCGGTTTTTTCATTCTACTTTCGCGCCCTTTTACAAACTATGAATTAGTGTGCGCTTCTTTTTTAATTTAGTTAGCTACCGTATACTTTTGTTGTTTCTTTTGTAACTGTGAAATTTTAATGTTTTCTTTTAATATGAGTGATTGGATATATGTATATTGGTATTTTAAAATTAATAGTATTTTTTGAGAACTGAGTGTATATGTATTTATATTCTAGGTTCCCTCTAGCTTTGTTTAGTTTTAATTGTCTGGTCATTTTATTTTATTTACTATCGGAATAAGAATCAAAGCGTAGAAAATCAGAATAAACAGAGATTCAATTCAATTTAAGTTGTAAGCAATATGACTTAGTTAAAGTATGCATTCAATTATTACTTATTACAACTAAGCTGCCTTGCTTATTCCGCGACTCTAAAGCACTCTGCAGGATTTTTAACCGACTCTTAAAAGGAGGAGGACCTCAATTCGTGTGTATGTTTTTTTTTTGTATCTTTGTTGCACGATATTTTAAATCAATTAATTAATTATCGATCATGAGTATTCTTAATTCATATGATAGAGGATACTTCAGATGTGGTCCCATATAATTTTAATCAAAATTGGATGAGCACAACTCGAAAAATTTTAAATTTTTGAAAAATTATGTAGGTACGAATCGGAGCATATTTTATACATTGTCGGTTTTTTAAATGCTCTACATTCGTTGATTATTTCATACATAATTAAATAGTTGTGATGGATTTCCGCATAGTGACGCCTGATTAAATGCAGAATGATTGGACTGATGATTGGAAGGTTACCATTGTCCAAAATTCAAACTACTTCCTAAAATCTAAAATTCCTTAACAAATTATACGATGTCCAAAAATAACCTGTGTTGCCAGTTGCCACCCCCGCGTCAAACAATTAGGGTTGCCATGAATTTAAAATTTAAATCCAATTTAACGTGCTCTGAATAACAGGTGGTAGATATATGTGGGAATTCGAAGTTATTAGCATAATATCCGACTTTGGTCTTGAGTTTTTGCATTTGTTTATTTAATTTTGGGGTTTTATTTAAGGTAATGTTTACAAGACGATTATTGAAGGCATTCTGTTCATATAGAGATTCGTTTGAAACAAGAATCTTTATACATACATCATCTAATTTTAATTATGTATGTTACGGTAAGAGTGAATAATTGATTATTAATAATAACCGAAAGTCGAGGTTAAAGTAATATAGCCAGAGGCAATTAAACCATGGACAAAATATTGAAAATGTGATATACTCCGTTTTGTGCGATTATAAAAAAAATAATAAAAGAAAACTAAAATTTTGTATAATTATAATAAATGTGAAAGTTTGGATGGATGGATGTATGCATGTCTGGACTCTATCACGGTAAAACGGCTTATTGGATGTGGATGAAATTTGCCATAGTGATAGTTTACAGTCTGGAATAGCGAATAGGCTGCTGTTTATCTCGATATTCCCGCGGGATTTGAAATGGCGCGGGTAAAACAGCTAGTGATCTATAATTTAAAGCATTGCCTAAAATACCAAAAAAAATCTAGCAACTATCAAACTGACATTGTCAATTTACGCGGGAAAGCCTATTGGCGGCAACGACACGTGCCTTCATTCCGTTACCGTCAGGTGCAGGCGCAGGTGGGAGTAACGACCTTAGGGTGGTCAGTGCTCAGTACAAGTATCTATCGTTGAGGAAGATTTTATCTTATTTAGACCTGTAAATTGAAGATTAGGGTGGATTTTTTTAGGTGATGTTCTTTTAAGTTTTTAAAGATTTATTATATTAAATGGATTTGTTGACATATACCTACCGGTGTTTTTACAGAAACAATGGTCTCGAGCTATATAGGTGCCGGTCTTTTATTTTGTTTTTATTTTTGGTTATTAAGAATAATGTTATATTACTGATGTTTTTAGCAAAAATATTAGGAACAAAAAAAAATTCATACCTGTTAGAAATAAACGTATAAATATCTATAATTTGATAGTAAATATCTAAATGGTCTAATTTAAAGTTATAAATAACCATGACTCTAAGGAAATGTTATAAACCAAAAACACCCACGGGATAAGTGAAATGGAAACCTTGCAAAGTTGATAGTTTAGAATTTGAGACTAAGCACTACCTATTTACAAAATTTTAACTTAATCCGGCCAGCTGTTTCCGTGAAAAAAGTAACAAACAGCCTCACAAACTTTCAAGTTATAACATCATTAGAACGAAGAAGAATGGAAGGTTCGTCAACCTTCCGTAATTAAAGATTAATTAAAATACAATACGTAAGAAAAACTGTTTGTTTAACAATTAACTCGTTGTTAAGTTTTTACCTTGATGATATTTTGAATGATTAGGATGCCTTCTAAAATTCTACGACTCAAGGATAGTTAAGTACAGTCACGAGTAATAAGATGTATACATTGTCATTGTAATTTGAACCTTATCACAACCGACTAAGATGCGCAGTTTATACCTTTTCCCACCAAAAACATAAATTAAAAATAGGAGAGCCAAGTTCAATAAAAAATTATGCTTGGTTGTCGGCAAAAAGAATGGAAATCTAAATGAGTGCCAAGTTCTATGCAAAATTGAAATAGGAACTAACTAACAGTATGAACAAGTATTAAACTTAATTTCTTTGCTTTATTGAATACCTAAAACAATTGCATCTTATTTGAAACTGTGATATCTTATAGTAGGTAAGATTTGATTTGGCCAGTTTTTATCAGAATTAAAATGTTTTATAACTTCCGAGTCCGCGATCATGGTGCTTGTAACAGCATCGAAATAACGGACGTGCGAAAATAAAATCGAAAATCGTGGTAAGAATCCCGTAAATACATTAAATCACATGTTGGATAACTTTATAAAATGACTGATGAAATAAAAACTGGCCAAGTAACCATGTTTTTATTTAGAATGTAATTCAATTCAATTTGACTAAATTATCTTATTTTACTCATATTTTAAATTTGAAAATTTGGATGGATGTTTGATCCTCAATTACGGCTGAACGGCTGAACGGATTTGGATGAAATTGAGCATAGTGATAGTGTACCTTTTAGAATAGCACATAGGTAACTTTTAATCCCAATATTCCCGTGGGATTCCAAATAGCACGGGTAAAACCGCGCGAAACAGTTAGTGATAATATACGTTATTATATAATATAGATATTATAAGTATTATATATATAACAACTTAGAAGGCTTTGTGTGAATGCGTTAATTAAGTAAATGACTAAATACTATTTTATACCATTGCATAGAATAATTATATATATATATTTCAAATTCTAATCTAAACCATCACTTATTTTCTTAACTTTTGTTTATCAGTTAAAAAAACTCCGTTAAAGTTGAACCCTCCTTAAAACACAGTAAGAAAGTCGTTAACTATTAGTCGGACATGATAACACAGGAAATGTTAAAGTTAGTTCAAAAAGGGTAGTAAAATGCTTTTAAATGAATTAAGGGTAGTTTAAGTGACTGCTTGTAAAAGGGTTAAAGTTTGATGTATTTGAAGTAATGAATAACCGCTTTCCTTAAAAAGATCTCAACGATCATAAATCTATAATAAAAGTATAAATAATATTACTTATGTTATAAATTTGAATGTCTGGATGGATGTGTGATGGTTGTTTGTGCCTCAATCATGGCAGAATGGCTCAATGGATTAGGATGAGTATAGTGTTTATCCCGATATTGCGGGGGGATTCGATCAAATAGTCATAAATAAAATGATTGCAAGTCTGACGCCGCAAACTGGATGGCAGCGACAGCGAGAGCGATTTGTCGCCGTTTCATACCAACTCAATACTTTATATCGTGTCGCGAAAATCGCTGCCACCGCCGCTGTCGCTCTCGCTATCGCTGTCGCTGCCGTCCAGTTTGCAGTCTGAAGGGATCAATATCAGCCACAACAATAAACAAACTTTCTTTAACGATTACCACTTAGCAGCCAATTAAAATCATTTTAAAAAACTAGGCACTTCCATTTCATAGCAAATTTTTTAAAATACGAAACCATGAATCTTTGTAAAAAACGAACTGGTTCCTAAAATAGGCAGTACATTAGTGCCTGCGAATGTTATCTACTGTTTATGCGCAGGAGTCAATCCAAGGTCGATGCGATGCGTCATCGTGCTGACGAAATTTAGATGGCGGAGTGTGATGTTTCAGAACATAGTTTATTATAATATTAAGGTTTTAGATTATCATAGAAAATCATTTGATTTAAAAACCGGGTTACTTACTGATATTTTTAGCTATTAACTCTTGATTTTCTACACTATTCTAAGCGCCATTGTACTGAGGCGCTATATCAAACATGTTAGTAATAAGTTCTCTAGTTGTTAAACTGTTGTTTAATCTTTAAAAACTTGGAGTTTTTTATATTTTAGACTTAAGTTTTTTTTATCAAGTTGAACAGATAGTTTGAACGCGTTAATATCTGAAAATACAAGTGTGAGTTAATGAGTTAATGAGTGTAATTATTGTAGCATTGGATAGAAGAAGTAATGAACATATTTAAGAATATACTCAATCCTGTGATTTCGAAGATTTTAAAAGTTACGCAGGTTCACGAAGCCTCCAGTAAAATTATAGATTCTATCTCAAAGTTCCGATATTTTACATGCTTTCTAAAACTCTACGGCTTCACTGTAACTGTTTTAATGTCAGTTATTTAATCCCTAATTCTTAAGTTAAACCAAATCCGAAAAAAATCTGACATTGACTTCAAGTAAAGCCTCAACTTCAACCTCAAACTTAACAATTACGTGAGAATCTAAGTTGAACTTCAACTTATCTAACCATACATAACTTGTAACCTACAAATCTATAAATAAGACAATGTATAACATTCCCACACTCCCAATGTCTAGGCCAGCCGTGGGAAATAACGAAACATTATGTAATGTCACAAGTTGTAAGTTCGAAAGGAAAATGCTCTCACTTAATCGACAGGTGGATTTCCCAGTGACTTATTGATGAGAAAGTTACAGCTTTGTGAACTTCGGTTATGTCAGCACTTGCTGTGTAAGGCAGTCGTCCTGTTAGAAGGAGAAACACTATTTCTTGCAACTTTCGACTGCTCTTCTTGAACAAATTGAAACCTCACCCTTTTACCACCAGAGTACTAGACGCTGACAGAACTTTTAAATATTCCAAATAGTTGAACTAAGCGCTCTGACAGTTCCTTTTGGATACGGCTCGCCAAGGTTTCAAATGAACTGCCTGCGTCTATTTTCCCTGACAGTATAGTTCTGGTGCTTTAAAGCGTCGAATGAATAGGTTTCTCGTGGATCACGTGTAACACTTTAGTCTTCTTGTTCACTTACCATCAGGTGTCATGGAAGACAAACGTGTATAGGTGTCCTAATCGGCACTCGGGTGGTGTGGCCGTACGATTTTATTACAACATGATTGTCGCATCGCTTAATCGCGCGATAGTCGCGAAGACGCGTTCTATTTGGATAATGCCTAAGAGCAGTTGATACGAAAATTACTGTCTGATAGTCTTCATAGAGCAATGGCGGATTTTTCACTTGCAATATAGAATATGTAACCTAAGAATTGTCCTACCGTCGCGTCACTTGAAAAGCGAGATTCAAGGGATCCGCGCTTGGAGTTAAGATTCTTTCAGAGTTTGACTTACCTCAGAGTTGACTTGCTTCCATGCTGGACTGGGAGCGAAAGAAAAACGTAAAATGTGCCAGCTGCTTCTTTTCCCGGGCATACCTACTGTAAAAGTCAGTTAAGGGACAGAGGTTTTAAAGGCGTTTTTGTGGGCGATAGGCTGACCTCCTGTCACTACAATAGTCTCTCTCCATCTTTATAATACCTCCAAATTTGTCAAACGTGACAGCAGATGGTCTTGTAACCTCTGGTGTTCTACCTACCCCATAAGGGATACAGGCGTGACGTTATGTATGTATATATTTGACTTACCGTCAACTACCCTTAATAAAGGTAAAGCCAGTCGTATATATAATTGTTACATTGATTATAGCTTAGATAACTATTGTGAAGCGGCATTTCATTGCTAAGCCCCTATATTTTCAAGTCATAATGGCACTAGCAAATATAACAAGTGTGAAATCAAATCCAGATTAGGTTAGTTTTTATTTCAAACTTAGCCACTTTATTGTTTACTAGCTGTTGCGAATTTCGATTCCCGCGGGATTTTCGGGATAAAAAGTAGCCTATACGGATTCGGAAGAATCCCTCTAAGTAATGGTAAAAGAAATTTTGAAATCGGTCCAGTAGTTTTTGAGCTTATTCAATACAAACATACATAAATACAAAGGTTTCCTCTTTATAATATTAGTATAGATTTAGTGTTTCATAAACTTGACCTTACGCTAATGTAACACATGCTCTAAAAACGAGCAATACTTAGGAGCAGTTTACATTTGCTCGCAATAAGCATGCTAGTTTTAAGTATGCTTATATATCTAAGTATGAACAACCTAATCTATACCAGCATGCACAATAAGCAAACCTGTTTAGAAGCGCTTAAAGCACACCCTCTTCCACCCGCGCCATTGGTAGCATGTTTGAAAATCGCAAGCTTATGATCTAATATATAAAATTCTCGTGTCAAAGTTTTCGTTGCCATACTCCTCCGAAACGGCTTGACATCTATTTTTTTTTATTTATATGGCAAAACAACGTTTGCCGGGTCAGCTTGTAAATAAATAAATTCAAGGGCGCTCGAAATGACCATGCTTGCTTTGAGCAACATTCCAACGCGCATGCTATTGCAATTGAAGCATGCTTTAACTTTAAACTCTTCAAAATCTAAATCAATGTATTGCTTTTAAATATGAAAACATTTGTAATTGCGGTCATATTTTACTGTCTTGATCATCATCGCTGGATTTTGAATGTGTCTCATAAAGAATAGATACGAGCACTTTGATGAGAGGCGACACTAATTTTCATGGCAGGTCTGTCCTTTCCTAAAAAGTTACACACCATGCATCTTTTATTAAAAACTACAGGAAATTCACATTTTCACACATAAATTACGCGATAACTTTACCCTATAAAAATATCTATTCACGCTTTTACATCACATGCTACACCAAAGAACTATTCAACAGCGACAAATAAAAATCGACTTTATGTTCCTGTTAATAAAGATTGCGTCAAGGAAAATTGGTAAAGCTTAACGAGCATGCGACAGTCCTGTCATTACTAGGTTGACCATAATATAGAGGAATGCGTGGACTTTACATATGGGGGTGGTTATGTCAATTATCATACTAATTGTGGGAATTACCAGTGTAAGGGTAAATAGAACGGTTTAATAAAGGGAAGGTGGATTTTAAAATAATGTATAGCAATTTTTTTTAATAGAAAGGGTCATTATAGTATGATTGATGTTCATGTCAAGAGATACTTTATACGTCTTTAAATATTATCGATTCAAAACAGAAAAGAGAAGCTAAATTTTAAATTTATTATATTTAGATAATTTTTTTTAGAATATTAAGGTGAATGAAGCTTTACTTTAGTATTATAAAAAAATATGAAAAGATAAACCTGGTGTATTCATTTACTTAAAAAGATATTAAGCAGTAATGAAGTATGTATTTTATGCCTTGTCCCCGTGCATACCTTTAAAAAAAAACTACTAAAATTAAGTCTTAAAAATAAGTTTAAATGTATCAAACTCATTCGGAATTGATACACGTTTGACCTGCGCTTACGCAGAGGGTTAGCCGCAAATCGAGCGTAAAATAACTATTGTTTACAAAATAAGTTATTTTCGTTTTTTTTTTGTATCCGTTACGGTTCAATTACTTTTGGGGTGGAATAAATGTGTAAAGCTATTTCCTTTTTAAACTTAAAATTCAAATTTGGTAACTATGTATAGAATATTATCTTGCAATTTGTATAATTGTAAGTGCAGGAAGTCTTAAGTCAAATATTGTAATGAAATAAATATAAAGCTGATAACTACTTTTGAAACAAAAAATTTGTTAATCAATATAATCTGAAAAATATACACAGCATTTCAAAACTAGAACATTACGAAAAAAAATACCCTGGTGTGCTGAGGTGAAATCAAGGTCAAAGAAGTTTAATCAGCAATAATTGAAAAGTTGGAAAATCCAAAATTGTTCCTTGTTAACGCTAAATCATGGTCTCCGTACTCTTTATTACAATAATAAAGGTCTTTGTCTAAAATTCCAGTTTGTTCACCGAATTATCATTATCTCGAAGGTTCAATGTCATTGCTTTTGTTATTTTATTATTTACTTAAAACCTATTATAATTGAAATGTAAATTAAAATGTTGAATCTAATTTTAAGAGACGTAAGTGTCATTTTGAATTGGCAAACTTGATGGAGATAAGGTAGTGTTTTAATGTAGGATTTTCCTAAATATCTGGCATGTTTTTTGTGTCAAATAGAGTTGAATTAATAGTTTGAATATTTATTTGTCGTAAGGTTTTTCGATTCATTCTTCTAAATTACCAGCTTTAGGCGGGGTTAACCGCGTGACTATTAATGTAACTCAATATATTATTGCCTTCCTCAAGAATTAGGTTATTAATTGCAAAAAGATTTATTCAAATCAAGCAATTAAACTCTTTAGCTTTGTCTCTTTACCCGTGACCTCGATGTCTGAAAAACCACCATTAGAGTCTAGTCGAGTTACAATGAATAATTAAACTCGTGAAAACGCAATTGAAACGTAAAAAAATGTACCTATCTATATAAATTAGATTGAATGACGACCACTTTCTGGCGATGGGGTAAACCTGTCTGCCTCAGACGCCAGTGGTTGCGGGTTCGATTCCCGCACGGAACAAGAAAAAAAATGTTCCGTGTCTGGGTGTTTTATCTATTTTTGTATTTATATTCTAGTTTCCCTCTAGTTCGCTACGTGGTATCTCATAATACAAGCTCAGCTTTCTTTGAGGCCATGTAGTTGGTGTGATTGTCTGGGGATTTTATTTATTTATTATTCAATGTGGCATCACCAAAAGAAGATTTTAATATTTATTCCAATACAAAAATATCCATTGCATATCACGTAAATAACACTTAAAAATAAATATTATCTCATGAGTTTTGCTTAAAGTTATCATATACGATGCACATTATTGTTTTAAAGCTGAAGAGTTTATTTATTTGTAACCTCTGAATCTATAGGTACAGAAGGCAGCACATCAAGCGTTACAAATCTATCAAAAAAAATTACTTTAATCTGCCCTCGAAATTAAGTTAAAATTGGTTGTAGAAATTTCACAGCTAATGTAACACTTGATCTCCTGCCTTCTGTGCCTAAATCGGATTTCAAAAAAGATTTATTCTAATTTTTGAGTGTAAGTCTCGGAAGGCTGTTTGATTTGTAAAAGAAAACTTCAAAAGCATTGATAAAATTGATAAAACCATGTGACTCTGCGTGAATTAATAAATACATACATAATATCACGCCTATATCCTTTATGGGGAAGGCAGAACACCAGACGTTACAAGACCATCTGATGTCACTTTTAACAAATTTGGAGGTATTATAAAGATGGAGAGAGACTATTGTATTGACAGAAGGTCAGCCTATTGCCCACAAAAATGCCTTTAAAACCTCTGTCCCTTAACTGACTTTTACAGTATGCCCGGGAAGAGGCAGCTGGCATATTCTACGTTTTTCTTTCGCTCCCAGTCCAACATGGATGCAATTACTATTAATAAATACTTCGTTAATAATTCTATGTCCTTACAAAAGCCATCGTTATATATTTTTAAAAACTTTGTTTATGGTAAAAAACCAGTAGTTTTAAGCTCTATTTAAGGACAATAATCTGTTTGACACCTCATTCGGTAGTGACACAGTGCTCTATAATTATTTAGTACTTTATACCTCGGCTTCAAATCTCAGTATCTTTCCCACGGGTGTAAACATATTAAACCTTTTTATTTTAATACAAAATAGAAAAGGTGACAATCATTTTGATAATTTTTATCGTATTTTGTTCAGTAGTTAGAGTCTTGGATCTCGTTTTGTTTAAGTGACTGAACGCGACATCAAGTTTACGTGATTATTTGAGATTGTTTTTTAAGGGAAGGTCTACTAATAATGTACGGTCCCAAGGCTCCAAGAAAAGCTGAACCAAAAAAAAGAATAGAAAGTAAAAAAAGAACTCATCATTCCATGCTGGAGTGGGAGCAAAGGAAAAACATAGAATGTGCCAGCTGCTTCTCTTCCCGGGCATACTGTAAAAGTTAATTAAGGGACAGAGGTTTTATTGTTTTTTTTTTTGTAGGCGATTGGCTGACTCCCTGTCACTGCAATAGTCGCTATCCATCATTATAATACCTCCAAAGTTAAACGCGATATCAGATGGTCCTATAACCTCTGATGTTCTGCCTACCCCATAAGGGATACAGGCGTGAAGTTATGTATGTCTGTACGCACTCTACCAATAGTAGATATTGTTCTTTTAAATTTTCAAGAATTATTATTTTATATTAAATAAAATTAACTCGATGTTATGAGTTTCATACATTGTGTATCTGTGTGATTATCTGTGACATCGTAACTCTCAAATGGCTGAATCAATTTTGGATCGGGTTTTTCATATCAAAAGTCTTGTCTATCGGGATAAATTTTACCAATTTCTGGTGTAAATATAAGCAGTCATCTTCCAGATATTTATCAGTAGATAGTGATAGGATATCTACTAATTTAAAAGAAAAAAAATTCAAAATGTTATCTTAATGTTTCAATTCAGTAGCAAGTCTAAAACTTAACACACATCTTGAAACAAACTTGACTTAATTGGGCATTTTAAAGCTTAGTATAACGAAACACTTTAAGTCAAAACTTTAAGTCAATTTTAGAAAATTTCTAATTCAAATAAAGAATTAATAAAACATAGTATTTTGCGAAGTAAAATAGGTTTTAACATCTAATGTTTGTTCTTGTGGGCTTCATGCAGATTCTCTGAATGTAAGCGTAGAGCGTATATTTAAATATGAACAATAGTAGAATCCGCAACTTAGGACGGTAAAATGTAGAATTACGAAAAATTAAAGCTTTTTAGAGTAACAGTTGTTATAAAAACTTAAAAAGTAACGGTCGCATGCGGTTTTACTAGAGTAACTTATGATACAACAAGACTTTTTGAAAATTGACTAACGAAATAATTATTTAAGTATAAAAAATATTAATTAAGCCATTTTCATGTTTTTATTTTAATTCATAATATTTCGTTAAAGATGGGGTTGCCTGGTAGAGATCGCTTAGAAGTGATAAGGCCGCCCAAATTGCACATTTAATGTTATTTTGTATATTATTGTTTGTTAATATTTATCCATTCTATGCAAATGGCAATAAAGTATTTGAATTGAATTGAATTGAAATTGAAATAATAGTATGAAAATTGCATCTTGTCGCTGACGAGTGATTTCTTCTAGACAACCATTTTTGTGGAAGCAACAAAAAACTAAACTAAAACTACACTTCACACAAATATAAAAACTTAACTTAACTGATATTTCGTAACGTAATATTTATTTTTTATCTTTATTTTTATCTTCTTGTATGATCTCCAACTATTACGTCCTCGAATTTCGAAAGTGACCCACCAGTCACCCTGTATAAATATGTATAAATAATCACTCTTTTCAACCGACTTCCAAAAAAGGAGGAAGTTCTCAATTCGTCTCTATGGTTTTTTGTATCTTTGTTACCCGATATTTCGGACAATTATGAATTGATTTTGAAAATTGTTGTTTCATATGATAGAGGATACTTCATTGTTGGTCCCATTTAAATTTCATCGAAATCGGTTGAGTATTTCATTTAAAATTTTAAACTTTCGAAACAATATGTATGATTTCAGAGAATGTTTACGTTGATGACATTCTCAACTCAGCCAAAGTTTTGACGTGAAGTCGTTTTTTTAATGCTCTGCATTCGTTGATTATCTCTGTATTATTTTTCTTTGCATGCATGGTATAAATAAAATCCTTCAATTTTTATAACCAAAGATCCAATGCATTATGTAGACATGTAAGAGCGGGGTCTACTGGCACAGGCATTATTTGAGCTTAAATGTTTAAAATGAGACTCCGACAACTAGGTATAAGAACTGATAATTAATGTAGTTAACTATATATATTTTTAAGTGAATTATATTAAGATTATTGATATTATTCTAGAACATAACAAATGATTTACCTTCAAGTTTCAATTAACGAGATAAGCACATGAAAGCACTTTATTTTTGGACATAAGTATTAATTAATAGCGTCTTCAATTATCATTAATATTGAATAAAAGACGCTATCAACCAAATCGACATTTTCATCATTTTTATTTTTACGAGTGACTATTTTTCTGTTAGATTCTCTACTTTTTCTTAACTCTATGGTATTCCAGAAACAATAGCCCCTGCTCGCACGACACAGCCAGGATTTTGTTTAAATAATAGATACACATTTTATTTCAAAACGGAAACTACATTTGATTTATATTTCGAAAGAATTAAGCTACCTTTTGTTTTAAAAAATTTAAAGTTTTGCATAACATTTTGAAATAGGTTTTACTGATAAAAACGAAAACAATTTTTTTGTAATGCTTTATTTTGACAAGTATTGTTTTAAATTTAGGGGTTAAATTAAGTTGGCTAAGCTACGCTTTGAATCAAATAACCGGTCACTTTTAGGTTACTATTATAAGTCTTCCTATTAAATATTTATGTTTTCCATTTTCTTTCTTTTCAGGTAATGCAGAAACTGCCAGCCCTATTGAATATCCAATAAAAGTGATAGTTATAATGTAATTTTTTATCATAACAAACCTCTGAAAGTTCTATTTTTTCCTCAAAACAAAAACATAATACTCACAAAACTTCCTCACAAAATCAAAAGTGCAAAAACTAAAAAAAAAACAACGAAACATAAGTGCCACAATTCCAAAACCAACTGCCAAAGACGTGAACGTTGACAGTGACAAGTGACAGCTAACTTTTTAAATAGTGGATGCGGGATGCGGTAAAGGAGTAATTTATACAGCCATGGATTTGCACGCACCGCAGCTTGTCGTCCATGGTTACGAGCCCCATGCTCCACTGCTGGAGGTTGAAGGTCTGGACCCTCATAGTCCACAGCAGAAGGTCCTTATCCATGCACCAACTCTTCAAGGTCAGGAGTTAATGAGCAATGACCATAGGAATGGAGGTGAGTATAGTTTTTTTTCGTTTGGAAAGGAAAAAAATAATATTTGTATCTGTACTCTGTATTTACTTTTAAAGTCCACTAAAAAGCATGTTTCATATCTAGTACTTCCATTAGTAATTTCTATAATAACATAAATATGTTAATATCAATGACGTAACTCTTTTTTCACCAGAAATTTTATTGATAGTTATAATTTCATCTGATGGCAATTGCTGATAACCTACAAAGTTCGCAAGCAGAATAAAGTATCTGTATCAACGCAATTGCATTTATATGCAGACTTCAAATGCAAATGTTGTTAGTTAGACCTAGATTTTCAATACAAAGTCACTCGTACTTATTCAAAATCTCATATTGCAACTACTGAACTACCTATCTTCTCCATATTTCGTTCCTTGTTCACCCCGAAATGAGCTTTTAATAAAGGGGGTTAAGAAAAACGGTTTCAAAAATGAACCAGTTGAAATTTGAACCCAAAAATATTGCATCACAAAAATGTAAGCTTTGTTAAATTATGAATCGTTTGTCTGTCGTCATACCTGATGGGATGTGACGATAACAGCGAATAGAATAGATATTCATTTATTCGATGGTGCTTTACATCGAACATTGTGATATATAATGTTCCAATACCAAAGGAGTTTAAAAAGAGCAGTCTTGGTTGTGAGAGACAAAGGCGCCATGCAAAAACTGCCGGTGCAGTGAACAAAGTGATAACTTCTAAAATCATAATTTAATGTTTCGATATATTTTCTGAGAGCAGATGTCTCATCTGATGTAGAGTATGACTTTTCAGATGAGCAGTACCACCCCCACAGCAGCAACCAGAGTAATGAAAGTAAGTGTTGACTTTGTTTATTTAACTATTTTTAAGTTTTTATATTTTGTAAACAAATATTTTTACTATACATTGAGCAATAAATTAATTTGAAGGTGGACCAAGTCTCAACTATTCAAATTTGAATGCAAATTTCGAAAAATATAGTCTTGAAAACGTTAGGGTAGTACCTACCTTCTCACGTGTTTTGTATTCGTTGTTTGAGATCAGTCTGTCAACGTGCAATCGGAATACCTGATAGATATATAGGTAAAATTATAAATATAACTTTATGAAAACTATTCCAAAATATTGCTGAAAGATAGAAGATATTTACATTGGCAACCCTATACTTCAGGTAAAGTTTTGACGTGAAGTTCTTTTAATGCATTCATTTATAATTATACATCATTATAGATTTAATTACATGCAAACACTAACTGGTTATTGAATTACGACATTGTTTTTTTTTTATCTTTATTAAATTTTGGGGTTTTTTTCTATTTAGACATGCCAACCCTATCGTAACTTTACACAATTTTACACTTAATACTTATACAATTTTTAATACTAACTATATAAACTAGTAATTCATACAACTATAAATATTTTCTTCATGGAATTACGACATTGTTATTAAGATATGAATTCTTATATTTAGCCTTCTTCTTGTTAAGTAAAAAATGGCTGCTATGTTTAAATAAATAACATTAACATGAGAAAAACAAAAATCCTTTAAATACTCGCTTTAGATGTAGGTGATTAATGACTGATTAATGATTGTCAATTAGTGACATTGCATTCACAAACTTTAGGAAACTACTGGCAAACTAATAAACTGATTTTTTAACAATTATTAAGTTTGAAGTTCCTAATTTATATTTAAAGACTACACTTAGATATTTTAATTATTTCATTAATTTAATATTGAATTATACCGATTAAGTTCTTTAACATGCATCTTTTAAAACAAAACTCTATATATAATAAAAGCCAATTTTCTTAATCATAAACTACATCTACATTAACTTGACACGCTATTCTATAGTTCCCATAGTTATTCAAAGCCCTGTCGATACTCACTTCCCATTCAAGAAAGGGTTCAAAAAAGAAAAAGTGTATTTTTGAAGTTATGCTCTTTTTACACCGACACGTTCATTGCGGTTGGTTACAACCAATCTTTGTGAATACATGTATAGATATCAGGTGAGGTAGGGTCTGTGTGTTAGAGGGCGGAGAAGTGCGTTTTTATTATTACTTTCGATAATCTAAAAATATAATGGATGCTTCCATGCTGGACTGGGAGCGAAAGAAAAACGTAGAATGTGCCAGCTGCTCTTCCCGGGCTTACTGTAAAAGTCAGTTAAGGGACAGAGGTTTGATTGGAGATTTTTTGTGGGCGATAGGCTGACCCCCTGTCACTACAATAGTCTCTTTCCATCTTTATAATACCTCCAAATTTGTCAAACGTGACATCAGATGGTCTTGTAACCTCTGTGTTCTGCCTACCCCATAAGGGATACAGGCGTGACGTTATGTATGTATGTATAAATGGATTAATTTTAGTTACGTAATTACACTTTTTAACTATTATAGTTAGGTTAACTTCCAAGGGAGTCGCCAGTGTCAGCCTCATTACTTATTGAGTAAAATGAGCCTTCTTAGCTCTAATTCAGTTCTCAACTAAAAAGACTTTCTTATTATATCAACATGTGAAAAGTCTTAGTTTTAGCTGTACTTGCAATATTTAAAGTCCAAAATTGTCGTAACGAGCACATCAGTTTGGTGCCTGTTCAAAGATTCTTAGATACCTATGAGTTAATGTTAAATCTTGCCTTATCTTTTTTTAACCCGCTACCACTAAAACCTTACAAAATATCACCGAACAAGACAGAATACTGGTTCGTTTGTTGTTCCCAACTAATTTCACAGTGATTTAGGCAAGTGTCCGCGACAAAAAACTGTCCATTCACTTGAGCGAGTTACTCGCGCGGTGAAATGAATGGAGAAGGGTTATAAGCTTCTTCCGTAAAGGCGACGGATTTGATAGGTTTGATGACTTTTCATAATTTACGTAATTAAATATAAGCAATAAGGTTAATACCAAGCAAGGATGATACTTTTATAGAGTTCAGCTATCGAATGCAAAAAAAAACAAATCGAGTGTTTATTTCAAAGTAACTCAAAAATTTTTCATATAACTAATAATTTATGATGATATGATAAAATTTAACTATAAATCTTACTAATAAATCTATATATTTATGTCTTACCGGTGTTATCGAGTACGAACAAAAATGTAAAAGTAAGATTCAAGGGAAAGGTAATATATCTTGACTGATAGACTATATTTTAGCCAGATTTTCTTAAGGAATCAAAACTTATGCGAAGTTACTGGTAAAGCAATATACTGCCAATAATCTGAAATTTTATGTACGGTCTACAACAGGATTATGTATACCACCCAGTCTCCCGCACAAAACAGTATGACATATTGAGACTGGGTGGTATAGGTAAATAATTCTATTGCAGACTGCACCTGGGTAAGATTCATAGCATGAGACTACTTGATGTATCCTCCGAAACACGGAAGTCGCCGCTATGAATGAATTGTCCACAGATAGCATTGTTCTGTCTTGGCTGAAAGTGGCTTAACCTACCTATGCCACAACGACTTCAAATTTCTCAAAAATCTCAAACATCCAAGATCACACTCAACTTCAAAATCTTACTTAAAACGCACAAAAGGCGTAACAACAATAAATCCGACAAAGCTACCTTACCTACATGCGCGGGAGTCGGGCCACGACGGTCACGCGCGACGAAAGCGAAACTTGATGTTCGATATTCAAAATAAAAAATATAGCAACGTCATTTAAATTGAGGATAGTGCCATCTAGTTTGTGTTTACGGAAGTTAATGAAGTTAGTGAAATGGTACTAAAGTCGTTTTACTTTAGGCTTGTTTTTACTTTTTTTATGAGATGTCTATTCGTATAACTTTTTTACTTTAAACTGAAATTCAAGTTACTATACCATATTTTTATTAATAAATGTATTAAGTACTTACTTTCCATTACATTTTACTAGACATCAGGCGTGTATACCTATCTCTACATTATAGACGGTCAAGAAAGACCAATCTAAGGCCGTATACAGAAAGAAAGCTGGAAGCTTATAAGCGCTTACCGGCGCTTGACAGCGCTGGTCCGTTCTACACAAAGGAAGCAGGTTGAGGCAGACCAAGCAAAATGTCGGACTCATCGGACGATGATTTCCCAGCGCTGACCAGCGGGTGCTGAAGCTTGTCGGAACTTGTCGGCACCGTTCAGTGCTTATCGGTAGGCGTTCATATATTTTCCTGCGCGCATAACCAGGTAAGCGCTTATAAGTTTCCAGTTTTCTTTCTGTATACGGCCTAAGACTGATATTAAGTCTATGATTATAACTACCTACATAAAAAAATGTTTAGCATAAGTATGATAAACATGATATTAATTCAAAATTTGTATATCCCTATTTCTCAAAAATATCGTAGAAAAGCATTATCACCACAATCTAGCCACAGCATTATCATCCGTTTAGAGGCTTAGAATACCCCTACCGCCTCTGGATAAGCGTGTCGTAATAGGCGACTAATCCGAGTGATTCCGCTTGGTGGTAGGATCACTTTAGGGCGAGCACCCTTTATATACACGCCAAACTTTCTTATAAAGCCTATGTGCATCTTCTTCGGCCTCATCTGAACTTACCATCAGATGAAATTGACGTTAATCGCTATGTTAAGGATTTTTTATATACATAACTTCACGCCTGTATCCCTTATGGGGTAGGCAGAACACCGGAGACTATAAAACCATCTAATGTCAAGTTTGACAAATTTGGAGGGAATATAATGATGGTGAGACTATTGCAGTGACAGTGGATCAGCCTTTTGCCCACAAAAAAATGTCCTATAAAATCTCTGTCCCTTAATTGACTTTTACAGTATGCCCGGGAAGAGAAGCAGCTGGTACATTCTATGTTTTTCCTTCGCTCCCAGTCCAGCATGTTTTTAATAGGTTAATTATTATTTTACACTTATGTTCTGCAATTTTTTCCGATTGCTACGTGTATCTTAGTAATACTTATATCTTACAATATTGAAGAAACGGCCCAACAGATTTTGATGAAATCTGGTATAGTGATAGAGTACAATCTGGAATAGCACATAGGCCTCTCTTCATGCTGAAATTCCCGCGGGAATCAAAATTGCGCGGGTAAAACCGCGCGCAACAGCTAGTTAGGTATATATTAAGGTTCGCATGCTAGATTAAGAAAATTTGTCATTAGAATAAGATATAGCTTTTATGATTGTAAACTGTTTGTTCGCTTAATAAATAAAAAATAACGTTTATTAAACTTATAGGCAATTTTCAACAGGTTGAAAAAACTAAATTTTCAAAAAATGCTGTTTGTATGCCATTTTCAAGAAACATCAAAGAAACAAGCAAAAAGGGGCGTCGAAAATTCAGACGAATCAAAGGCTTATCACCTTATAATATTATGTAATACCTTAGTCTCCATGAACTTTCCATCAGGTGACATGGCAGAAAAACATCACATTCTTCTTGTATAAAAATGCAAAATTATAAAGTCCTAAAGAAAGCACTTTTTAACCTGTGGTCACGAGAAACGAGTTGTCAAAATACGTAGTGGAAAAAGTTATACATCATCACGGATTTCTCAGTCTTTGAGCGTAAAGTTCAGCAGTGCGAGCACAGAACTTCGTCGACTCGTATGTTTATTATTATAAAAACATTTGTCGGCTCGTTTTGTGTCAATACAGCAGTGCGAGCACAGAACTTTATCGATTCGTGTTTTCACGAAAGCTCGTATAGTATGGAGTCGGTTGCAAATCTATTTTACATTTATTAAACAACACAATATGTTCTAAAACATTTTAAATTAGCTAGGCACATATATTTATTTAAACTTTTCCAGGGGCAGTGGCTAGTTTTCAATTGTTGCTTACAAACCTACTCCATACTATACGAACTTTCGTAAAAACACGAATCTATAAAGTTCTGTGCTTGCACTGCTGTATTGACACAAAACGAGCCGACAAATGTTTTTATAACAGGGTCCCATGTCGGTGATAGTGTCTGAACTGGAAAATATTATAAATCGCGAAAACTTAATACGATATTCTTAATCCTATTTTTAAAGTTTACACATCCTACTTATAAACTAAAGCTAGGTTCCCATGGTCCAAGTGATAACTTTAATAAAATCTCTATGTAAACCCGGCATTAGCAGGTTCCCAAGCAAAGGAAGTTGCGGTCAAAAATATCGATTACCTACCTCTCATTGATCTGAAGGTAAATCTTGTGAGAAAGTCAATCCAACTGAAGTATCGGGAACTGATATCTATACTAATTTGTATATACTAGTTTATTTGTTTGTAAGAAGTGAACGAAAAAAGCATGTAGTTAAGTATGTGAGTTTGTAAGGGCTCTCGGAAAATAGGCGTCAGATTTGAATTTTTGTAGGTGTAGATCTAAGGATATTTTTTGAAAAAAGTGCACAAAAAAATCATCGGCTTTTTTCGAAGAAAAAGCTGTTTTTTCAAACGTTTCTCCGAAGAAAATAAATTTGTTTTATTTACATCGTGTAGCTTCTGTTTGGAATCACATTGAAAAATTTTATGTTACTTTATTTTATTGCTGTTTATTGAGCATTAAATAAACAACAAGGTATCCAGAACTGAGAAGACAATTAAAATCGGATAATTTGTTTTTTTTACAATCCATTTTTGAAGGAGTATAACTGGATGGCTTCCATGCTGGACTGGAAGCAAAAGAAAAACATATAATGTACCAGCTGCTTCTCTTCCCGGGCATACTGTAAAAGCCAGTCAAGGGACAGAGATTTTTTGTGGGCGATAAGCTGACCCCCTGTCACTGCAATAGTCTCTATACATCATTATACTACCTCTAAACTCAAACGAGACATCAGATGGTCTTAGAACCTCTGGTGTTCTGCCTAACCCATAAGGGATACAGGCGTGAAGTAATGTTTGTATGTATGTAAACTCCCAATATTTTAAATGGTACACTTTCTTATCACATGAATTTGGGATTAAATTACCTATAGGAAATAAATTCTCCTACTTCACCTCAAAACATTCTGATGTAATTACCAATAACCCTGTAGTTTATCTAGAATTTTTACGGAATCATAATTACACAGATAAATCTGCGCGGTTGTTTTATAATACTAGTGAATTTTTTATATCGAATCTTGCTTTCAACCCAAGACTTTGGTTGAAACATCTGGATTTGGTTGAAATGGCAACGCTCATACATTTACTTAAGTGTTTTTGTAAACAAGGATTTTGGATTGAAGTTCAATAAACAAATCCACTATAGAGTATTTTAATTATGGTACCTATCTATTGACGCCTCATAGCTCATTATTTTTCTTAACTCAACCTATTTATGTTCCTTAGTCAACCTGCGACAAAAATATCATTTTAAATACCTATCAATATTCATATTTGGCCAGGATTACGCAAACCTAAAATACTGCAACCTCCTGTGATGTTATGTTTTCCTGGCACTGGTACTGGTACCTGGTACTTTGAACGTATTTTGCAAGATTTTGAAGAAGTTTTTTTGTCTATTGCTATTTTTGCACACGTGAAAAATTCACAACTATTTTTGGTACGTTTTCATAATACTTGTTTAATTCGAGATTTCATTTTATTCACTTATCTCATTAATCAACCATTATTAATAATTAAGAATAAGTGAAATTTTCATTCCGACTGTATATTCCACGAAATGACGAGTTATGGAAAACGACGAATTAAAAATTTTGTTGCCATTGATGAATACGGAAACCATTGATGAATAGGGAGACGAGTTAGGGAAATGATCAGTGATAACCCAATTCATTATTGAAACTAAAGATCGGTAAATATCGATATCAAATGGAATAGCATTTTTTGCTGCAATGTTAAATTGAAGTTATCTCACAAAGTCTACGCGACTTCGGTCAATTTCTGTACTAGAATAGATTAGGGTTTCGGCAAGTTTTTGTCATACAAAAGCTAAGCCAGTTCAGTTTGCACTTTAACTCTAATGCTATTTGTTTAATTATGCTGTTGGATATCTAATAAAATAAAATAAAAATAAAATAATCTCAAAGCACAATTCAAGAAAGAGACAAACAAATAAAAAACAGTTCATAAGACAGAGACAACTAACAATCACCGTTGTTCCGCTTCATTACATACACCTTTGTCTAAAATTTGAGAGTTAAAACCACCAATCAAAGCTCTTTCTTTAGTCTAAACGATTGTTTCAAATTAGAACTCTTAAGTTTTTTCAAAGTAAGCGCTATTTTGTAGGTGTTAGGGTTCAAATTTAATTGATTTTAGAAAAATAGTTATGTTTTATTATTTTTTTAATGTCTAAAATGTATACAATTGAACATATTATTGTGACTTATGTATAATAATATAGGTCATGACGAGTCGTTAGTTTCTTCCCTGCTGGACTGAAATCGAAAGAAAAACATAGAATGTGCTAGCTGCTTCTCTTCCTGGGCATACTGTAAAAGTCAGTTAAGGATCAGAGCGTTTTTGTGGGCGATGGGCTAACCCCCTGCTCACTGCAATAGTCCCTATCTATCATTATAATACCTCCAAATTTGTCAAACGTGACATCAGATGGTTTTATAGCCTATGGTGTTCTGCCTACCATTAATGTGAAACTTACTGCTCCTAAACAGTAATTTTCACGGTCCATACAGTCTCTGACCTGTCTAACTTCTTTTTGTTAGGTTGTGAATGTATAAAGATGATATTGTCATTGAAACGCTGCCTGAGTAGGTATATCTAAACTATTGGTGCAGACTTGATTTACCTAATTTCTTAGAAACGGTATCGGGATTTTCATTTCAAATGGATGATACTAGAATGATACTCTTGAGTAACTTGAGGGGGTAAAATATAATAATCATTGCCGCGGTTTCTAATATATGTAAATGATTTGGAATTAACCGAACATGAGCTATTATTTGAAGGTACTCAGCAGTTTTAATACATTTCATGAGTTGTCAAAATTCTTTCGTCAGCTACGAACATTATTCTTTTATTACTATACGGCAGGACACACTTTATATGTATCTAAATATACAAATAATCATTAGGTAGGTACCTATACAAAGACCTCTGACCAATGAAGCACATCACATATTAAATTGATTAAGTACCACATTTAGCCAATGATAATAATTGATAGATAATAATATTAAGGCAGCCAATTTGTAATGAATCTAATACACAAACCTAGCTGGACAATGTCAAGCAAAACTCAATCTTACACCATTAATAATAATACAGATTGTGCAGTTCAGCATAGATAAGCAAACGCACCTAGATGAATGATGCCAAACAAAACTCAACCTTATTCTCATTAAGTTAACGTTTGTGCAGTTAAAGCAAAGCGATTAAGCAGTGATGTGCATTTGCATTTAGAATAAACATGGGTAACAGATTTTGAAAAAAGAATGCACTGCTTGTGGACAGTACGTATTTAAAAAATCATCCTTTATGAGATAGGCTGGAGCTGGACTGTTGCATACAGCATGTTGATGGTTATGAATAAAACATGAATTTAACGCCGAATTTGATAGGTTATGTATCGCATTCTGCATTTAAATTTAAAAAATAAGTGATTTTGAAATTTATTTAAAGGTTGTTTGTAGGCAAGCGATGGACTGCGATTCTCTTGATAGATCATGATTGGAACACAAAATCACCAAAATGCAATAATTAATTATTGATAAGTTTAATAGATGACACCTCCAGTTACAAAATTATAAAAATCATCGACTGTATTACGAACAACAGTCACACTCAGAATTTGAAAAAAGTAATACTTTATACCTCCAGGAAAATATGCGACTTGTTTAAGATAAAACCAAGTTCTCAAACCATTTTCAAATATTTTATTATCCCCATTACTTGGGTTCTTTAGTTTTATTTTTCGTTCTTTAAAAGCATTATTCTCATATTAATAAAATGTCATGCAAAATTATACCAATCTCATCGCGGGCTGAGGTAATTTGATTGTGCGAGGGAGATAGCAAGTGCAGTGATAGCTGAGGGGATGGGCTGTGACGTCACAGGCGTGTGATCGAAAACTTGTAACAAGTTTTTGCGAATTAATATTTTTCATTTTTTTTTTATTATTTTTACTGTGGACATTTTTTCCAGTTAAATTTCGCAGTTGTTCAAATTTTAATATTACAGAAAACATTTTCTGTAGTCTTTATCCAATATTGATATTTTTTAAGTGTGCCAAACATCCATTTCACTTAATGGTAAATGTACATCGTCATTGTGTTATTAAATATTAATTAATTTTAGTTCAAGCATGTTAGATAATCATATTCAACCCATATTGCTGATATTATAGTCAATTTTATCTTCATAGAAACTAGATACCTACCTATACCGTTATGGATTTTCTGATAGCAAACCCTTTCAAATTGATAGGTAAGTATTTTAAGAGGCAATATAGGTACGTATATTTTTAATTGACTTAAACAATCTTAGTACCTTCAATAAATTCCTTAGTATAAATAATAAAATAAAATAATGATATAAAAATAGGAAAATTAAAAAAAAAAGTGATGAGGATATATTTAAAAAAATATGGTTTTCCCACTAAATCAGCTCGATCTACCCAGCGCGTGTGCTAATATCCACGGTTTGACTTTAACGCATTTAATATTGGAAGAATTGTAGGTATGGATCGCTGTGAGTTTCGCGCAGGTGTTTTACTTACAAAACAGCTGCGCGAAGAGTCTCGCAACAACTTCAGGGTGTAACTACTAAATCTTTGGCGAAATCTGTACCAGTCAGATCATGATACATTCTTTTGTTTTTTAATTCCACAATGAAAGTTAGCTTCTCTTCCCGAAAAAGTGAACTAATAATTCAGTTTACGTCCTCAAATGCTTATGTGCATCTTCAAAAATGGCAGTTATTACTATAATGCACTACGCAAACCACAAGCTTGCTTAGATACCAAAGCTTAATGTGGTTCTACATAGTTGGTTAAATAATTTTGGTAACTAATTTATTTTTATTATTGTAGGTCAGAGTGAACTATTATGAAAATACTTCCTAATCCATTTGCCACTCAAGTTTTCAAAAGCAAAAATCGATAAAATATTTTATTTTCTAATAAAAACGGGAAAAAAATATGTAGAATATTTTGAAATAATTTCTTTGAAAGATCTGTAATAAAACTATAGAAAAATCTTAAAGCTCTGCAAAAAATAATAAATTATTATTTAAAAGGGGCTGCCAGCCTCACCCTCTATGTTTTCGATCGCTCATCTCGCGAGGACGTTGCCACGTGCTATAGAGTATTTCGGCAGCGCCACGCGCGGGAACACGCGCCATTTGAAAATAGAATCTCTATTTTTTTATTCGTAAAATAATCTAGAAATAAAAAGAAACGATTATGAATATGGAAGTGTACCAACATGTAAAAAATAATTATTAGTGGTCAGTGTGTGTTTCAAATTTGTTTTTTTTTTTTCGTAAAGGATGTGCGTGCATTGTAAAGTTTTGTTCTCGATTAAAAAAAATGTTGATAAAGGTGAAAATTATTCTCGAACATAGTTTCTGATAAAAATATTTTTTTATGGATGTTTTTTGTATGGATGAAAATTCAGTGCTCACGATTTTATAAGTTAGGTATAATGTGGAAGATAAAATGTTCAATTTCAAAGTAACAGGTACCTACGTAGATATCTACTGCTCTGTAACTAGCAATTGTCATGTAAAATAATACGGCATGTAATTCTAATACCGGCCAGTCTAAATCAAAGACGCGTATCATATGACAAGGAACCTGCCGTGAGAATATCATGCATTACAATAATATATTATACATCGTCTACATAATTAAATGTATATAAACATTTAAATATTACTTAGAATTGTATTTAATAAAAAAGATACTGAGCCATCCATGCGTTTATTATGAGCATTATTGTTGGTACCTACTTTAATCTGTGTTCTTACTTTAACGTTACTAGACAACTAAATTGGAAACAATAATTTCTTATGTATTAAAAATTAACTTTTTTACATTCACTAAAATAAATACCACCACATATTACGTTATAAACCTGAAATGACACAACATCGCATTAAATAATCTACCTATTATTTTTTATAGTGCTATAATTAAAAACACAAGAGTGACAGTCCCACGATAGATCCACTTCTAAGATAACAGAAAACCGATCCCCTGTTACAATCGATCGATTCTAAGTGAATCAACCGTAAAATATACCTCAAAATCGAGATCAAGTCATCTGTACCCAAGCGTCCAGTCGATTAAGACGTCTAACCACTGTACGCATTTTTGGCAACACAGTGACAAGTAAAAAAAAAATAGGTGCATAAGTGAAGTGTTTTTTTTTTCTGTTCGGCCAGTGTTACTTTGAAAAAATCTTTTTTTTTATATACGCGTTATGTGCCAGTGAGTGCTGAGATTTTAAAAAGTTAAAATAAAGTTTAACAGACACGTTGTTATTATACCTACTGTAAACATTAAATATGGTACTGAATATTTTTTAAGTGTCCGGCCGGACTCTAGTATTGTAACTTTTTTTAAGGAAATAAAAATAAGAGTAATATTGATATTAATTAACTTTCCTAAAAACTAAAACTTGGATTTATCGAATTATTTCGTCCAGTTAAAGCTAAAATGGGTGCAATACTCTAAGAACTTTCTAAATCCATTAACTGTTCACCCAAAAATAATAACCGAATATAATTGTTATAATTTTTTACTTCCTCATTAGAAAACCGTTTAAGCATTAAAAGTAACAATTCTCGTGAGAAAGAGAGACTCATAGACCCACCTGCTTCTATCCAACCGGAAAAGTAGTGGCCAAACACCGGAAAATCATCCAAAAACAGCGAAATTACTAAAAACGAATCGCTTCTAAAACGACCAATCGTAACTATGATTTTATGCTCCTTTCACGGTAATGTTTTTTTTTCTTCAAAATCATTAGTGCATTGAAATTAACCAACGAACTTTTGTTCAACAAATAGGAACGATTTTGTTTTTTTGAGCTTTCCGGCCAGTACAGTTATTATACGATTTTTTTTTTGGAATCTCTAAACCGTTTTTTTTTATCTGAGAATCAAGTTATCTAAATTATTTCCATTGCAGTGAATTAAAAAAAAACGATAATCATAAATTCAAACTAAAAATTTAAAAAAGGAACACCGTGAATAAAAAAGTGAACATGGAACATCAAAAGAAAACAGTTCGAAATTGACATTCCCGCGTAAAACATGACATTTTGAAAGTTATTTTTAAGATAAACAAAAGTTTTATTACAAGTGTGTTGGATCTTTAGTGAAGTGATTAAAAGGTCAAACTGGAGGGCCAAAGTAAGGCGACCTTTGCGGCCCTGTTTGGGCTAAGGGCCGGTGGTGGAGTCGATTTATCGGCCGCTTATAGATACAATCAAAATATGATGGAATATTACACATGTAAGTATTTTGATGATTAATTTGCAATTAGTATCTAGTAGGTACCTAATCCACGAACCTTATTGAAATAGGAACTAAGTTTTAATTTTAATGAAATAGGTTTTTTCTGGTAAATAATGGAAATTGCACAATCACTCGACAATAATTTTTTTCCTAAGACATCTTAAGATTTTGATCTAGGTATGTGATGTCTTTGAGTGAATCTGTCTCTGAATCTGTGAGTTGTATATTTATTTCTGTGACTTCAGTCAAATAATCTTACCTCCTACATGCATAAACAGAGACTTAGAAAAACTTTTAAGAATCGAGGTTGTTAGGTTCCTACTTATAGGTAGATATCGAATTAATTTAGATGTCATAACAACAATTGATCACTAACATTGCATTATTACAACAACAGATATCGATCGTTAGCAGTGTTATTAAATTTCTAATCATTTTACCTACCTAGACACTACTTCGGTACTGGACGAGTGAGTCTCTTTAACGGTCCCATTAAATGGTAGATATCCCCATAATATGAGCTTATACCTATCTGTATTAATCACGGTAATTGATATATAAATTTTATTTAGAAAGTAGCCTAACCTTCCATGCTGGACTGGGAGTGAAAGAATTCCCGGGCATACTGTAACAATCAGTTAAGGGACAGAGGTTTTATTGTCGTTTTTGTGGGCGATAGGCTGACCCCCTGTCACTGCAATAGTCTTTCTCCATCATTATAACACCTCCAAATTTTGTCAAACGTGACATCAGATGGTTTTATAGCCTTTGATGTTCTGCCTAACCCATAAGGAACACAGGCGTGAAGTTATGTAGGTATGTATGTGTATGTAGTACTGGTAGTACCTAGATATTTACAATTTTTTTACAATAATTGTAATAATTATTATTATATGAATAATATTGGCACTAATATTGTCTTAAGTTTTCGTGATTCATACTATAAAATAAAACACTTTTTAACCGGATTTATCGCGTATATTTACATTTTAAATTTTGACTCGACGTTTCGGTGTCTTTACAGACCCCGTGGTCACGCTCGTAATACACGCGCTCAAATATACGCGATTAATCCGGTTTAAAAGTGTTTTATTTAATATTGGCACTGTTTTAAGCACCATATTAATTGACTACCATCGTCGTCGCTTGCGTTAAATGGATAAGAAATATTTTCTACAGTTTATTAAATTCATGTAGGTAGTTCGTGATTTTATGATTAAATAAATAAATCACCAAACTGACAAACCAAGTAACGTAAGTAAGTAAGAACTCGGGCGTACTTAGAACATCCCTACCCCTAGTAAAGTGCTTTGTACCAGATAACTTAACTAAGTATTTTATTTATTTACCAATAAGTTCCCTAATTTGATGATTGCGGTACCTACCTACCTGCCTACGTGCCTAGGTATACCTAAGTCATTGCAAATAAATAAATTATGTTTAGGTTTGTAGATATGTATCATCATTTCGTGCATGCAAATATAGGTATGTAGGAATATTTGCTAGATCGTAAGATGGAATTCAAATACTCAATCAGCGTAAGCTAACTTTCGAACTTAAAAGCTTAAGAATTACTTTAGCAGGTAATCTTTTAAGAACAAAACACTTAAAGGAAGGCACTAACTTAATCGTAAAACTTAAAAGTAAAGTATAGGTATTATTTCCTTTTACTGCTAATCTAAACTAAAAATATATAACCTTCTACCACGTTCTATAAAAACCCACCAATTTAAAACCATACACAAAACACGATTATTATTATCATAAAAAAAAGGAATCACATAATTCGTACCTACCTACATCTGAACAGAGATTTCATAAAATAAACGAATTTTCCCTCCAAAATTTAAGATCGTTACGGCTTAGCCAATCAGAGGCAGTGTTTTACGCAGGAAAACGCGCGCAGAGCGCTGATTGGCTGTTAGCTTTGTAGGCGGGGCGTGCTTTACTTGTGTGCGTGTATGGGGTGATTGAAAGGCTGTATGGACTGAGTCTTTGCCTCGTATGAGGTATGAGCAAATTGCTTTGAGAGATAGAATGCTTTAGCCTCTCTGATGAAATTAGGGGACAATTAGTCGGCCGGACTAGTCAAGGCTTCATTCAAGGTCGATAACGTATGTTACGGTATCATCGACTTTATATTTTTGGTAATATAGTTGAGTACCTACTGTAGTGCTTAAGTAAGAAAAATATAGGTATAGCTGTGAGTAAGAAGAGTGTTATAACCGCTAAAAATAGTAAAACGTAATCTAAGTAGGTACCTACCTACCTAATTATTGTGTTTCATATAGACAACCGAAAACAACCTTGATAATAATAAAACTAAATAAACGCAAAATGTCATTTTCAAGCAGCGCTACATTTTTAATAGTAAATGACAAAAACATTTTTTGTGTTATTAACAAAATTATTAACTTTGACCATCTTTTATTAGGGCTTTCCGTGGAAAAATCAAACCTCTCTAGATCTTCTATGTAGAGTCTAAGACACAAGTTTTTTTGGAATGGAAATATTATTGGAATGGAGTTATTGGAATGGTAGTATATTATTATAAATAGGGCTTAGGTCTACTTATAAATAACGTTATGATGATTGGTGTTTGGAAACCATTCATAAAGGATGGTTAACACGTTTATTATTACCAATTCTTTTAAGCCCGCGTCACTCTTGATAACATAAAAAAAACTTGATTAAATTTAGCCTATAATCTTAACTATGACTTAGCCTATCAAATACATTTTCTGAGATTAGATAATTAAAATAAAAAACATACTCTTCAGTTTTATTACCTTTAGGTAGGTACCTACTAGAATCAATAATTTAAAAGCATTATTTCGCTGATCAACTAGCAACCGGCTCGACATTATATGAATACTAGCTGACCCGGCAAACGTTGTTTTGCCATATAAATAAAAAAAAAATAGATGTTGGCCGATTCTCATAGATACCGGATAAGCACAAAAAATTTCATCAAAATCGGTCAAGCTGTTTCGGAGGAGTATAGCAACGAAAACTGTGACACGAGAATTTAATATATGAGATTCGTAACTATACGAAATAACTATACGAATCGATAGACCTACCTATCCAATGAGATGTACATAGATACATAAATAAATTCACGCCTGTATCCCTTATGGGGTAGGTAGAACACCAAAGAGAAAACAATCTGATAGCACTTTTTACTTTGGTTTCATTATAATGGCGGAGAGAGACTACTGCAGTGACAATCAGCCTATCGCCCACAAAAATACCTCTAATAAAACATTGTAGGTAAGGTATATTTAATATGCCAAGGCAGGTATGAAAATACGTCTTTTATAATGGTGTGGTCGTTGCTACTTACTAAACAAACAATATGTTCGTCTGCTCTTTAGTTGGTATCTACATTTTAAAATATTGTATAGCGTATTTAGGTATTATAAGTAGGTAAATCCATCCTTAATCTATGTTCAACAATCTTTACTTACAACAGAACTCTACATTGTTCATATCATACATGGCACGAATAACTTCAATAGGTCCTTTCGAGATTACCTATTTGTATGTTCATACATAATACATAACTTCACGCCTTTATCGCTTATGGGGTAGACAGAACACTAGAGGTTATAAAACCATCTGAAGTCACTTTTGACAAATTTGGCCACAATATAATGGTGGAGAGAGACTACCTACTGCAGTGACAGGGGTTCGGCCTATCGCTTACAAAAAACCTCCAATAAAAAGGAACAGTCCTTAACAGACTTTTACAGTAAGTATGCCCGGGAAGAGAAACAGCTGGCACATTCTATGTTTTTCCTTTGCTTCCAGTCCAGGTGTAATTTCATATTTTGTATTCATAGTAACATAATAAACGAATGCAGAGCACCAAAAAATCAACTTCACGTCACAACTTTGGCTGAGTTATAATGCCATCAACGTAACCATTCTCCGAAATCATACACATTTTTTCAAAAAATTCAAATTTTCAATGTTGTACCTACTCAACTGATTTTGATGAAATTTATATGGGTCGAACTATGAGGTAGCCTCTATCATATGAAATAAGAATTTTCTAAATCGATTCGTAATTGACTGAAATATCTTGTAACAAAGACATAAAAAAAAACATACAGACGAATTGAGAACCTCCTCCTTTTTTGTAAGTCGGGTGAAAAGATGAACTAAGTAGGTACCAAGGTATTTTTTTTAATACCACAAATTTACATACATACATAACTTCACTGGGGTAGGCAGAACACCAGAGGCAAAATTTGTCAAGTTTGACAAATTTTGAGGTATTATTATGATGGAGAGAGACTATAGCAGTGACAGGGGGTCAGCCTGTCGCCCGAAAAATCGCCAATAAATCCTCCCTTAACTGTCTTTTACAATTTGCCCGGGAAGAGAAGCAGCTGGCACATTCTATGTTTTTCTTTCGCTCCCAGTCCCAGAAACACAAATGTCTACCAAAATATTTGGTCTACGCTACTTAAATATAGCCAATCATTTGGTACATACTAACCATCAAACCAAACCTTTTTCGTCAGCCTACATCTAAAAAAGTTAAATAAAAAAAAATATAAACAACAAGATAATCTCGAAACTAGCCTGCGTTAAGAAACCAACTTTCTAAGAAAACCATGGTTAGATCGCTGATTAACTTTGCAACACGACTTGTTAAAACCGTTTCGTAAAAGTCGTATAATGATTACAAATTATTTCTTTTTTTTTAGAATCATAAAGTAGGTTCAAATTCAAAGCAGGTTTTAATGAATTTAAAAACTTCACAAAGATCAGTGTTGATCAAGTTGGAGGAATAGGTTCGCTGTTAATGCCCCATTGAAAAATCTATGAAAAACACGCCTCGACAATTAAAGTAGAGATGATGAAGGAAGATAAATCTCAAGTAATAGGTTTTTTGATAGTTTTTAATTAAGAATTGATAGCCAAGCTATGCTTGAGTCATTATCTCTACGTGATGATGAGGTCGACATGGAAAATTTGTCACACTGGTTAAGGATGTGATGGGCTCTTTATGAAAACAGCCATCCGTTGATCCTAAATAAAATACTTTTAACTGAAATTATAACCGGAGTGTCTCGTGTGACCACGGGGTCCGTGATAACAAAAGAACGTTGAGTATCTACCTACCTACGTTTCGGCAACTTCAATGAATTGAAAGAATCAAATCGACGACCACTTTGGCGATGGGGTAAACCTATCTGCCTCAGACGCCAGTGGTTGCGGTTTCGATTCCCGCACGGAACAAGAAAAAAAAACCGTGTTTGGGTGTTTATTTATTTATTTATTAATATTCTACGTTCCCCCTAGTTCGCTACATGGTATCCCATAACACAAGCTATGCTTAATTTGGGGCCATGCAGTTGGTGTAATTGTCTGGGGCTTTTTTTTTATTAATTGGTAGTGTACCTAAAGGGTTTTGTTTTAAATCCAAAAATACAAACTCTTTAGTTTAATGTATTAGTAAGTATAGCATAGGTATTGTATTAGTTTAGTATAGGGGCACAATTCTAGCCAGGCAAGGGTAAAGTAGGTACCTAGGTACTAGGATCAGGTTTTTTTTAGTAAGGCATCCATTGATAAACTAAATAATTGTAGTTGACAAAACTTTTAAATAATAAAAAAAGCAGGCATGGTTTTTGAAAATTGGTTACTAATGGTTTGTATTTAGAACTTTTTTTGAATGTGACATTCACCGAAGTCTAAAAACAATATTTTTCACTCAACAAATGGAAAATAAATAAAATGAGTAGCAGTGGTCGATAGTGCTATATTTTTCTAATTCATAATTTACAAGATGTGTGACATAACAAGATAATAACAAATCCGACTGACGTGTACGTAATATCGATTATAGTGCGGCCGCTCAGAGAATGCGTTCCTGACACCTATCAGTTGGTCATGACTAGTGATGGGCACAACATAACACTGAGTTCGTTACCGTTCCTCCAAAATGAAACGCCGGGTTATTTTTAAGATTATTTTCGTTTTAAATTGGCGGAATCATTTAAAATTTGTATTTTAGTAATTTAAGTGCAAACCAAGAAAAGGTAATATTAATATAATAAAATTGTTTTATTTATTTTTTGTTACAAAGTTACAATCTGTATTTCTATGCAATAAAGTATATTGAATTGAATGTGCGTACAGAATATTAATCAGACTCCGATTCGCTTGAGGAGGTAGTTTCTTCATCATCATCTTCGCCTACATGTATAATTATTTTATTATCAATAACAGTTTCAATCCTAATATCTCGGTCAAAATGTTCCATAATCAGGTTTTTATTCTTTCAACAACCTTTGTCCAGTCATCTCTAGTGACTTCCCCGCAGGCTTCTTTTAATTAGGTCAAAATCTTTTTCGTGCTGAATGGCGGGGAAGTATTGTGGCGGGCGGCGTAACCTTTTATTTGAGCCCAGATTAGCTCAATCGCGTTATATTGGCAATGATACGATGGAATTCTTAGAACGCGATGACCGTACTCCAGAGCCAGTTCATCGATTTCGTATCGCACATTTGCCGCTTTATTTTCTTTAACTAATTTAATTAGCTCTGCTTTTAGCATCTGCATATATGCCTTTTGCTTGTAACCAACTTTTTTTCGCGCATTCAGTTTGGTTTTAGTTTTATTTTTTAATTTAATAAAGTCCATTATTTTCAAATTCTTAAAAAGAAAAACGAAACGTATTATTTCATAAAGTATACCTGTTTAAGAACAGATTACGATACTGTTATTATTAGCACAGCACTACAAATATAAAGCTTTGACATAACCTTGTAATAGCGCAGTATAGATTTTGAAAAATATTGTTTACCAAGTTATTGGACACTCAGTTTGGCACAAAATTATAAAATTCATTAATTATTGATATAATAATGTTGTTTTAATGCTCATCAATTTTTAAAACGGTAAACAACCAGCAAAAATATTTTTTATCGTAACTGCAACGCCATTACAAAGTTACGTCGTCAGTTCAATCGCGATGTGTCAGGAACGCATTCTCTGAACGGCCGAAGTATAGTGGCCAGTGCACAGGCATATAGCACCTCCAATACCTACCACATACAATATGCATGCAATAGGTATACATGTGTGGGGAAGACTGAGTTGTATAGGTACATAATTCTGTTGCAGACTGTACCTATATGATTGTCCTTAAAACTATAGATATTAATCAGATTGTTTCTTTAAAGTGTTAGTTTTTATGTAATTTCTAGAGTTGATCGTGTATGAGGCCTATGTCCAGCAGTGGACGTCTTCTTACAGAATTATGATGATATTAATAATCAAAACAATTAAAATGCTTTTTACTATTAGGAATTGATGTATAGGTACGACAATGCATAGGTCTCTAAATGAAAAAATATTTCCAATTAATTCTAGAGTCCTAGAGACTGATGTCATCACTACATAGTTTCAACAATTAACAATAAAATATTATTAACTACCCACAAATCTCCAATCACCAACTCAATTAAACATAACCAGATTCCAACATTATATAAAACCCAATTAAAACGCCAAACCAGCAAATAACTTATTACCCAACACATAAAGAACTTCAGACGAGAACCGAACTGTAGACCACGCAATTCAAAACCTGTTATACTTACGACACCCTACACCTTTCTAAAATCTTGACAATTACTGGAAGAACTCGTTTCAAAACATAGATGGATGTGATATATGCGTCTGCGACGATTTAACTGACCAATCAGATACGAGCTTTCTGTGTGTGCGTTGTAACTTAATAACACGCTGTCGCTGATACGTTTAAATGTGTGCGTGTGTGATATATGATACTCTTGTATGTGTGTGTGATATTATTAATGGGTGCGTTTTAAAAGATTTTGAACCTTAAGTTCTGAGCAATTGGATGTTTTTTAATGTGTTTTATTATTAGTTAGCGTTGGCGTACGTCTCATGTTGAATACAATATTTTTGATGCAGATGTTTTAAAGGATTTTTAATCTTATTACTTTAGTTTTAACGACTGTTTAAAGTAAAAGGTTGTTTGGTTAAACCTGGTCATTCACTTGTAGGAGCGTCTTGTATATAATATTATTGTTATTGTATTGTATGTATATGTGTGTATGTAAAGCTATTGTATTCAAAATGTAATTTTCGTGTGATCTATGACATCTGTATGGATGAGTCATTGGAACGAGTCAATTATTTTTCCTCTTAAATACGCATGACGTTATTACCGAAGGTAAATTTGGAAGATAAATAATACGTAAGTATGCCTATTTAAATACAAATCTTAAAAAATAATAAAACATGAAATTTTGTGAAGAGGTAGGTACCTACCTACCTATGGGTGGAGGTTTCTTACTCTTGCATACTGAAATGGCTTGACACATTTCGCTGAAATTTAATATATGGCTGATAGTCATAATATGGTTGCAAGCTTATTTTCAACCGACTTCCAAAAAAGGATGAGATTTTCAATTCGTCTGTAAGTTTTTTTTCTTGATTTTTTTTGTGTCTTTGTTACACGATATTTTGGACAATGGGACAATTAGGTATGTATCGATTTTGAAAATTCTTGTTTCATATGATAAAAGATACTTTATACCTAGTTAGTCCCACATAAATTTCATCGAAATCAGTTGAGTACCTACCTACTTCATTGAAAATTTCAATTATTTGACAGAATATGTATGATTTCGAAGAATGTTTAGGTACGTTGATGACATTATAGGTAACTCAGACAAAGTTTTGACGTAAAGTTCGTTGATTATTCAAAATTATGTTACTTTTGGGCTACCTCCCGACATATTTTGTTTGTTGATTCCAGTAATTAGGTACCTATTAACTTTTCTTCTAAAATACAAAAGTATTTATAAAAACATTATTATTTTAACAAAAAACCTTATTTCAATAAAGAAACATAAGCATACCAAAATATAAAGACTAAATAGGTACATTTAATAAATGTACCTATATAGGTACATTTATTAAAAAATAAAATTTACAACAGCATCCTGCATTAAAAATATACCTAACTAACAAAAATCACAACACAACTATAATCTAAAAACATAAAAAAAGTAATAAAACGACTCAGCGTTTTTCCAAAAGCAAGATGGCGGCAACAATGGCGGCGGGAGCGCATCCGGTCCGCGTATGTTAATACCATTTCCTATGTCTGTGACCTGCGGATGATAATATTTGTTTGTCTAAATTGTATTTTGTATTTAAGTTCTTGTGTGTTTAAACAAAAGATTCAAGAAAGACATATCTACACAACATACTTAAAAATGATAAATAAAACTTTATTTTTTACGCGTAGACATTGTGAGTAATTTGATTGATTGTTCTGTTTAAATGAAAGACGTTGTTTGCTTGATAGATGGCGCTGTCTCTTGTAATGTTTAAATATATTTTTGTTTTTAAAGCCGCTATGATGACGAATAAAATACCGAATGATAACGAATATGAAATAGCAATCAGAATTAGTTACCAGCTGGATTACATAAGTATATAATTTGGATATACCTGAATAAAATATACTTTTTATCATACGAACCTTTCAAAAATTTATTTTGCGTTCTGATTTTTGTAAGAATATATCTTCAAACATGTCAACCTGGGCCTAAAGATGAGTTTATCTAACAGACCCCAAAAAAGGTACTTCAGTAATTGATAGACATTTTAAGAGGAAGACAAGGGTCCGAAAGCTTCTCTACTCGTCCCTTTATTTTGATTCTAAACCTTCTCTTTCTTTATCCGTACGTTTTGTCCATTTTGGGTCACCTTTGAGTAGCCCTACCGCCCCTGGATACGCGTAAAAGGAGAGCAAACCGAGTAACCCTCGCTATATGGTAGGACTCCTACGGTTCGCCAGGCTATCGATTACCCTTCATAACAACGTACCGCCAAATTTCACCGCACCAGCAGTGATGTTCCGGAAATGTTGTATGAGGATCCAGTTTCTTCCTGAAAACAGTATGTGCTGTCGACTTCACTTAACACTGAGATGGAGATCAGGCACGGGTTTAGTCAAAGAAAAAAGAACCTTACTCTTTCTCTCATACAGTATATTACAGTAGGTTTTTAGTAGGTTCCGTATCTACCAAGACGTGTGTATTCAGCAGCGCGATCGCACTTTATCGATTCGTGTTTTCACGAAAGTTCGTATAGTATGGGATCTGTTTGTAAGAAACAATTGAAATCTATAATAGCACAAGAAGTTGAAATAAATGTGTGCCTTGCTAATTTTAAATGATTGAAATTTACTACGCTGCAGCGCTGGTTAAAACTTGCTCCATACTATACGAAAATTCGTAAACATACGAGTCTATAAAGTTCTGTGATGGCACTGCAGAAGAACTTCATACTTAGTTATTTATATTTGAACATAAATCAACTTACATAATTAAACTTATTCCTACCTATAAACCAAGCTTCCCATCGTAAAATGAAATTCCCATACGAAGGATCAAGGACAGAGCGCCCTTTTTCACGCACTGTTGAACTGCTTAACACTATGCCTTATAGAATATACATTTAAACTGAATTAATGTAGATTTTTACGATTAACTTGGGTGGGCAATTTAAGGTACCTACAACAGTCTCTTAAGTTTAGTATTTATGTAGGTACTATCTTACTAATATTATGTTGTCTGTTCCTCAATCACGGCAGAAGGTTGCTTGTTTTTTTACAGTATTTTATCGGCTACATTTTGGTGAGTGTGCGTGTGCTCTGTTTGTGCAAATTGAACCTCCTTTTGACCACCGGACTACCGGATCCAGACAGAATTTCCATCCCTATATGTATAGCGGATTTACCAAGAAGTCGAACATAACGCTTCGATAGTTCCTTTTTGGTACGGGCCGCCAGTGGAACGATCTGCCTGCGTTTGTTTTTCCTGACCACTACAGTCCTGGAGCTTTTAAGTGAATAGGTTTCTCTGGATGGACGTATACCACCATAGTCTTTATGCGCACTTTCCGTCAGGTGGTATGGAAGACAAACGTCCTATCCTAATACCTATATTAAAAAAAAGAACTGCAACGGATTGGGATGAAATTTGACATAGTGAAAGTTTACAGCCTGGAATAGCACATAGGCTATTTTATGTCCTGATATTCCGTGATAATCCGCGGAAATTGCGCGTATTAACTAGCGCGAAACAGCTAGTAGGTATACAGGGTTAATTTAAATTCACGCGTCACCTCTTGCGGGCAGGCATTCCACATCAATCCGAACAACATTTGTTCTACGAATTTATACAAAATTTATAAATTAAACAAAAACGATTAGTAAATAAAATTACACCTCTAAACAGAGGCTATAAAAATTATTTGTAGGAATACTAAAATTTTGTAAACTATTAATTTGAAAAAGTCGTAAAACAAATAAATAAATAAAATAAATAAATAAATACATAAATATTTCTGACACTCACACAACATTATCTAGCCCAAATTAAATTTCTTAAAGAACTTGTGTCATGGATACTAGATAACTGATATATTTAAGAAATATATAAACATACATATTGAATAAATAGGTACATATTTTTATTAGAATAAACTTAAATAAACATATAAACATCCATGACTTGACGACTAATATCTGTGTTCATCGCACAAATATCCGCCACCGCCGGGATTCGTACCCAGGACCTCTGGCATAGAAGGCAATCTATGTTAATCCTGTATGGATAATTCATAAAATATATTATAACTTACCT
Organism: Stenoptilia bipunctidactyla; assembly: GCA_944452665.1. Lineage (NCBI taxonomy): Eukaryota > Metazoa > Arthropoda > Insecta > Lepidoptera > Pterophoridae > Stenoptilia > Stenoptilia bipunctidactyla. The sequence continues at coordinate 19,846,326 of OX101743.1, read as the reverse complement.
AGTGTCAAAATACGTCTTCTCTACAGAGTATAAAAGGGAACTTCTGTATGTATTTTCAGTCATATTCGTAAGCGTAGACAACGGATTTTGATGTTGTTAACACCACTTTCAGAGTACCTACGTCCTCTTTTATTTCTACGGGACCAGAATTTACGTACTTAGTTGAAAAGGTATCTTCGAAGTTAGCAGTAGGTACAGTAATTATCTATTGTTTTATATAGTTTGTTAAAACCCTACATATTTGTTCCATGTTTTAAAATTCATTGGGACTAAGTGCAAGATTCAGCTATTGATTAATATAAACACACGCGGAAAAAATTGATCGGAGTTGTTTCATTCAATAACACAAATTTTATTTTGGCGTATATAATGCCATGTTTAAATATGAGCTTCCTTTAGGTTCACCCAAAGTCACACCAGCTTAAAACACCATAAACCAACCGACAAAAACGAAATCATAACCCAGGTAATCCTCTCACCTGCCATCAGGCAGACACAAGTAACACATACACATACACACAAAAACATAAAGTTACGCGAGGGAGTGCGCCCGCGCATGACGGGCTGTCCTTGTACTCTTATACAGGGTGCTCGAGAACTTTGTAGTAGAGAAAAAATGAATTTAAAAAACGAAGGTAAATGAGATAATCTCGCGGTTGGACATGTAACATCTTAGTTCTCATATTCATGTTCCACCATGATAACGAACGAACCATCTTTCTTGCGTAAAACACTGATAGTATTGCATTGAAGCCAAAAGACATTATTAGATACATTAACATAGTGGGAAAGGTAAATGTTGCGTTGGCAACAAAAGTTCCCGTAATTTCATTAGTTAAAGTATAAAGGATAGTATTTTTAAACGATCGTTGTGGTTGAATAGCAAGCTGATAAACATAATATGTCTGAATAATGTTTATAAGTTTTTGAATTTAAAATGCTCAATTATTCTTTTTATTTATCACATTTTTCATTTATTTAATAATATGTCTGCTCATCCTATTTGTATTAAAATAAAGACCTATCTTCGCTCCCTAGCCTCATTAAATTTCTCTCTCCCTAGCCTCATAAAATTCCTTATTAAATTTCTGATATCTTGTTAGAAAACTATACCACCATAGTTATATCTTAGAACAATTTACATAAAACCTTATATTTTATTTTACTTTGTTCATTTTTAAACACAGTTAGTTTTTAATTTATTGCATTTAAGAGCTAGCATAAGCTGTACGCGTGCGTTACAACGTAACTTCAGAGAGAGAACTTCCTTGTCTCGTGTAATATTCATATTTACACCCTGTATAAACTTTCTGCAGACAATAACTAACAACATCCACTTTTTTACTAAAGTTATGTAGACATTCTGACATATAGTACCTTAAGCTACCCTACCAGTCTGTAATGATGATTAATTCATATAATTGAAGGAAATAACTTAGAAAATAACGATGGAAAAAGTCATTCCGATAAATTTGTTTGCCCGTGTAACCTTTGATCAAGTGAAAATTCCATTATATGATCAGGTATGCTTTAGCCTACCTCAAGAGTTAGACTATAGGTACGTAAAATATTAAATTATTTTCCCAAATCGGTGAGGTAGTGTGCAAGATTAGCGCGAAACAAATTCTTTAGTTTTATTTGTAGTACCTACCTATAGATCGTAGTAGCCTACTACCAGTAGGTATACCTTATGTGATACATCTTATCTTACTAATATTATAAATGTGAAAGTTTGGATGTATGGATGTTTGTTCCTCAATCACGGCAAAACAGCTAGTTTCATCTAAAGTCTACCTGCCGTCAAATATCACCTCTCAAAACATCATCGGCAAACTACATAACTCAGATTCACAAGTCAGATTGGTTCTCGTTACTTCATGTCATTCGTGAGTGTAAAACTATATCTAGTTTTAAGAAGAAAGTCAAAGATCACTACTTTTCTCTACTGTAAGTTATAAAACACACTCTACTTATATAAACTACATATGAACAATTGTATAGTTATGTATTTTATGCATACAAAAGTAGATATAATATTATATGCACCTATATATTGGTATAAGCCATTATTTGGCTTCATAAGTATTTAAGTAGGTAGTTCATATATCGATTAGTACACACCATTTATTGCATTTTAAACAAAAAAAAAAAAAACTCTCCAGTCTTAGGTCTGCTGTAAGAGATTTCAATAGAGATAAGCAGAGCTGTACCTACCTTTGTATTTATTTTGTTCAATGTGTCTTTATATTGTATCTAAACTTGTATGTACAGAAGGCGCCACATCAAGAGTTACAAATCTGTCAAATTTCTGTAACCAATTTTTAATTTAATGTCCAGACCATAGAGTTCATATTCAATTACAATAGTTTGACAGATTTGTGACGCTTATTTTTAACGATGTTAAATAAATAAATAATTCTATAATAATATTTAATAAGGTAAATCATCAGTATTCATTAAAGCTTACAGACAGACACCGGAGTGGCGAGCGTAAATCGTTTTTGTCAATATCAATAGATAATCAAAGTGTCGGGTCGCGTGGTATATGTCAAAAATCTTACCCTAAAATGGTGTGTATTACCCGAATCAACTAAATTTACAGTTCATCATCAGCATCAGCAGCCAGTACACGTCCACTGCAAAAAAATTACAGTTCTTGTATTAAAAAAGGAACACATAAATTGACCTACGCCATGCAAGAAAAAACCTCATTAAACAACTAAATTTCCCTCTTAACGAATAATAAACATTAAATCCGAAAAAAGGGAAGTTTATAAATACGGTCGCTAAAAGAAACACCTGGATTACCGGGATGTAAGAGGATTTCCCGCGCTCCCCAACTTAACTTCCGGTTCGCCATCTTGTGAAGTTAATTACACCCTGATGGCTGTAGGTAATAGCTGCTTTCTATTTATGATTTTAAGGGTAGAAATTTAGGCTAAGGGTAGGTAAGTTAGGGATTGTTTTGACTACGAAAATGTACTTCGCTAAATTGCTTTTTGTTAATTTATTTTTTATATTTCTGACTAGTTAATAAATTAATGTATTCTGCTCTATAATTATGCTACTGATGTACAATAAAGAATTTTATTACCAACGGAAGTAAGCGGTTTTACCCAAGTAAATTTAAAGACCGTAAGGTTAAAATGGCGTTGTTCGAGAGTCAATCTGTAGAATTCACTGAATCTTCTTCAAATTTAACTAGTATTTTCCGACTACAAGAATCATTAAACGTGACAATACCTAATATATATTACTTATATGTAAAGATGTATTTACTGTAGTATCGTCTAAAATAAATAAGGTTTACATTCTTTATCAATACATAATTAAACACCTACGTTCCTTAGCCTTTAAATAAATCTTAAAGAATCGCCTACTAAAGCAACAAAACAAGATATAATTCCCACACTAAAAAACCATCCATGACTCATACAATTCTCAGTAAAAATAACCATATTAAATAAAAAACTGTGAAACATGTCCATACGTGTTGGTATGAAAATTACCTTCATACAAACTTTGAATTCATTGTATCCTTGAGTATAACATCCTGTTATTTAACTGTCTTTATATCTTTAGGTATTTACTTAAAAAGGCATTCTTATTAGCTGTTACAAACTCTGTGTTTGACCTCAATTTCACCGGATTAAGTACTGATGAGCTCGAAGATTCTTCCATGCTGAAAAACATAGAATGTGCTAGCTTTATCTCTTCCAGGAATACTATGAAACTCATTTTAAAACTCCAATCAAAACTCGGGGACAGAGGTTTGATTATAGATTTTTCGTGGGCGATAGGCTGACCCCCTGTCACTGCCATTGTCTCTCTCCACCATTATAATGCCTCCAAATTTTTCAAACGTGACATCTGGTTTTATAACCTCTTCTCGCAAAGTTTGACTAGCTTATACAGGCGGTAGGGCTCTTCTAAGTTGACCCTATGTATAAATAAGTGTTTATGCGGCGTATAGTTTTATCTTCGTGATTTTTGATTCCGTTGAAGTTTCTTAGTAAAATATAAACTTTTATTATCACGCTTGAACAAACACAAAAATCGTTTTGCTTTTTTTTTTAGTAGACACTGGGAATTAACATTTAAATCCACTGTTCAATATTAACTCTCAATTAATAGAATGCGATTCAGGGTTGTGATCCCTCTCCATCTTTACTTTGCATCAAAGTCCTACTTAAAACCAAAGCAAAACTTTATTTCACACTTGGGTACAGTTTGGCTTTTAGTTCTTGCCATATTTGCAGCTGTAGTATTTTCAATTCAATGTTATGTAAAAGCTATAGGTTACACCGTGATAACAGCGTTCGTAGATTATGTATCTTGATATCATAGGCCTACATGAGCTCAACACCAAGCACCAAGAGGGTAGGTATCTCAAATCAAAGACAACCAAAACCAGACATTTAATTTAAGATAATTAAGGCAGCTTTATCAACGTTCAGAAGAAATATTCTTAAAGTATCTTATATTTTTAGCATAGCATCGTTTCAGATATACCTAGTAGAAGTATATTAGGTAAAGAATTTTCTTATTGAACTTAAGAAATAGGTAATAAAAAACAACGAACGTCCAATATAAAGTCATCTTTAACCATTTATTAAAAAAGAACTAAACTATAGACAAAAACAAAAGCCCTCCAAAACTATCTTACCAACATCACAAAAAAAACACCCGGATCTTAACCTCTCGCGGGCTGGTATCGAGCGCGCAAACTGGGCGTAACCGGTCGATACGGCCGTCACGCCCGGTGCCCACCCCCGGGTAAACCGGTAGAAAGTGTTGCCAGGGTAAAACTGGTCTTTGAGTTGTGTTTTGGTTAGTATTCTGTTTTTGAATTACTAGTTTTGGGTTTGTGCTTTTATAGGTGTTGAGAGGTTGTCTTGATTTTACGGTTTGTTGAGTTGATAGGCAACTTGAATTATTGCAAAGAACATGTTTTAAGATTCATTTAGTATCATTTTACAAACTTATTTGAGGTGTTATTGAGTCTCCTTTCAGACACCGTAGTCATTTTTGTAGTACTTAATAATTTTACTTATTTTACTGAGCCCTAGACAATATTTCTAATGATTAAAGTCAATTTAATAGGCAGCTGTGCTAAAGTGGTATACAAAAACAGGGCTTATCGTAAATTCTCACCACAATCTTTGTCGTAACAGTCGCCTTACCAAAAATACCATCATTGTATTGTTAAATACTGTATCTATACTAATAAAATACAGTTAAATAGCTTGTTTTTTTTTTAAAGTGATTGAATACGCTTATCTCGGAAACAACTGTACTAATATGAAAAATTCTATTGCACTTGATATTTCAATTCTTAGGGAAACTACTTAAACTTATAACACGTTTAAGTTTGGCGTATATGCGTATATTTATGAAAATTAAATGTCTGTGAAATACTCAAGGTATACTCTGTTAGTTTTGATAATGGGAATAACAAAAATAAGACCGGATATACAGACCGTTACCAAGCGAAGTCCATTATTTTAGTAAATGAGTCATGCCTGCAAGCTAAGTTTAATACAAGCTGGTTTGCGCGGTTCTACCCGCGGAAATTGCGGGATAAAAAGTCGCCTATGTGCTATTCCAGACTATATACTATCAATATGGCAAGTTTCATCCAAATCCATTCAGCCGTTCTACCGTGATTGAGGAACAAACATCCATACATCCAGACATCCAAACTATCACATTTTAAATACTAGCAGTTGCGCGCGGTTTTACCCGCGCAATTTCAAATCCCGCGGGAATTTCGGGATAAAAAGTAGCCTTTGTGCTATTCCAGACTTTACACTATCACTAAGCCAAATTTCATCCGAATTCGTTGAGCCGTTCTCCCGTGATTTAGGAACAAACATCCCTACATCCATACATCTAAACATTCACATTTATAATATTAAGTAAGATAGTACCTACGATGAGTAAGAAGAAGATTGGCTTAAGTTTCCACGATTCTTAATTTAAAACAAAACGAGAGCGACTCTTGACCACGGGGTCACGATACACAGAAACGCAGAGTTAAAATGTAAATTATACGCGATAAATCCGGTCAAAAAGTGTTTTATTTTAAGCTATGTTTATCAAGATTTTTTTACGGGGGCAAAATTTACTCGAGTAAAACCGAGCTTGTTCATAATAGATTTTAATCTTGACCCTGGTTTCGATAACTTACCCAGTTTACACCCGGTTGCACTCGGTTGGCGACCGGTTCAGGGACGTTTCGTTAATTTATATAAGATGGTGTAGGGTCAATGTACTCTTGTTGTGATTGTTTATTGACTTTTTAAAGGTTCGAACGTAAAATTTCTTTTATATAGGTATACCTACCTAATTATTATTTGTTTTTCTTGTCTTTTCTATATCTAATATTTACTATTATTCTGCTAAATCAATGGATTCAATAAAGTTAATAGGACAAATAATATTTTTATTAATGTCTTCTTCAGCTCCCACCAATCATCAATGAATAAGAAAATGGTTTTGATTGCATTTTACTGCGTATCTTTTTTACATTATAACTCGATCTTTCGATGCACAGAATATCCGTAGTCTGTAGACACTACGAAACGTCGCATCTTAGACACTCACTTTTATTTATTCTATTTACTTTAAGTACCTACATTGATAAAACCACTCGAATTGTAGTCACATTTTTAAGATATAGAGAAAAATCCACATCTACAATATACAAATAGATGTGGTTTTGCATTTACCGAATTAAAATACTTGCGGACGGCGCTTAATAACTTATCAAAAAGTTAAAGTAAAAATAAAGATACTATTTTGAGATAAAGTGCCAGAATTTCCATTTGCAACAGGACTGTCCCAATAACTAACCGTTATTAAGACTGGCCATTATACTACTGTTTCTAGTAATCCAATCCTTTCCATTATTAATGATAAACAATTCTTCCTCGCCAGGTCATGGCGGTGTCAATCAATTAGGAGGAGTATTTGTAAATGGAAGACCTTTACCGGACGTGGTGCGGCAGCGGATAGTGGAGCTGGCGCACAGCGGGGTGCGGCCCTGCGACATCAGCCGGCAGCTGCGAGTCTCCCATGGCTGTGTCTCCAAGATTTTATCTAGGTGAGTCTGAAGAATTTTAAAGTAAAATCACTTTGAGCAATAGCAGGTTCATAACAAAGTAAGCATAGTGGAGTTGGCTCATAAAGTCTTTCATAGCTGTGTCTCCAAGATTTTATCTAGGCGAGGCCTATCGATTTAAAAGTGTGATTGCCTGTAAATATAGCTAAGGATGACAGCAAGGCGATAGCAAAGTCTTTTACTGAGTCTTTTCTGGCTGTCTCTCTAAGATTTTATCCAGATGAGTCGGGTGAATCTAAGAAAGCTTTTGTTCTCGGGGATAGAATTCAGTAAAAACTCTAGCTTATGTAGCCAAAGGTGGTTTAGTAAGCATTTGATGCCCAAATCTCTTACGGCTATAATATGTCTCCAAGATTCTGTCTAAAATATCTTCAATGTAAGAAGTCTAATCAATCTAAGAGAAGAAGCTCCTGTAGATGTATTATATCTAGGTTATTCAGTAGGATTGATCCATGCAAATATTATATGTAGGTACTAAGTTTATTTTATTATAAAACATACACATGCTCAATAACAAAACAACTTTGTCTATGTTTAATATTATGTCCCTATCATTTATAGTCCACATGCATGACAAACAAACTTATTTGCTTTGTAAACAGTTCTAATAAAGTACCTTACAGTTAAGACAACTATTGTTCAAATAGTGATGCAACAAAACATAAATACTAAGAGTACATAGCCTATATACCTTTCAAAACTTTCATAAGACGCGTTTCAAAAACCATTTCAACATACCAAAATAAGAAAAAAAAAAAACAACACACAATTACCCTGTCAAAATATTTTTATTTCCATCAAAAATTTCGACGTAATTGCGGTAAATCACATTCGAGTTGTAGGAAAATCCCGCTAGATGGCGGTGCTCGTCACGCTAGTTAGCTCGACGCGTGCGCATGACCGTGTTATATGAGTACCATCCGGGTATACGAGCTTGTGGGCTTGATTTTTTTATTTATTTACCTTTATGAAGACTTCTTCCATGCTGGACTGGGAATAAAAGAGAAACATAGAATGTGCCAGCTGCTTTAGAGGAGATATTGGAGGTTTTTTGTGGACGATAGGCTGACCCCCTGTCTCTGCAATAGTTTCTCTCCACCATTAATATGCCTCCAAATTTTTCAAATGTGACATCAGATGATTTTATGCCTTCTGGTGTTCTGCCTACTCGATAAGGCGTGAAGTTATGTAAGTATGTTAAATCCAATTGTACGTTATAAGTAAAGAGTTTGAGGTCAAAATAACCAAAACGTACCAAAACAAAGCCATTATCACTTTGCATTCTTCAGCAACACATCTTTAATTTGCATATTGTAAATCACTGGGGATTCCTAAAAATAGATAGTACTGATAATTATAATTTCAATATAAACGATGACTGAGTGGCCACTCGGACATCTAGTATTGTTCGTTTTAAATTGAAAATTGACCGACTAGTGATGTCGCTCTATGACGAAAAACCGGTAAAAATATGTCGATGAAATTGTTCTTAATAAAATGGCAGTCATTTCCTTTTATACTGAGGTAAAGATACTGTACAAAATAGTTTCTTTTATTTATTTTATAATGATTTTAATCTTTCAGAGCTTTTTATATTATTTTTATTAGTATTATTATGCTTAAGATTCATAAATAAACATTTCTTAATTAACCTTACACAAAATAATGTTTTGCAGCTGTTTTTAACATATATTCATAATCAAAACGATAATTTATAATTCAACTTTAATTGCTATTTTCATCATAACGGAGCTGGGTATGCAATCATTAATTATAAAGTAGATACTTATTATTTCTGTAACATTTTATTTTAAAAAACTTAGTTTATTATAATATGCCACAGATTTTTAAAGTCCTTACTGGACTAATTTAATTAAGATTTAGTAAGATAATGTGGTATCATTAGAATGTAATATTATTAAAACATTTGCAAATAGTTTAGACAAAATTCTTCGTGATTTCGATGAGGCTAAGTTTTAAAGCTATTTTATCTGAAACTACATCAAATTGTTTAGCTATTAGTTCATATTAATGAAGTTCTTATATAAGAAGGCATTTTAATTTTGCCGCTTCAAATATAGCACTTAATTACTGATTTTTCTTTATTATTTGACAATATTTAATACTATTTATATTTACTATTATGAATGGAATAGCTAGATAGATAAAATATTTATTTGCCAATTAGATTTATCGAATTGTGTATTAACTGTTGAATATCTTTTTCTTGTTAAAACTAAACAGAACCTTCTTCTTTGTCTTAAAAAAAAAACTCTAAATACCGTTAATATTCCCATTCAACGTTTCTTCTGGACATCACTAATCCCCCGGGATGCGACTACTGTGTTGTTTTGTTCTGGCTTTCAATTTATTTTGCCTCTGTGCCTGTTACTGTTGACTCCCGTGGTACAGAATTGCTATTTCTGCGTGATTGAAAATAAATTTTTAGATTAAATTGAACGGAAATCTGAAGGTTTTCTCTGATGTTAAACTTAACTAGTGGTTTAATTGGTCATTGAATTATTATAGGAAATAATCTTGTCTGGATGTAAAATCATCTTAATATGAAGTTTGGTAAAATTTTGTTTGCTTTTGATTTGTTTTTGATTTTTGACATTATAGTCATTCCAATATCGTATTAACTAATCCAAATGACTTCCCTCAGCTTGGTTGAAGGACTATCAAGGATCAACTGAGCTGGCAAGAAGTAAAATAGCTATATTGTCTATATTGACGACCGGCTGGTGTAGCGGTAACATACATTGCCTTCTATGCCAGAGGTCCTGGGTTCGAATCCCGGCGGCGGCGGTTATTTGTGTGATGAACACACAGATATTAGTTGTCAAGTCATGGCTGTTTATATGTTTATTGAAGTTTATTCTAATAAAAAAATATGTATTTATTCAATATGTATGTTTATATATTTCTTAAATATATCAGCTATCTAGTATCCATAACACAAGTTCTTTAAGAAACTTAATTTGGGCTAGATAATGTTGTGCGAGTGTCAGAAATATTAAAAAAAAAAAAAAAAAAAAAAAATTATTTATATTATATATTCTGTCTTCAAGTATCTTCAATCTGATAATAATGTTTTTGATCAATAATTTATTAAAGTAGCAGTTCTTTCTGAACAATAGAATATAATAGAATCCGTTTATTGCATTAATTACAATTAAAGTAAAAAAACAGCATACATTATAAACAAACAATACCTCTATGCAAAACAAGACATTTAAAATCTTAATAAAATATAGATCGCAATCAACATAAGTAACGTTTCATATTAACTAGTGTGTGTAATATTGCAAAAGGTCATAGCTCAATGTTCATATTTGCTCAGCTGGGCAAATCATTGATTTTCAGCTATTACCTTATGGGTACGTGTTGAGTGAAATAAGGTTTTTAATTAAAATTAATATTAAAAGAGAAAAAAAAAACAATGAGGTGAGATTAGTCGTAGTGATTTCAATTTCAATTAAGTATACTTAATACCTACACTTCCTACCTACTAAAACAGGTTCCAACTTTTACCTTTTCTTCACCTTCCATGAAGTAAGTTGAACTGGAGTAAAACTGGGGCTTACTTGCGGATAAAAAATTCATCCTTCTCTTCTGTTAACGTTTACAAAGAGTTGTGATGATGAAGATGAATGAACTTTACTAAGCTGGCTTGGTACTGGGTGTATGTACGTACACTCCACGGTTTCGCTGCGTGATCAACATAATTTATTTTTATTGGCTGTATTTCGATTTTATTTTTACAAAACCTCTCCTAAAGTTGAAGAGATTGGCAAGGCGACCGGCTGGTGTAGTGGTAACATACATTGCCTTCTATGCCAGAGGTCCTGGGTTTGAATCCCGGCGACAGCGGATATCTGTGTGATGAATATTGATATTATATTGATATTTAATAAGATATTTGCCGTCAAGTCATGGATATGTTTATTTTAAAAATATGTATTTATTCAATATGTATTATGTTTATATATTTCTTAAGTATATCAGTTATCTAGTATCAATAACACACGTTATTTTAGAAACTTGATTTGGGCTTGATAATGTTGTGTGAGTGTCAAAAAAGAAATAAAAAAAACATCAAAACACTTTCAACGCACAAAGGAGTTTTTGCCCACTATCTGAAGTCGTGGTGGCGCCGTGGTTACTGTGTGTATCATACGATATCACAAGTTAAGCAACGTTCGCGCGGTCGGCACTTGGATGGGTGACCGCCGACCATTCATTTCTCACGACGACTTCTGTGCTTCGGAGGGCACGTTAAGCAGTCGGTCTCGGGTGCTGTATATTTGTATACAGTAGTCGTTAGGGTTTGTCAGATCATCCTGAAATTTCTGACATCCACCACTCAGCACTGGGCCAGCTTGGTGGATTACGGCCTAAACCTCCTCGTCACCCAGAGGAGAGACTCATAGCCCGGCAGTGGGCTTATTACAAGGAGTTGTAATGATGATGAATAGACTCCACGGTTCCGCTGTGTGACCACCATAATTTATTTTCATTATCTGTAATTACAAAACCTCTCCAAAACAGGAAGAGAGGAGCAAGTGGGTACAAACATCGCACTTTCTATGCAGAAAGGAGTTTCTGCCCACTAGGTATCTGTTTTTAAATCCCTTAGTCTTTCATTTAGAAAAATGGGATAGGGTTTGTTTGTATGATAATTTTAGGATCTACTTCATATAAAGGCACAAACAGTAAGTAACAAACATCAGAGATATTTGAGTCAACATTTGTTTCATCTTGATAGGTACAGTTCTCATACTTTACACTAGCGGGGCTAGCATGCGACCATCGACAATGATAAATCGGACGGAATGATAATCGGATACTAGCCACTGCGCGCGGTTTTAGCCGCGTAACTTTTGATCCCGTGGGAATTTCGGGATAAAATATAACCTTCCTCAAGAGTTGGGCTATCAATTACAAAAATAATTTTTCAAATCCCACTTGTAGTTTTTGAGATAAGCGCGTTCAAACAAAAAAAAACAAACCCTTCAGCTTTATATATTAGTATAGATTTTCTTGGAATATGGCATATAGAGTATGTATTTTTTTAGAATAAGGCAGCTTTAGTTCTGTGTGTTTAATCATCTATTATGGTGCGCATGTTAGCTAACATGATAGGCTAAAATCATTTGGTTAACATTTATCTTGTCGATTCTTTATCGATAGACCATACTGCAGGTCTTTAGCTTTCAGCATATAATCAACGGAAATGAAAAAAAAAATGCTTAAATATTGTTGAATTTGAAGTGAAATATAAATCTTTTATAGAAATCAAATCCATTTTTATCCGCAAAAACTTTTATTTACTATAAGAATCACATAAAAAATACAAAACATACACAAAAACAGGAAACTCTAAATCAGATTCATATATTCCACCAATAAAAATCACATAATCCAGACAACTAGACTTCTGACCAATTTTAATATCCCTCCGACTAATACAGGCTCTATTAATAGAGTTGTAAAGTTCATTTTATGATAACATCTATTTTTTTTCTGACTGTACGAACGGAAGTACAGACACAGTCACGCTTTCTGCCTTTACCCGACTGCGGACAGAAAAAAGAGTAATTATTACACGGACACAGGATTGTAAATGTGTGTACTACTTTCATTTGTTACACTTATTCTGATTCGAGTGATTTATAAGTTTTTAATCGGAATCCGGACTTGTTTTGGTTTGAAGGAAGTTTTTTTTTGTTTTAACAGCTTAACACGATTTATGACATGATATGAGTTGATTTTGTTTAAAATTTTATGTAAATGAATTTACTTAAAAAGAAAACAAATTTATTTCTTGTACCGACACACTATGCAAAATTTGCTTAAATGAGTTAAAACATAGACTCTCAAGATAACAAAAGAATGAAAACTTTTTTTTACAGACTAGGCACGGAAAAATCAATGTTTATTCCTATCGCATAAATTAAGGTCACATGTAAAATCACAAAATCGCAAGTACCTTCGATCGCAAAACTTTTTAATTTTAAAACATAATCAAAAACTCGATACCTTATCCACTAATCAAACCAAATGAAATCCGACATCAAACACCCTATATTCATAATTAATACCTTGACACATCAAATCCAATAAATACCGGTATTACCGTATAATCCCGGATACCACTTGAAACGCCGATATAAGCTTGTTACGGCGCCCTCTTCTTATCTAGATCGGCAATATGTTGTTGACGCGTTATATTTCAATTTGTTTGGTGTAAAATTATGTGTATCAATCTATTAGAGTATAAGAAAAGAAATCTTACTATTTTCAGTATTTTTTTTGGAAGAGGAAAAGGGTTTGACGGATTGTGCCGATATTTTGTTACCAGATTATCTGGAATATAGTGTTGCATAGCAATAACATAGAAATTTAGTATGCAGGATTTGAGTGAGTAAAGTAGTAGGAAACAACTAATATAGTATTGTCTTAAGTTTTCACGATTCATAATTTAAATAAAACTACTTTTTAACCGGATTAATCGCGTATAATTTATATTTTACATTTTAACTGACTGTGACCACGCTCGTGACCACGGGGTCTGCAAAGACACCGAAACGTCGAGTTAAAATGTAAAATATAAATTATACGCGATTAATCCGGTTAAAAAGTAGTTTTATTTAAACAACTAATATGTAACTATTATTATAACTTGAGGTAATAGTATCGAAAATAAAATATTTGATGAATAGGCTTGTAAAAAACTTTCAGGTTTTATTTCACATATGTATATGTTGACTTAAAATATTTGTTATAGGGTATAACGGCACTATCAACATAGAATAGGTAGGTAGGTATAGACGACTTCACATTTATAGTAAATTCTGGTGTAAAATTAAAAACCTACTTTTATTACATATTTATGATCAGAATCGAATACAGAGTGCTCTCCTTCAATATCTAAAATTTGTCACCAGTCACCCTTTAAATTAAAAAGTGGCAAACCATGCTTATGATATAATTGTTAACTTAATCGTATTGAATCCCATCAAGAAACTTTCATTCAAGTTTAACTCTCGACTATTTGCGAAAATTGTACCTAAAATTCCACACTTCTTGAGCCCTTTATATTGATAATATGGACAAAATGGTTTGTAAAGAAGGTTTAAAATGAAAATTCACGATGTTTTTCTTGTTAATTGGATAAATACTATGCACTATTCAGTGACTCTGTTAAGTTTTGCTATAAAGTATACCCACAACAAACATTACTTAAATTAATGTTCAAGTTGCTGCTTAAAACTACACCAATCAAATACCACCACAACTTGTTTTTTCTCTCAAAATCTAAATTCAAAATATGCATTTGATTGTAAACAGAATCATTGTTACAATAGTACCAACCTACTAAAACAGTGCTATCGATGTAACAAAACAATGTACGGACCCCACGAAGGATGACATTACAATAATGCAGCAAACATTCTCATGGGACCCTAAAACATGGAGGCCCCTTTGGTACAGTTCAATTGGAAAGTGTTTTAGGAATACTTTGTTACGATCATTTAAATACGTTCATTTTTAAGGCAATTTTGATTGTAAATGTAAGTAAGTTAAATATGGTATATTTTTTGTTTTCATAGCAAGTTGATATTTTTTTAGTCAATTTAATAAATGTAAAAATTATAGCATCTCAAAACTTCCAATCGCAACATTTTGATATTAATTAAGAAACATCACGACCATAAAACTGTTCATTTTTTCTTTTAACTTTTTTGTTGTATTAGATCTCATATTACAACCAATTTCATCAAAACAATCAAATAAAAAACTTTAGACCACGACTGTACCACAACACTCCCGCTAAGGGTGTGATCACACTTGTAATTGACTTATTTCGAGTGCCCATTTGTGAATAATCCGACAAAACACTAGTGTGCAGCCACCCTGTTGCTAAATTGGTTGAGTGCGGTTCAATCCAGCTCAATCCGCCTCAATCCAGTTATGTTGAGATGTTTTAGTTAGATTGGTCATATTTACGAGGGTTGTTTTAAAGGTTATTATTATAGAATAAGTGTTTCTTATAGCTTTAGAGACTTAGATGTAAATAGCATCTAATGAGTAATTTTATGCTATTTGACAAATTTAGCTGAATTTAAGTAACCGTTCATCATCCTATTTATAATAGTTTTCAACCGACTTCCAAAGAAGGAGGAGGTTCTCAATTCATCTGTATGTTTCTTTTTTGTGTCTTTGTTACACGATATTTCAGACAAATATGAATTGATTTTCAAAATTCTTAATTCATACGATAGTTGGGTACTTCATTAAAAAGTTCAAATTTTTGAAAAACTATGTATGATTTCGCAGAATGTTTACGTGGATGCCGACATTACTAGTCGGCAAAAGTGTTGACGTGAAGTCGGTTTTTTTAGCGCTCTGCATTCGTTGGTTATTATTGTATGGATGTTTTTTAAGTACCTACTCTTTTATACATAAACTATAAGTTTTAGTATTTTTTACAATAATAAAGCTTGTACATCAGAATATCGAATAGGCATGAAGATGTTGTGTGTAACCTTTCATGCATATTATTAGCAGTATATATCATGCATAGATATTTAGTCAAAGTATAATTAAACATATAATTATTAAACGCAACAGTCCATACAAACACATCATTAAAATTTCAATATTTAGGTAAAGTTCAAACGGAATTCCCAAAGTATGTATGTATGTAAATCAAATAGGTATAACATTTAATACGGTTAACAAAAACCTCACATTTCTTAAATTTCAAAAAAAAAAAAACAATTGAAATCAATTCCAAACATCGATACCCAGAAATCACTCCATATTGCACTTATTCACAATGGTACTCAATTCCCAATTCACCCGTAAATTCGCCCCAACTCGACTAAACTTAGAACAATTCGAAAAATACCGGTATCGGGAACAAAATCCCGCCCCTCCCTAGAGACGTGACATTAGGAACATCGAAAATTAAATTCCGTCGGCTCAATAAAATAAAAGCTGTATATTATGACAATTTGATTATTCGGACACCCCTATTCTAGACTAACCCCTTTGTGTGTGATTTATGTGTCGTTTTGAAGTCGTCGGCGATTTTTGATTAGCTTCTTTATGGTGAATTGAAAGTGATGGGAAGTTAATTAGGATATTAATTATATTTCTTTTCATTCATACATACATACATAACGTCACGCCTATATCCCTGATGGGGTAGGCAGAACACCAGAAGCTATAAACCATCTGATGTCACATTTGACAAATTTGGAGGTATTGAAATGATGGACAGAGACTTGCAGTGATAGGGGGTCAGCCTATCGCCTACAAAAATGTCAGTAAAACCTCCATCCCTCAACTGACTTTTACAGTTTGCCCGGGAAGAGAAGCAGCTGGCACATTCTATGTTTTTCTTTCGCTCCCAGTCCAGCATGAAAGCACTCCCAGTCCAGCATGAAAGCATTCTTTCAAGCAATCTTTTCATTCATATTTATGATATTATGAATCCAAACGTTTGTAAATATGTTAATTTGTATTACCAACCTTCTCATAAAGTTCTAAATATCACCTTCTCATCGGTGGACAAAGCCTGAACATATCAGTGTTAAACCACTTTGGTGAAGCCGATTATCGGTTAATTTGCCTTAAATTATTTAGTAAGATTGAGTAGGTGGCTGTGGTGGCGTTAGTGTGCGTTGCACCTTGCGCTGACTGACAGTGATGTCGAGTGCCGTATGACATGGAATTAATAAGTACTACTAGTACCTATTAATTCCATGCCGTATGATAATCTGTGGCATGGCGCTTGTCGCTCACTCTAACTTCACTTTTTTCTTCTGTCATCTCTGTGAAACCGCTAACTTAAGGGTCACCATTTCAGTATTTTTTGTCTCCGCACTTAAAAATATCAAAAAATTGATAAGAAGATTCAACCGCCAAATACAACTACACACAAGAAGAGGAAACGATTTAATAAAGGGATAACCAAAAAACTGTTACATGATTTTTATAAACTTTCTTTAGTCTGTGTGCTTCTTTTTCATAATTTTGCATCAGGTGAGATTTTGATCAAGTCAAGGGCATCAAAATGTATTTTTTAGCATAATTTTCTTATATCAATGTTATCTGTATGAATTACCACGTATATTTTAAAAATCATATTTTTGTCCAAAGTAAAATATTTTGTTGTTGATAACCCTACGATTTTTCGTATATCGTAGATTAAATACCTACCTATCTTAGCTTTTATTTAAGTGTTATAACTTAGGTACACCTAATTATTATAATCATAATGTGCTATATTGAGGCAGAGTTACCAGCACTGTTTGCGAATTAGAACCAGTAACAGCATTTAGCTGAGTCTTATTCTTTGCGTAAATCGTATATCTAATATATAAAATTCTCGTGTCACAGTTTTCGTTGCCATACTCATCCGAAACGGCATGACCGATTTTGATGAAATTTTTGTGCTTATCCGGTATCTATGAGAATCGGCCAACATCTATTTTTTTTTATTTATATGGCAAAACAACCTTTGCCGGGTCAGCTAGTTATTTATAGTTTCTTAAATGACTAAAGCCAATAAACAAACTATTTTATTAATATAAAAAAAAATCTCTCTTTCCTCAGGTATTACGAAACAGGCAGCTTCAAAGCTGGTGTAATCGGAGGATCAAAACCCAAAGTGGCGACGCCGCCAGTCGTAGACGCCATCGCCGCATACAAGAGAGAAAACCCGACTATGTTCGCCTGGGAAATCCGGGATAGACTGCTCAGTGAAGGCATTTGCAGTCAGGATAATGTACCTTCAGTTTCTAGTATTAATAGGTAAGTTGATTAAAGATTTTTAACTGACTTCTAAAAGGAGGACGTTCTCCATTCTTATGTTTCTTTTTGTGTCTTTGTTACACGATTTTACGGATAATTATAAATAGATTTTGAATATTCTTGTTTCATATGATAGAGGATACTTTAGGAATATGTATCAATATGGTAAATTGTGCCTTGATGACCTAATACTTCAGCCAAAGCTTGTCAGTGAAGTCGGTTTTTTTAATGCCCTGCACTCGTTGATTATTGCTGTTTTTTCTAACGATTTTGATTCACAACGAAAGTTTAATTGAGGATGTTACGTCTTAAAGTCAAAGCTAACATTCTCTTCTCTATAAAACTGAAGGTTCCAAAAATTTTCATAACGTTTTGTCGCTGAGTCCACGTTACGCTTAGGCACTCGTGCTCTTAGCTCTTGAACTAGGCGTAGGTAAATGACAGAGTCTGAATTTTATGTTGGTCTTCTCAACAAAGACACTTTCCAATGTTTTCAAAAAAATACTACTATGAAAGTATTGTTGTTTTTTTCATCCATAAATTTTTGATCCTATCATCATTAACCATGAGATGAGATCCTGGTCAAAGCTAGTGTAGTCACCGATATAAAGTGCTATTAAATTTTTGAACCTCATTTTATATTTACTCTATTTAGAAACGGAATATTTACGACATTCTTTATTTATTTATGATCTCGATATTTTGATGCTGTTTTACTGTTTTATTTAAACGCTATTCTTACGAAAATCCTGGAATAGATTATTTATTTTTAAGAAAATTTTATTTAACTACAACTTTTGTGCAAAACAAAAGCATCTTAAGAGATTTTTCCCATCATTCCTTTCCTCCAATAACCGTAAGAAAGGGGTTGCGTGACTGAATAAAGTGTTCCACCGGATGTACCCCACCCTTTCAGGGGAACAAAGATGGCGGCACCGGAAGTGACGACACGTGCTCCGCTCGCACAGGATATCCCTATCTCACATCCATTGAATTATTGCGATCCTCCATACAATAATCATAATATAAACTATCTCAATATTTTTTCCCCCATTTATGCTATTTCTTGGTTAAGAGTTTTTGCTGTTCGGTATTGTAATTTTTGATGTTACATGATTTTTCGTTTAGGTTACGTTGTTTGTTAGTTTGATGGTTATTCTGATATAAAAGTTGATATATTGCGAATGGTTTCCAAATGCAGCGGTAAAAGTTTATTCATATTTCTGTATCATTGATTAACGATAGTCTTTTGTTGTACTAAGATATGGATCATTGAAGGTCTTCCAAGTAACTTATATAAATTATTATTTGTGCATTTATTTTAAACAAGTAAGGACCGTATGTTAGGAAAGTTAGGTATACCTACCATAAACAGCTAGACTACAAATTCTTGATCGTTTGATAGGGATCACTTAGCAATAATAACGTTATTTAAAAAAAATATATTAAAACAAATAATATGTATGAATTCAACCGCCTTTATGTAGGCACACTATTTTGATATCAAAAATATTTTTTAAGCTAAGGGTTTATATTATAAATTACACTAAAAATTAAACAAAGTAGGTACCGTAATTTTCTAAAACAATGAAAGCGAAAACCTAAACCTATACGATAACATTAATCGCCAATCCGCGTCTATAATTACGTGCAGTGTTACCAGATTAGATAAATCTCCCTGATTATCAGGAATCATGTTATTAGTTCAACGCGTGGCAGTGTTTACCGACTGATTTTTATCAAAACATGCTACCGTTTATTAATTTTCACGCCGTTTTGTTTGCTTTTCGTGATATTTGAAAATACAAGTTAATACCCGTGGTTTTACTTTAGCGATTCATGTTACAAATTCGCAATAAAAAAAACTTAATTTTCTTAGTCCTTGTGCTGTCATCTTCACTTATCGTCACGCGGGCTTAATAAAAAAATAAACAATATACATATATTACATACAAAGCTTGAACATTCAAGCTTTGTATCGAATTTCATTACACGTGAAAGCACTACTAAAATCGATATTTTTCTGGTATTATGTGTTAGGTTATATTTTAGGAAGAGTTGTATGATGGTACACTCGTACCATCAAAATAGATAAACCTCTTCAATTTATTTACCAGCTAGCTGTTTCGCGCGGTTTTACCCGCGCAATTTCGAATCCCGTGGGAATATCGGGATAAAAAGGAATTTATGTGTTATTTTAGACTCTACACTATGACTATGGCAAAGGATATGTTTCCGTTTCTTTGTATCTGGGGCTAGAATGCGAGCACAAGGATATATTGAAGAGAATAAGTATACAAACAAATAGTTATCACTCAATTTCAGATAGACATCGTATTAAAAAAGCACAAAATATATTAAAAATAACTTCTCCGTACATACACATTCCATTCCTCCTTACTTCAAGTGACAGATTTTTACTAAATGACAAGAAAGATGTCATGACAATGACAGTTTTGAAAATAAAAACTAATGTAAAAGTAAAAGTATCTAAACTAATGTAGAGACGACCTAGCATGGCGGTTGCCATTTACATTAAACTTTAACATTTTTGTGCGCCATTAATTAAGCTAATTGTAATTTTTCAATATTTTTATCGATACCAGCATAATTTTAGCTACGTTGTGGTCTAGTGTTTATTAAATATTCCAATTTGGAAACATTACCTTTCATCGAAATCCCTTCAGCAGTTCTGCCGTGATTGAGGAACAAACATCTAAACTTTCACCTTTATAATATTAGTAATATATAAGATAAAAAAGTCTACAGTCTGTTTACTTCAGATTTGTTACAGATTTCTAATTAATATGTCCAGTTTTAGGAGTAATATACTCAACAATATATCAGTTGGAGAGCACCCCGCGGTATTGGCTATCCTCTAGGGACGGGCGCGTTCATAGTATTATAATAGAACACTATTAATGAATGAACGACGAAAGGGCAAGGCAATTGTATTCATTTGTCAATATGTATCCAAACTTTTTAAAGTAACCTTATTTTCGTGTTGCTATTTTTAAGCTTATGTCGTGTATTGTATGTCTATTGTTGGTATTATTTTGATAAAATTTATAGTAGTTTCACACGCGTTGAACCTAATGAGGCAGCTCATGCATGTACTTCGTAGGCATTACATGTATATCTTTTCAAGTAAGAATAATCAACGAATGAATGCAGAGCAAAAAAACCGACTTCACGTCAAAACTTTGGCCGACTTAGAATGTCATCCACGTAAACATTCTCCGAAATCATACATATTGTTTCAAAAATTTGAAATTTTCAATGAAGTACTAAACCGATTTCAATGGAACTTATATGGGACCAACTATATTTTTAAAATCGATTGATAATTGTCCGAAATATCGTGTTACAGAAACAAAAAAAAACATACAGACGAATTGAGAAACTCCTCCTTTTTTGGAAGTCGGTTGAAAATAGTAATAGTACTAGGTTTTTTAACTATGTAGTTATAATTTTTTTTTCAACATTTGAATTAACTTCGGATATTTACCATGTTTTTTTTATTTATTATATGATCTCTCGATATTTTGTCTTTGTACCGAGCACCATGATCATGACATCATCAAATAACTCGTCACTTAGGATATGTGCTTCAAATACTAATGAAACATAGTTAAAGGACCACTTATTATCAAATTAAAATGCATCTAAAATCGAATCAAAAGTGAGAAATACCAAACACCCGGAGACTCAATTTTAAAGCCATTGCGTTTTCTAAGTGCAAGCGCACCCTTCCATCCAGGGGTCCAAGACACGTGACTGACACGTGCCTGTCACGTGACCTCTAATGTCAGATGTACGGAAGTCCAGACTGTGGTCGTTTGACAGAGTAATAGAAAAGTATTTAATGTGGACGTGCAAAGTTTGGTGTAATCGTTTGAGAGGAATCTTAGGGTTCACTTTTGGTTGATTTTTAGGGAGTTTTCGTAAGTTTTGTGTTTTGAATAGTTTTTTTTTAAACAATTTATAAATGTTTCACGATTGATTTCACAACTATAGTTATTGTACGGATAAGTCTTAGTTACAATTTTCACCATCGAGTCAGATAACTTCGTAGCACTTTATAAACAACTAGCTTTATCCCGCAACTTCGTATGCGCTTAACTACCCTTCTCGTGGAAATTTTAGATACAATACAACCAGACAACCACTGAAAGAACCTTCATGCCAAGTATCACTTCCGTACACTCAAGGAATAAGATTTTTCATACAAACTAAAAATTCCAACCCCTTCCCGTGGGAATTTCGGGAATTCCTTCCATAATACAAACAGACACTTATTGAGGAACCTTTATATCAAGTATCACATCAGTGCACTCAAGGGATGGGATTTTTTCATACAAACTAAAACATCATATTTTTCCTGTTCCCGTGGGAATTTCGGGAATTCCTTTCATAAACAACCAGACAGACATTGGAAAACCTTTACACCAAGTTTCACATCGGTGCACTCAAGGAATAAGATTTTGCCTGTATTTCCCGTTCCCGTGGGAATTTTGGGAATTCCTTCCTTAGTGCACCCCTAAAGAATGTATGTTCCAAATTTCAGCTCTCTACGCCCAGCAGTTACGGCTGTACGTTGTCTGTCAGTCACTCAGTCACTCAGTCACTCAGTACCTCAGTCACTCAGTCAGTAACGGAACAGTTTTATATATATTGATTAGCTGTCATTTTGAACTGGAACAAATATATGCTTATATATATATGCCATGCTGAACTGGGGGGAAAGAAAAACATAGAATGTGCCAGCTGCTTCTCTTCCCGGGCATACTGTATAAGCCAGTTAAGGGACAGAGGTTTTATTGGCGTTTTTGCGGGCGATAAGCTGACTCTCTGTCACTGCAATAGTCTCTCATCATCATTTTAATACCTACAAATTTGTCAAATGTGACATCAGATGGTTTTAGAGCCTTTGGTGTTCTGCTTACCTCATAAGGGATGCAGGCGTGAAGTTATGTATCTATGTATGTAAAAATATATTTTAAAATACCATGAAAGAAGTTTCTTTTAGGAAGTCAAATCGATAAGTGTAGCTATATAAATTACATATAATTACTCCTGAATATGAACAAGCGTATTTTGTGTGGTGATTAATATTCGTTAAGATGGTTCATCCCCTCGTCAAGCTTTCTCAATAGGTGCTAAAACTTATTTGGCTCAAGTCTTAAACTTCATAGTTGCGTTGATAATATAATTATGACGTACTGTAAAAAATTTTAATACCAACCTTTTAAAAAAATATCTTAAACAAACCCACATAAACAGACCAAATGCTTCTAAATATCCATCTTAAAATACACTTAAAACTCGCTTCATCCAAAAGCACAATTGGTACAACCAAATCATAACCATTCCCATAAAAATGTCCCGTTCAAAAAAAAAGAGCAAAATAATAAAAAAAAGCGCCAACGTCAAGACATTTTTAATCGAGTCCCGCCATACAGCCCGCTGGGTAATTGAAGCAATAATTCTGGCAACCCCGCTTTGACATTTGAGTTTTTTTCGCGCGCAAACTGAATAATTTGTCTTTTAGAATAATTTGGGTTGGATTTTTAGGGGGATAGAATTGTGTCAATGTGGAATAGAATCATTTTTTTTTATTATTATTGAGGGAGGGTACTTTTTATAGTAAACACATACTCAATTTAGCATTGTGTTCAAATCTTTTTGTGAGTTGATTAAACCCGCATTTGGACTTTATAAGTAAACTGTTACGAAAAAAGTACAAGGGCTTAGAAAAGAAATAAAAAAGTAAATTAATATTTTTAAATAATAAGATACATTTGAAAATATCACGCTGTTGGGTTACTCACCACTTTTTTTCAACAGATCGCCTTTCCATAGTGATATTGGTAGATTCATTTCAATTTGTCAGCTATTTGACTCAAAATATTTTTTTGACTTTGACTGGCTCTTCATAAAACATTGCCGGATCTCATCATCGAAGTGAAATTTACAGACAATCTTTTAAAAATAAATAAAATAAAATCCCCAGACTAAAATCCCAGAATCACACCAACTACATGGCCTCAAACTAAGCAGAGCTTGTGATATACCATTTAGCGAAATAGGGGGGAAATCCAAAATAAAAATACGTATGCAGATAAACCCTGAGGCCCCCATCGTCAAAGTGGTCGTTTTTACGGTCACCTTTTCGACTTTGCAGTCGCCATTTACGATGAAGCGAGGACGGTGCGATACGCTAAGACGACTTTACACAATAAAAAAAAAATAAGTGGATAATTTTCATAATGAAAAAAAAAAAACAACAAAGGATGACTTTCCGTAAGTCACAAAATAATAAAACCATGAAATATTAGGGTAAAGTATGACCGCAGTTGGTAACCCTTGCCAGCGGAAGTGGATATCATTTCCGTGCTTTTCGCAAATACTTTCCTTACCCTCAAATTTTGCATTTCAGGAAACGTAAATTTTATTTATTAATATAATATGCTGACATTTTCTTTTAACACAAAGATGTGGGAATATATTATTGCAGAGTTTATACGGGTTAAATTAAATATTTAAGGTTAAAAAAGATCGCATTATGGTGATGTTGGCATGTTTTTGGTATAGATTAATTTACGGAAGTTATATCAACAGAAATATGTGTGTATAGTATGAAAGAAAAGTCTTAATATAAATTTCTTAAAAAAATGTTTCAATATTGCAGTTTATTCTTTCGGCTGTAAAACCATTTTAAATTGCTTTAACTATAGATTATATTTCAGGATTATGTATAAAATTTGTCATGAAAAAAATCAACTTTTTGTCGAACTTGAAGTACAGTTAGCTACGAAAGTTGATTAACACATTGAAATTTTCAAAGTCGTTTTTCACCATATTGTGCCTAAATGACGACTTATATTGATTAACTTCTGTGTATAGTTATAATAATAAAATATGAAAGTAAGTCAATATTAGTAGTTATTACGGCACAATATGGTGACACTGTTTACGGTTTTATACATAGATGATAAATATTTAAGTATTCAATCTTAGTTTTTATACCTAATACATATCAATATTTTCTATCGAACAAGACCATAATACCTACTATTGGCCTTGATTCTAATTGCTCAAGTACTGAAACATGTCACGGATTATGATTTAATGTATTTACGGGATTCTTACCACGCAGTCCGCGATCATGGTGCTTGTAACAGCATCGAAATATCGGACGTGCGAAAATAAAATCGGAAATCGTGGTAAGAATCCCGTAAATACATTAAATCATAGTGAAAATAACCGCGATAGTTTAAAACAATGTCACGGATTCATTCGTTTGACTAGTAAAATGGCAAATTAATGTAGCATACATATTGCTGGACGCGCATACATTAATCTATAATAACCCAGATAAATTAAAAGATAAGTAAAACATTATAAACATATCAAGAGTAGGACTACCATCTTAAATATGGTACTTTTCCAAACGGATCTTATCAAGCTTAATTAGAAAGAGAAAAAAAGGATCTATTGTTTCTTTTACACAAAAATGCTCTAAAAATTAAAAACTTAAGAAAAGTAAGAAAAGAATATAAAATAAATCAAGGAAACAAATAAAAGTGACTACTCAGCATGCGTGTTGTTGCAGAACATCTGAAACATCCGCTCTGATTTACAGTAGCCACCTTATAAAATGTTGCACCTACGAGTACCTACGTTACTTTTTAGTTAATTCGTTTTTAACAAATATAATATTGTATTAAATATACAGGGTGACTGGTGATGGGTGGTGGGTGGGTGACAAATTTTCAATACTGAAGGAGAGCGCTCTGTACTCGATTCTGAACATAATTATCTAATAAAAGTTGGTACTTAATTTTTCACCAGAAATCCCTATGAATAAATAAAGAGACCTTACTATACTTTTGCTGACACGCTGCCTCAGTCAACACGCACACAGCAGTGTTCCCGCCACATGCACACCACCACCTGCTAAGTATTTATTGTATTACGCTAATGTAACCATGCGTTGCGTAATGAATTCTTTAACTTTCGGAGAAGTTTAATCAATAAATAATTAATATTTATTTTTTAATTTGTTTTTCTCTTCATGTACGATCTTGAATTATCATGTTCTGGAATTTTGCAAGAGACCACCAGTCACTCTGTATAGCGTAAGTATCAGGAATAATTTAAAATCATTATCTCTACTTTTTATAAAAAGAAATGTCATTTTCACTGTATGGTCGGGTTAATCTTTGGAAGTACTAAACAGACTTTGATCAGCGGTGCAAGCACAGAACTTTGTCGACTCGTATGTTTACGAATGTTCGTGGAGTTGAGTACAAGTTTTAAGAGAAGATTAAGAGAAGTTATTTAAGAGTACAACATGTTTACAAACATTCAAAATTAACAAGGTACATATCTATCTAAAGTCTGAGCCATGACACTTCGGTTCTCGTCTATAAAGTTGTTTTTTTTTATTGGCAAGACTTTCATTACAAAGACAACCACAATTTAATGTCAATCTGTACCCGAATGTACTTGGGTACTACAGCATCTATCAAGATAATACTCATCTTGTAAACATCATGACGTCATCAATCTTTTCTAACACAACACCCCTCTACTATAATAGATGGCTCTATTATTTTACGACTCCGACCTTTTTGATAAGTTAACGAAACAATTTTTGCATATGTCAACCCAGAAGATACTGGCAATAACTCAGCGCGCTCGGTATCAATCATGGCGCGAAATGAACTGTCAACCGCGCGATTATGGCTTAGGTAGATGCAAAATGGCGCTGGAAGATTTATTAGTGTCAGTTTTCTTTTTTAATTTGGGACTTTTCGTTTTTTTACTTTTTTTAAAAAGTTGATATGTAAATCTAAGAAATCTGTATCTACTTGGCATTTTGCAGTTGGATTATAATTTGTTTATCTATTTATAAACAGTGAATGACACATTTACACCAATTAGACGTGAATCTTTATTTTTATTTATTTAAATACATTTTAACGTATTTATATGAACAAAAAAGCAGCAAAGATATGTAATAGGTATAAAATTATTGTACATTTTTGTCATATATATTTTATATTTAAGATCTAAGCTAATCACCATTAAAAAGCGAATCCATTACAAAACTTTCATTACTATATCAGTCATAAATTTAAAAAGATGCAAGCCACTCTAATTTCGCGTTACTGCACCGCAATGAATAACGCACTAATGTTGTGAATAGACCGGCACGTGGCGGTACATCCTTTTGCAATAATACGAACGGTGGTCGCGATTTGCTACGTATGTGGCAGTATTATGGTTTTTTCTGACGAGAATAATAGCTCCATAATAATCATATTTTTGGTAAATAAATTTATGTAGAAATTCAAAAATACGAAATATAAGAATTTATTAACTTATTAACGTATTTTTTTCTTATCACTTTAAATCGGTCTCAATACTTTTATTGTATTTAATTAAAATATTTAGTAAAGTAGTTATTTAAAGTAGTTTTTAATGTTTACATACAAAAACATCGACATCCAGAATTACCTTATTAAAATAAGAAGTTGTGAATTTCACAAGTCTAAAGATAGGGAATTGAACCTATCACTACTTCCGAAAGTCTATCTTATCGTCCATAGAAGTCCTTGTTTGTTATAACTTGTATTTGAGCTGTAGTGTCTATTGCCACTTTTTCTCAACAGATCAACTTTTTATAATAGTGCTTGATTCAGTTCAATTTCTAAACCAATTGACTTCTTACAAGAGTCTTGATTGCATGGGTATTTTTGACCTTAACTTAGATCGTTGGTAAAAAAGTACTTAAACGTCTTATAATTTTGATGTTGACTTAGATCGGTGGTAAAAATGTAAACGTCTCACATTTTTGATGATTGTTATTTGTCCCTAACTAAGTATATCTCCCCCAGGATTGTACGAAACAAAGCAGCTGAGAAAGCGAAGCATGCGCACAATCAGCAGCAACAACAGCAGCAGGAACAGGAGATCAGCTCGGCGCAAGGCAGCGTGGTGTCGGTATGTAGCGACCAGAATAAGTAATTAAGAAGGAGCGACCAAAATTTCTAACTGCGGATTTGCAAGAAAGATAATATTTTTAACATTCACACCTCGTTTATCAAGCCCATAATTTCTTTAATAACTTGTGTCATGGATGACAGAAAACTAAACATACATGAAAATATTCCTTATTTATCACACAAATTCAAACCCAGTACTCTGGCTGAAAAGCCCATATCTTACAGCTACACAAGTCGGCCGCTTGTGAGCTCTATTCGTAGTACTTAGGTAATATTTTATATCTACGTGTCTTATTCACATCCATTTATTTACAACTAGCTGTTTCCCGCGGTTTTACTCGCGTTATTTCAAATCCCGCGAGAATATCGAGATAAAAAGTAGTTTATTCGCTACTCCAGGCTGTAACCTATCACTATGCCAATCCAATAATTACCTATTCATCCAAATCCATTAAGCCGTTTTACTGTGATAGGGGAACAAACATCCAGAAATGCATATACCAATGCATATTAAGAAATATATATTATAGAAAGAAATCATATAAGAAATGCATATTATAATTTTAACAAAAGCTATTCCAGACTGTAAACTATCACTATGCCAAATTTCATTCAAATCCATTAAGCCATTTTGCCGTGATAGGTTAACAAACATCCAGACATGCATCCTCCATCCATCCAAACTTTTACATATAAGAAAACAAAATTTTAGTTTTCTTTTATTTGATAGATGTCGCTGTATGTCGATTAAATCGCGCAAGAAGAGTTATAAATGACTTAGCCATATTTACTAAGTAGAAAACTTTTATTGTATATACATATATAGGTATTACAATATTACAATAATAATATTATTATTTATTATTGTTTAATAAATAATATTATTATTTTTAAATTTAAAACATAGTCCATATTATTATATTAGTAGAATATAGTAGGATAATTGTTTGTAGTAAGACAGGGATGTTGCATTATACCATAACAAAAATGCGTAAATATACCTTATTTAGCACAGATATTTTTAATCTGCTTCAAAACCTAGTCCTTCATATACGCACATATTTAACCAACAAAAGTTTCTCGGAAAATTAAAACATTTTTAATACTTATAATTAACTGTTTTCATCCGACCAGGTAATAACCCACGCTGGCAACGCCCCCGGTACCACCGCGGTCCTGTCGCCCACCACAGACCAGCACGTCACCAACTCCGGGAACTACAGCATCAACGGCATCCTGGGAATCGAACAGGTTGACGGGTTGCATAACGGAACCAATGGCCTGAAGAGGAAACGGCATGAGGATCAGGGTAAGTGTGCATAAACATATTCCCGAGAGAAAAATGAAATGTCAATGTCAGTTTGACAGTGAAAGTAATTTTTTTATGGCATGCGAGTTAGTGTTTTGTCTGCTTGGTAAAATAGAATGGATTGCTTTACTTAACAGATTTTTTATTGAATAGATTTTGATCGTAACCATTATATATTTTTTTATAACACGGAGAAAAACTGAAATGCTTGCACCAGTATTTTTTCCATTAATTTCTTTATTTCATAAAATTTACCTACTTTGCGTATAGAAGATTATGTTAAGTATTATGAGGCAAGTTTATAAAATACTACACAAGATTTTTCTCAAAAAATAATTACTTTTCTCAATAAATTATCTAAAATAACTTCTTTCATAAAACTTAACTTTTCCAACTTTGTAACTACAAGGCCACCCGGGTCCTATTACACGAACTCTTTCCGACTAGACATATAAGGATAAACTTCTAACTAATGGTAGCTAAGTTCATGGGAAGAAGAAACTTAGGGGCTTTTATAAAGTACGGAGAATGTATTTTTTGAAAATTAGTGTTGTAGGGTCGATCGAATCTTGATGTCGATAATTTTTGTGCATTGTTACTTAAATAAAAGAAGTTTTTTATAGTTTTAACAAAGTCAAAAAGTAAATTTATAAAAGTGTCTTTGCTTTTTAATTTTATATTTCAGTTATTTTTTAATTTATTTGCAACTAGCTATTGTTACACTGATGATAAGTAGTGTAAAAATAAACTTTCTAAATGTACAACTACTAACTAGTTTAAACATTCACTGTGTTTATTTGTATTTTACATAATAATCATGCTACAATTTCGTATACAATATATTTTATCCTAATCACAAAAACATCAAAGTATCTCTTAAACATTTTTCAATCGGCCAAGCAGAAAGTTGAACCCCTAAATAGTTCAAACAAAGCTAAAAGTTTTAAAACGTAATTCACAGATTTGGGTGCAACGCCATCTTTCACTATTTAACATTATGTACATCGATATAAGTATCGATTCTTTGAATTCTATCGATACATAAAACTCATTCCCGACACATCCCTAATATCCTTTAAGGCATAGCGGTGCACACAGCGGAACGCCTAAGATTTACTATGCTATTAAATTTTACTGAACAAACTGCGACCTTTTATTATTATAGAATATTATAGCTCCCCTTTTATATTTATAATACTAGCTTCGTTAATTATTGAGTTTTGTATGGAGGATTTTAACAAAGTTTTAAAGTAGTTTAACTTTTATCTTAAAAATTTTATCACTGACACTTTGCCAACACATGAGATTGAAGTTAAGGCCGGTCTAGTTACACATAAAAAGTAAAAAGAGTTATGTTCACGGTCCATACAGTCTCTGACCTGTAAAACTACTTTTTGTTAGGTATGCGAATGTATAAAGATGATATTGTCATTGAAATGCTGCCTGTTTATATCTAAACTATTGGTACAGACTTGATTTAATTTCTTAGAAACGATATCGGGATTTTCATTTCAAGTGGATGATACTAGTATTCTATTGAGTACCTTGAGAGGGTAAAATATTAAAATCCTTGCTGCGGTTTCTTATATAAGTAAATGATTTGGTATTAACCGAACATGAGCTATTATTTGCACTATATGTTGTTTTAATATATTTCATGAGTTGTCAATTTTTTTTTTAATGTTTTTTCTTTCGCTTCCAGTCCAGCGTGGAAGAAAAATACTTAATAAATATAAAAACTTTTAAATTTAATTATTTTAACTTATTTTCTAGATGAGAATAGAGACTTCAATAGCCATTCAGAAGACGACGTGAAGAGACAAAGAAGCCATTACAATGGGGACCAAATATACTCAAATGTAAGTGTTATTATAATATTAATAATAATAAATACTCTTTATTGCCATGAAACTTAAAAATAATGATGTTCACAATAACAAGAAAAATAGATTCGATATTTGAAAAAATGGAGAAGTTTTTTTTCAATATATCTACATCTGAATGAATGAACGAAATTTTATTTGCAAAATATTATTTTCACATATATGTCAATTTGGAATTGTCATAAAATTTAGGTACTTATCAACAATATTTTGCCTTTATACAGAAGGCTTGCAAATGTTCACAAAATGTTTCTTTACAGAACCAAAAGAAGCAAAATGGGTTGTACTCGTATGTATTTAACACAATATGTATTTTTCTGATACTTATTAAGATTAATTCATCATTATACCACAGAATAAGTAATAGTTGGTACAGAAGAATTACTCCACAAGAAGATCTAAATAAATTCGAGTCTTGCTACGACGCGATACGGTGGAATTCAGCTCGCACAGCATTACGTACCTGCAAATTTATATACCTAGAAGTTTTGTCTCTTTCTATCGCATGCCTCTTATCTTTTCTGACGCTGTTAGGGTTGCTGCCTAGTGAAGAATAATTAAATCTGCTTGTTTGTAATTAAGTATTTACCGATGTAGGTATTACTGTTATTTTACCTTTGTAAAAAATATTGTTTCAACTTACCTAAAGTGCAAAATGAAAAAAAAGTTACGACGAATAATAAGTAATACTACCTATGTTTTGTTTGCTAAATTGAACATAATCAAATCTTAACATAATCTAATTGAATATTTGTTTCTTTTTATGTCCATTTTTAAATACTATTTGCGACCTCGATCATAGAATTACTGTGAGTGCTATTAGGTAGGTAGGTATCTACAACGTCCCGACGGGCGCGCGCGTGATACACGACCCATTCGAAATCCGCCGGCGGAGCGCTTCGCTGTAGGTAAATAACGGATGTACCGCGCGGAGTGAGCCAGGCCTGATTATACTCTATAGTAAGGCCTCTCTTATGTCGAATAGCAGACTTGAAACTCAACAGTTGCTAACAAACTAATTTTGAAGCTTCTAAATTTGAAAATAAGGACACTTATTGTACCTAGTACACTTTATATGTCGAATCCCGTTAACTATGTTACCGTTACTTATTTAACAAATATACTTACAAAAACAATATAAAAAAATGTCATATCAAAAATTTTTAAATCACAACGAAAACTCAAAAATTAAATCGCACCACACACACGAAATGGCGGCTAGTTAATGCCACAAGATAGCGCCGAAGCGATAAATTTTGTCAATAATTAAATATTCAAATCAAAGCATTTAATTTGTAATAAAACCTTTCGAAAAATTACCTCGAAAAATACTCTTAAAGCATTAAGGCCTCACAACTGTCCAACTCTGTTAAAATGTCCATTTCATCATCAAAATCACAGATAAAAAGGTAAAACCACAAATGCGCATGTAATGGCGGCCAACTTAACGCCATCCGTCAGTGCCACAAGATGGCGCCGAAGCGGGAAATTTACGCTGTAATACTCAATGTGGCGCTAATGTTAATCCCTGATAATTACACATGGTAATGTCTGTTTGTTTGCTAATAAATAAGTTCTACTGGTTTTGTATCTATAGACCTTGTGTTCATAGACTCTAAGGTCATTATTCTTTTTGGGTAACTTTTAACAGGTCTTTGTTAAGAGTAATTCAAGCTTGAATCAAAAGTATAGCATAAATTTGTAAAAACTGTCTTATATGTGTTTAAATGTAGGTTAAACTTATTTAATTGCTATGGGTTTCTAGTGAACGTTTTAGGTGAGCTCCATTTTATTTGTCTATTTTGGTATACACAACAGCGGAACTAAATAAAATATCTATATAAATCGGGCCCTTATATCCATATTTTCAAGTTTTGTATCTATCATGGTGCGCATGTTATGTAACATAATAGAATAAAATAATTCTGTAATATTTATCTTGTCGATTCGAGTTTTTATCGATAGTAGCATGACGACCACTTTGGCGATGGGGTAACACTGTCTGCCTCAGACGCCAGTGGTTGCGGGTTCGATTCCCGCACGGAACAAGAAAAAAAAAATTCCGTATCTGGGTGTTTATCTATATATGTATTTTCTATTCGTTCCTCCCTAGTTCGCTACATGGTATCTCATAACACAAGCTTTGCTTACTTTGGGGCCATCTGGTTGGTGTGATTGTCTGGGGATTTTATTTATTTGTGCTAGCCTTGCAGGTTATCAGGAATAGAAAAAAAGGGTAAAGTTAAAATATGTATAACTAAACGAGCTTAAACTCACATCTCCGTACACACTAACTTGCTTTCCTGTGCGAATTTTAGAAACTTGTTTCGTGATACAACCAGATACCCAATTAAAAACCTTTACAGCAAGTACCTATTACATCCGTGCTACTTACTCAAGGAATAAGATTTTTCATCCAAACTAAAAATCCTATATTTCCCGTTCCCGTGGGTATTTCAAGTATTCCGTCCTTAGTGCATCCCTACACCCCCTAAGGAATATATGTTCCAAATACCAGCTTTCTACACCCAGTAGTTATGGCTGTACGTTTTCTGTCAGCCACTCAGTCACTCAGTAAGTCCCAATCGGGTTAATTTAGTGATACAAACTGGCTCGGATTTGAGACACCCCCTTGCTCCGTTGTGTGATCTTTATAACACAAGCATCTATAAAGGTTCACCTCGAGGCCACATAAGTGGTGTGTCAGTTCGTATACTTATACAGGATGACTGCTGGGTCACTTTTGAAATTCAAGGACGTGATAGTTTGAGATCATACATAAAGAGAAAAAATATAATAAAAATTAAATGTAAACTGAGTAAACTTAACTGAAAGTTAAAGAATTGATTACGCAACGCATAGTTACGCTAGCGTTGGCAGCGATCCGCGTGCCAGGTCACGTGCCGCAATTGACTCAGCTGTATGTAAAGTAAATAGTAACATTTATTTATGGGGAATTCCAGTGAAAATATAAATACCTACTTTTATTTCATAATTATGATCAGAATCGAACACAAAGTGCTCTCCTTCAGTATCTAAAATTTGTCACCAGTCACCCTGTAATATCACTCATCCTTTTCCAGCTATGGTCATCATCGAAATAGTCGCTCTAGGTTGTTGACCTTCGTTTTATTTATACTGATTTTGCTATACAAAATAGTATAAATAAAACGAAATATATCAAATACCTACTGCGAAAGATGCATTGCGTAATGCGAAAGATTTAACAAACTTTTATCCCAAAAATTGATCATTTTAGATTTTGAAGCGGATAAATTATTCGGAGCAATAATTTATTTCACTAAATGGCACCGTCAGTATTGTAAAGCAGATGATGTGATTTTTTCGAAATTTAGGCAATTTACAGTTACGTATTTTAAACAACAATACCAAAGATTTTACGTTTCCTTGAATAGAACAATCACAAGAACAAAACAATCAACAATTACCTTTCCAGCTTCTGTGGCCACAGTTGGGATATTCCCTAGGGCCGCTGTATGGTCTCTGGAACACAAGCTTCTATAAAAGTTTTTCAATTTAGAACTTACCTTTAATTCATCATCTCTCCCTACAGCTATGGTCATCATCGAAATGGTCTCTCAAGGACGAGTATAAACTTCTGTCTGAACTCGGCGGCGCGCCGGCCACCGGCTACTACGGGGAACTGTTCGACGCGCCATACGAACACGCCGCGCACCCGCACTATACACATGGTGAGTTTTGATTTTTATTAGAAAGAGTGATGTTCACGGTCCATACAGTCTCTGACGTGTCAAACTACTTTTTGTTAGGTATGTCAATGTATAAAGATGATATTGTCATTGAAACGTTGCCTGTTTATGTCTATTGGTGCAGACTTGATTTAATTTTTTAGAAACGATATCGAGATTTTCATTTCAAGTGGATGATAAGTAGTCTATTGAGTAACTTGAGAGGGTAAAATATTAAAATCCTTGCTGCGGTTTTTATGATTTGGAGTTAACGGAACATGAGCTATTAATTGCACTAGATGTTGTTTTAATATATTTCATGAGTTGTCAAAAATCTGACAGGTCAGCTACGAACATTACTCTTTGTGTTCCTTTGTTATTAAATCCATTTTTTTATAAACCTTCTGTGGTTGTCTTCTGTGGCTGATAAAAAAGTTAAGACCGTTATGCACCATTTGATAAACCAATTCGACTACAAGTCCACATTATTCGGGATCAATTTATTAAGTGGTATAATTCTGATAAGGTCCGGCTGGTTAGAGACCACGCATCATATAAAATCTGCCACCGAATACCACCGCTACTGCGGTGATGTGTTCCGGTAATATTTTATGAAGAGCTAAATCTTTCTCTAACCTTCGCCCTCATCATCACTTAACACAAGGCCAGATTCACGTGAAACGTGGACCAATAAAATAAATATATTATTTTGAACTCGGATTTCCTTATTAGTACAAGTAGAATAAAATAAAATAGGATCATTCCAAAGTTTGCGCTCAACTTCTTATAAAGGATTTACCTAAGTTCAAAAATACTTTTGACATATAATTTATGTATTTTGATTGTGTATTCTGTAATGAATTGCCAAAAACTTGGTTGATAAATTTGTTTACAAAGTTTGAATTAATATATGTATGAACGAAAGCAAATATATTGTTGACGCAAGTAATAAAAAAGGGGTTCAATGGAAACATTTTAAAATATACATATTGTTAGCGAGGTTTGCAAAACTATTTTAGTTGTTTTATATCGACATTTTTAA
Organism: Stenoptilia bipunctidactyla; assembly: GCA_944452665.1. NCBI lineage: Eukaryota > Metazoa > Arthropoda > Insecta > Lepidoptera > Pterophoridae > Stenoptilia > Stenoptilia bipunctidactyla. Next base: position 19,810,419 of record OX101743.1, on the reverse strand, counting down.
TATTTTTCTTCTTGTGATTTGTGATGATTTTTCTTGTTCTGATAAACACTTTTTCATCAAAAAATTGTTATCAAAAGACGAAATCGTAATTTCTAAATTGTCCACAATTTAAAAATCAAAAACCAATTAACAAGAAATCTGCAAATCCCTACAATTGAATATTTCCGGCTAATCAGTTTCACATCTTCGTGACAAGCTAACGGATGCTGACAACCATATAGTTATCGAAACAACCAACAATTCTACTAAATAATGAGAGAATTATAAACAAAAGTACTATGTTTAATATCCAGCCCGTCACGCCTCGAAAATTTCCCTTGTGGTAGCCCTGAGTTTCTTTGGAATGTCAATTGAATAACTGTTTGGAGAAAAGTGTCATTGTTTTTGTGGTTTTAATATGATAATGGAGTTGGTATCGGGTGAATTATGGAATATAGGTAATGTCGTGACAAAATTCAGTGGTGATGCTTATGGAAGTTCAATGTTGATAGTTTTGTTAGCTAGGTTAATAGCTTTTATAGTTAGACAATCTTGCACGTCTGAAATTGGAAATATTTTAAGAAAATTGAATAAAAATTGTTATATGTTTGATGGTATATTTTGCGAAAAGGAACACAATATTGAGCATTAAGCACGATAACAAGTTATTACGAGACTGATGTAAGCCATTTTTTCCTCAAAATATTTCATATTTTAAAATGTCAAAGACAAGAAACAATAGCTTGAATAATTTTCAAACGCATTTTTTACCCTTAGTGAGAATATTTTAACTTGCTCGTGAACACGAGATCTATAGACACTGAAACATCAAATTAATTTTTAATTAGATGTAGTTAAAATTATTTTTATTTAAAACGAGCTTTTGTCGGCAACTTCGTAAGCGCATACATTGTTTATGTGTTATGGGGTGGTTAATCTTACTCAAGGAATAAGATTATTCATACCCACAAAAAAATCTTATATATTTCCCGTTCCCATGGGAATTTAGGGCATTCCTTCCTAAGTGTACTCCTACACCCCTAAGGAATATATGTTCCAAAGAGTAATGTTCACGGTCCACACAGTCTCTGACCTATCAAACTACTTTTTGTTAGGTATGTGAATATATAAAGATGATATTGCCATTGAAATGCTGCTTGTTTATATCTAAACTGTTGGTGCAGACTTTATTTAATTTCTTAGGAAAGATATCGGGATTTTCATTTCAAGTGGATGATACTAGCAGTCTATTGAGTAACTTGAGGGGGTAAAATATTATTACATTTCATGAGTTGTCAAAGACTTGACAGGTCTGACATTACTCTTTCAGCATTCTAAGCTTCGTAGTTATGTCTGTAGTCACTCAGTCAGTAACAAAACAGTTTTATATTATAGATTACAATGAATCAGTATCTATATTTATAATATCGTTATATTTTTAACCGGCTTCCAAAATGAGGAGGTTCTCAAGTAATGTGTATGAATATTTTTGTTTCACACGATATAAGATGCTTCAGAGGTGGTCCCAAATAAGTTACTTCGAAATCGATTGAGTACTTCTTAAAAAAAGAATGTTGAAAAAATATGTATGAATCGGAGCATACTTATACCTAAACGACCTTTAACAGTCAAAGTTTTGACGTGAAGTTGGTTTTTTTATGCTCTGTATTAATTGATTATTCTTTATTTTTACATCAACAAATGAATGAATTTCATCTATGATCACCACTAGATCTATAAAAGATACAGTAAATCACTGCGAACCGCATCCTGCCTCAACTGGTAATGTTAGACGCGTGCGCAGGTAAAGTGAGACAAAACAGGTGCTGAGGGCAATGACCTTTGCGGTTTATTTACATTGGCGTTCTTTGATGATGGGGTTGTCTGATTGTATAGGAAAGTAGGCAATGGTTTTGTTTTAGAGAATGGTGCATTATGGTTTTGTTAAGTTGGTATTACTGCGCAATTTCATGATTGATTGCGACAGTTGAAATGGTCGACATATAATAATGACTGGTTTTCTGTCACAAAGTTTTTGTAGTTATTTATAGTGTAGTGTAGCAAATATTACAAGATGTCTGTTAAGTTAAGTAACGGTGTCAAACAATTATATCGATTTTATTAAATCTAATCTTTTTATTTATCAGCGGAATTATTTCCTTCTTCTGTTCTACAAAATCATAATGTAGCCAAAAGATCTAAATAAAATCGTAAAAAAATTAGTTTAGTATCAAAGTATACTTACAAACTCTAATATTATCAAGTAGTCATTGATTCCTCCCACAAAGAGCATTTAACTCAAATATAATTTTCCCATTCTATTTGATTTCAATTCCAAATTCAAAAACTTACATTTCACTGGAACTCAGCAATACAAAAGCATGAATGGCTTTTATGAATGAACCAGTGTATAGAAGATTCTCATGCAACCTGTTGTAACCGCAACGTCTTGTGGTTACCAGAGTTAGTTCACGGGGATTCTAATGGGATACTGTGTCACACGGGATGTTACTTTTGAAATTGATATTGTTATAGTAGTATTTGTTTTAGGTTAGAATCGAAATGTTATATTTTATCTGTCTTTCAAATTTGTTTGAGGTTAAAAAGCTTTTGGATGTTCACAATCATTCACAATGGTTTTTTTGGAGGTTCCATTGCGACTACACATAATGATAATATTGTCTTTACTTATCGCGATTTTGAATTGGCATTTTATTTTGACTTTTCGGTATCTTTGCAGTCCCCGTGATCACTAGAGACACGATAGATTAACTTAAAAAGTATGTTTACATGTAGAGTATAAGATAATTTGTCTATTGTAGAGTTAGCCAAAGGGAATGTCACTACCTTTTTAACTTAAGCGTTGGTTTGTATGCCATCATTAAATTATAAAGTAAACATCAAAATATCCTTTAGTTACTACATAAACAAACTATTATTATTATTATTTTGACCATAGAGCATCGTCGTAAGGTTGCTTGTTTAACCGTGTACTACAGGATACATTTTGGTGAGTGCGCGAGTGCTCTGTTTGAACAAATTGAACCCTCCCCCTTTTACGTTCGGACTACCAGACGCAGAAAGAACTTCCATCCGTACGTGGTAGATATTCTGAAAAGTCGAACTAAGCGCTTTGACAGTTCCTTTTTAATACGGGTCGCCAAGGTTTGGAATGAACTGCCTGCGTCTATTTTCCCTGACCAGTATAGTCCTAGTACTTTTAAGCGTCGAGTGAATAGGTTTCTCGTGGATGGACGTGTACCACCTCAGTCTTCATGTTCACTTAACATCAGGTGTCACGAAGACAAACGTCCCATCCATACTTAATTATATAAAATTAAATAATTAATTTTTAATTTAATTATCAGTAATTATCTTTCAAAAATGAGTCTTAAACAAAGATTCTATAGGTAGGTAGTTAAAATTTGTCTAATTTCCACTTACTGTATTATTTGTAAGGTGATCATAGAATAGCCCTATTATTTGTATTGTAAATAGACGACTTAACTATGTGGTCCCAGGTGTATGGGAAGAACTTTTCTGGTTTTGTCTGGCTTGCAACTATTTTTTAAATAAAATCTGTCGCTAAATATTATCGTTCCTGCAGAGATGTGTTCCAGCTATGTTTTATAAAAAAAAATCAGTTTCTTCCTATCTGCTCTCATTACGACCTTATTTTTACTTACCACCAGGTGAGGCGTAAACCACATAGGCAAACGGATCTCTTAACATTTGCTGTTAGAAACATTTATCTTTTTGCTGTCAAGAATATATTTTGATACATAATACATAACAAAAAGCACTGACTCACTTTGAAGTCACTTTGCGGCCACGAATGATTCGAGTAGTTCAATAGGAATCTTCTAATAAAAAAGTAAACTGTTTTATGATACCTATTACTAAATTAGATACTAAATAATTGTTTTTCTAAAAGTCAGCCTCTGATCCAAATCATTCGATTCCAAGGGTGTTGAATGTTAGGAATATTTATTCTTCCTTTCTTGTCAATAACAAGAAGCACTGACTCCCCGTCAATTTCACAGCCACGAATGATTCGAGTGGTTCAACAGGAGCGGGCGAGCCGCCGTCGGCCGCCGCGTCGCCCGACGCCGCCGCGCTCGTCGTGCTGCAGCCGCCCGCGCCGCCCTACCCGCCCTACGCGCACTACGACGGTGAGTCCATTGCATGGGGATATCCTGGTGGTTTGTTTAACTTTACAGGGATCATCATCACCACAACAGTCTCTCCTCTGAGTGACGAGGAGCCGTAATCCACCAAGCTGGCACAGTCCTGGTTGCTGGATGTCAGAATTTTCAGCGGGACTACTGTATACAAGTATGCAGTTCCCAGAACCGACTTAGCCTATGCTTAACGTGCCCTTTGGAGCACGTAAGAGGTCGTGAGAAATGAATAGTCCGTGATTAGCCATTCTTATACTGAGCGCGCTGAAGCTGGGATATCGTAGCATATGCACAATAACCACGGCGCGGCGCCACAACGACTTCAAGGGATATTTTGGCAAATGAGACTCTGATCACGAGTATCAGTAAATACAACGAAACTTTAAGTAAAATGCATCTCAACTCATCGTCCTGTGGCACTCATTATGGTCATAGCATCTGCGAAGTTACACTCACCATGAGTTAAACTTTGCAAACCGTATGATTGGTAAATAAAAGACTTTTTGGTCACGAGTATCAGGAAAGACACAACGTCAAACTTATTCTCCATACGCTCATTATTCGACGCCAATCGTGAGGTCGCGGGTTCGATTCTCGTAAGGAATAAGAATTTTATATTCTAGGTTTTCCCTACTTCACTACATGTATAGTATGCCTAAACACAAGCTTCGCTTACTTTGAGACCATGTAACTAGTGTGATTAACTGGGGATTTAAATTTATCCTTTTTATTAAAAAAAAAATTCGGAAAAAATTAGTTATAATTCAGAAAATAATAGGTCCCAATTACTCTAAACCACAACATAACTCGAATTAATAAACATACATGTAGAAAAATATGCGTTCTCAAAATGTTTGAGTTGTCGGAATTTTATATTTAATTATTAGTATCTTATTTCGTTTTCAAGCCAAAATCTTATTTATTTTGCATTGACATAACCCTTCAGAATTTTAAAACATTATATCTACCGTTAAACATGAAAAAAAAAATACATGTCGAACATTGACTCAAACCTCACATTCAAAATCCGCGAACAAAATTAAGTTATCACTCCATTTGCATCGTTCAAACATAATGAAGCCATTTCAAAGCAAGAATTACGCATACAAATAAAACAATAAAAAGGAAAAAGATATAAAAAATGGTCAGACAGTCGAGAAATCACAATCTAAAAAACCGGCAACGACTTAACGAAAGCTTTCGACATTGTCGAGCACGCCACTCCGAACCACTCTGAAGAAAATCTAATTTTCTCCTTAGACCCACTCCCTGTTATAACATCGTAAAATTCATACCAGCACAGAGTTTTCGCACTTATGCATATTAAATAGAAGATCCAAAATGGTATGCCTCAGGGAGATCTACTAGGGACGCTACTTTGCTTTATGCTTTTGGTCTTTAATCTACCGCAATCTGCTTACTACGACAGGGGGACGGGGGCGGGCAGACATCTTTAATAGCTCATTCGGGGCTCTATGCAAATAATTTGAGAGGGGCGGGGGGGATGAAATCATACGGGCTTTGTCTGAAGCGGGTAACGAACCGAAACACGACTGTGATGCTACTGAAAGCACTCAGTACTTCAAACGGGATTGTAGGCTTATTTGCGGGTATAAATATTAAACTGTCTGAGAGGGAGTGGGGACATATTTTAGCGTGGTTATGCGTATAAACTCGTTACGTTGCGTGCGAGGGGCGTATTACGCGGGTATATAATTTAACGCATCCTTTCGAAGGCGTGGCGTTTGGTGGCAAGCGTAAACTCTTGACAGATTTTACCTTGAAAGTTTATATTGGGATAAAAATCGAAGAGTCTCATTACATTGTGAAGACATTTCAAAAGGATTATAACTATTGATCATGATTCAATCTCACCGACACTCACCATAGGTTGCGATTAATGTCAAATCCGTGTTTACTTACTGTCAAAAAATATTTTATCAAAGTTTCAAGGATTTTGGTTGCTAGTGCATAGATATGATTGGTTTCATCGCGGTCGAATCAGCTGGCCCGTATACAATACGAACCTTTTAATGGACTCAGGTCGGGATAATTCTAACATACCTCTTAATTTTGTTTATTGATGTCCATAATAAAGGCTAATTTGGGCTTATCTACGGGCATGAATTTAGTCTGTTTCTTCGTATTCTTTTATGTCTCAGAAGGTGAGAAAACTTACGTGTGCGGGATCATGCCCATTTTCGAAATGATTATTTTAAATGTTTTACTGTCTATACTGAACCATGTTTTCTTTCTTTTCTTAATATGTTCAAATACGTCGTATCCTTTTAAAAAAACGTCGTATCCTTTGGTTTTTATTTAATGTACTGTAATGTTTAAACTAATCACAATCCTTTTTACTGAGCCCACTGCACGACTATGAGTGACGTCTGAGTGACGAAAACATTTAGTTCACAAACTACCAAGGTCATTAAGAAGTAGGAATATCTTGGAAGGGTTTACTTTACGACAGTAGTGCCCGTCTGCACTAAACTTCGTCCTAATCCCGATCCTAAGTCGATGCTTAAGTCTGTACAGTCCGTTCGCAGTTGGTTTATCTCTGACGTATGTTTTCTCTATATTGGCCCTACCGTCCAGTTTCCCTGAAAGTTTGCATAAAAATTTTAAATAGCCTTCTTTATTCTATTACAACAAGGTAAACTAAATGGCTTTAAATTTTCCTAATATTTTAAAAAAGAACGAAATATTACGCTCAAATATGAAATAATTATAGTAGACGCTAACGCTAGTTTAAAAAATGATGTTTATTTTATTAATATTTTACCAAGTCTATAAAAAAATAAAAACATAAAACATCGTCTCAAAAACTAAAATTCCTTTCCCCTTCACTATTTGGTATATTGACGAAATCTTACCTACACAAGTTCCCATAATAAATTATTTAACATGACCTTCTATATTGATTGCAGGCACAACGACCCTGGCTAGTGAGTACGCGTATGCCGCGCCGTACTCGCAATACTCGGCGTACGGTGGCCCCTACACGCATTCTACGGCCACGGGGCTGCTAACTAAGTGGTAAGTTATCTTATTATTAATTAGTCATCATCTTCATTAAGTTGAAATTTGCCGAAATTTGAAAATTTCACGACGCTGAAGAACTTACATGCAGAACTTTCTACCCCTCCAAGCTTTCTTTGTAATAAATGCATCCCAAGTTCTTTAGTAGCTTTCTTCTTTCGTTACTTGCGATTTAAAATCAATAGTAATTATGAATATCTCTGTATTTCAGCATGATGTTGGTATTAACTAATGTCAGATGTCAGATACAACACTGATATTTAATGAAACAATATACAGGATTAATTTTAATTAGCGCATCACCTCTTGCAGGCAGCTTGTCCACATCAATCCAACAACATTTGTTCTACCTTAATTTTAGTTTTCCCATACAAAACATATTTAGGGCCTCTGTATAGAGGCGTAACGCTATTAACTCTGAGCTTAGGTATGCCACGCACCTTGCGCAGTAAAATATCGTTTCAAAATAGGTACTTCTTACAAAATATAGAGTAAGGAGAATTTTGTTTTTGTTTTTATTTTTTGTGTTATTTATCAAGATTTGTAAATCATAGAACATGTTGTTGGGATTGATGTGGAGAGGCAGCCCTCATGAAGTGATGCGTTAATTAAAATTCACCTTGTATAAATAAAAATAAACTCATAAGTTAAAGGTTTTTAGTTAAACTAACAATAAATTTTTACTTATATCTGATAAAACACCGCAAGCTTATAATGAATTTTGGTAAAATAAACTTGGTACAAAAGAAATGATCGTAAGGTCTTACAAAAACTAATTTCATTCAACTTTTATGTTCAAAAGATCTATTAACAGCTTTATATCATCAAGAAGTTACATACAAATATTTGTGCAGCTAATTTACATGGCTACAAGTAGAACCATCAGTTTAAAAATATAATGGAATATTGATGCGACGTGAACTGAAGTTGCGCGTTTCTCAAATTCTTGGTTTTAACACATTTTACACACAATAAAAACGTCTCATTTTTAACTTTTAATTAATTTTTAATTCTATAAACAAAAAATAATATAAATTCTAATTAAAAGTAAGTTCAGGTCATAAATATTAAACATAACAGAGTTTGGAATTTCCATGCAGGAAAATTGTTTTCTCAATGTTATTTTTATTCGTATTCGCTTCTTATTACATAAAATTAATCGTTTTATTATATTTTACAATTAGAATTAAAAACCAACTAATTATGAATTTTACAAATATGCCGATTGCATTTTAATAAACGACCTTAATTAATTCATCATATAAAACCTTGTAAACCTCCAGAGACCTTACAGAAGCCTTTGACCGCACTCTCATTTCACTTCCTATATTTTAGTACCTTTAAAACGTATGGCCGTTTAACAGCCACCAGTAAACAAATGGAGGTGTGTGCTAAAATAAATCTATGGCGTTTTATCACTCCTCAGCGTTGGTCGACCGCGTTTTACAGGTGTACCTCAGGGAGGTATTTTAGCACCTGCGTTTCGTAATCCGTTTTCATTTCGATTTATACGATTGAACAATTTTTTGACTTGTTTATTGTCTAAATATAAATTTATGTGTTGAGTATTATTTAATTTGTTAAAATTTAAGTACGATATAGTTTTCATGTAATGTTTCCCCTTATTGTGCAATATTATCTTTATTTCATAAATTTTTCTGATAACTTAGTATGAATATGAAAAAATATCCCGATATAATGCATTAAATGCCAAGTATGTACATGATTGTTGAATAAAATACGGTTAATTTTATACGAATTTACTCCTTTTGGTATATCTAACATGCATGGTATATCAACAATAAATACTTTTAGTTAGAACTATAGTATATCGTCTAGCTTTTGATGCTATATCGCAAGTATAATAAAATGAACTACCTAACTTTTTAAAAAATGTATAGCAAATTGTGAACTCACCCACATATGTTAAAGTAAACATTTTATCGTTTCTATAAATAAAAAATACCTACTAAGACAGACTGTCTGATCAACTATCATGAAAAGAGAATTCCCAGTTCTGAAGTACATCAAAGCCTGTGTGCTTCAAATTCAATTGCATAGCTTTAGACCCAAATAAAAACAGACACTTCAAATTTGAACCATGTCTGTTGTACCGTAAGATATAAATTTGTATTTAAAATGTGGATAGAAACATCAAGTTTGGATAACTTCAAATTTGAACCGTGTTTGATAAGGCGTAAGATTTATATTTGTGTTTATAATGCGGATAGAGAGATCAACTTAGACATCTAGAGGATTGGGAATGTCATTGATTTTGTATCCTGTGTCAATAAGTAAGAAGATGAAATATTTTATACGAATACATATAAATAAATAATGTTTGGCCGGGTTATCTTCTTTTTAAAGCAAAAGTTTAAGAAATAAATACATGACACATTAACGTAGTATGCTTATATTTCATTTAGAACGTATTATGCTTTATATATGTATACCATGTTTTTTAATTTAGTTTGAGATCTCAATATTTTAACGCTGTTGCAAGCACCATAATCACGACGGAACATAAAAATACATTAAAAAATTAACAAAACATGAAAACCCCTTTTTTCTTGACTACTTCAAATATCTTCAAATCATGTTAGTTTTAAACCCTATGACTTAGTTCGAGTTAAGATACCAATTGTTTTTTATTTGTCTATATTATTATTATTAAATTAAAACAAAATCTCGATCCAAAATATTTTAACATAGAATCCCATCAATCTTAAATATGAATTGACAAAAACACAATTGACAATACAGCAATGAATTTTCGCACATTTGTCCTTCGCTCCCTTTGTCCCCAAGGATATTAGACAAAGGGACATCACTACTCTCTAGGGAAAGGGCATAACTTACAAAGCATTAAATTTAAGTGATTCTGCTAAGGATACTTTTAAAGTTGTCTAGAGCTCAATTTGGAGGGAATCAATATGTTAGGATTGGAGAATTGTTTTGGTCCCTCTTTAGGGATGACAGTAAAATCTATTTGTTTGTGAATTTATTTTAAAAAGTCACAGTTTCAGTAGAGCATCTAAACGACTACAGATTTTTCTTGCTAATTCATGCAAAATAACAAAACATAACACTGATAAAATGAAGGTTAAGGGTTTGTAGTTAGCCTAATCTCGAAATGTACCAGTCGTTTTTTTCTATATAAAGTAAGGATAAGAAGTTTGTCTTTCATTTGGAGAGAAACCTATTCACTCGATACTTAAAAGTAACAGAACTATAGTGGTCAGGAAAACAGATGCAGGCAGGAAAACAATTTAAATTCGATATTCCAGATCATGATGTAAGTTATATTATATCTGAAAGTAGAAAAAACGTTAATTTCTTTCTAAATTTCATCTCGTATTTTGAAATCTTACTCAGAATTAGGTAATGTAGATTTTTTATTGCACAGCTTCTATAAAAAATGCATTGACTATCATCGGATACTACGCGAGTATGACAAGACTAACGGATCTAAAATTTTAATACGTGTAAATTTATATCTTTATCTATACTTTGATTGCTTAAACACATGATTCAATGATTTTAACTGGAAAGTTATTTTTTTCGAAAACACGTCCAGCAAAATACCTTTTCTCAAATTACCACGTAGTTACGAAATCCATATGCCTAAAAATAACTTTAATACAATATTGACATTATTGTTCAAAGTTTATTTGATCAAAATTTACAAAGCATTTAACTTTTTTTATCGATATTTAAAATAATTTCAATAGAGACCTGCAGGGCTAACATGCAACCATCGATAAATAGTCGAATCGACAAGAAAAATATTATTTTGTTATTTTATCCTATTATGTAAATATGCGCACCATAATAGATAGAATTACTCAATTTGATATCATGATTAAGACCACAGAACCAAATATGTCATAATCTTAATAAATTACATACACTAAATACCATATCCTAAGAAAATATCGATAAAAGGCCCGATTTATCGTTGTCGACGGTAACATGCTAGCCCCGCTGAGCGGTGTTTATGCTCGCAAATTCTGTCCAATGCTACATTCACGTTTTCATTCGCAATCTATATAGAAGGCATTGAATGTAGTTTTTTAAAGTATATTTCTTTTGTTACAGATATCAGCACCAGCGTACGACTTGTCAACAATAGTTGTCGGCCGACACAACGAACATATAACAGTGAAAATGGACACTAAAACTATTAAATAAGTGACAAATACAAAAATTAATACAACTATTTTAGTTGAAACCCCAATTCCTTCAATAGTTGTAGAAAAAGAATTATTATAGAAATGTACAATCAGTGTTTATTAATTTGTATAAGAACAGTGATTACAATTACTTTTTTAAAGCTAGTTCTAATTTTATGTGATTTGTAACTTCGTCTAAATGAAATTATGTGTAATGATTATTCCTGAAGAAAATCAATTTTATTAATTTCGCTCTTGAATGTACAGATAAATAAGGCATTTTCTTAGCTTTTTTGATTCAAATAGTTTTTTTAATATAGTTTTTATTTATACTCATTAGGTAATAAAGTTTTGTACTTAATGAGATAGCCAAAGTATTATTGCTTTGTAACTTGTAAATATGTAATACAGTGGATCATTGTATAAGTATTAAATTAAAACCTTAGATCGGTATAAGTACTCTTTATTTTCATTCCAGATATAAGAAAGTTTATTTGTTACTTTAATTTTGACTACAAATATAAAATTAAGTGAACGGAACTGTATGTGTTTGGACGGCAAAATAAAAAAGCATAATTTTATTTCTTCAAAATACAGTTTCTACTAAATGAATTGATAAAACGCTGTGAAAAGCACAAACTGAATATAAATTGTCTGTGACAATTATGTATATTTAAGAAGTCTTATTTATTTTATTTTACTTTAGACAATAAATAGTAAAATGCTCCAAAATTTGCCTCAGATTGTAAAACAAGTCAATGCGTTAGCTTAATTTGAAATTACTATGAGATTACTTAATTTTTATACTTTTTTTAAATGCAAAATATTAGTTTAGTTTCTAGGTAGTGTGATTTTTATACTTTATTATTACATTTCTATATATAAAAGAAACGCATGAAATGATTTATTTAATATCAAATACTGTAATTATCAGTTCACAAATTATTGTAATAAATTTTGTTCGATTATGTTCAAAAATATTGTTTAAGTATAAAATTTTTAATATAATTTATATTATTTTTAACAGATTAAGTTAAATCTTATCGTTTCCGTCCATTACTGGTTATTGTTTAAAACAATGTGATTTGTATTTAATTTTTTTGTAAATATATTTTTTTAAGGTCAAAGATCTTTATGTCCCGTTTATCAAGTAACATACAGTTTAGAAAGACGCCAAAGACATTTTAAAATAAAAGTCTTAACCCCAGTGGATGCCTAGTAGATACCGTGTTGTATTAGTTGTTGTTTAAATAATGGAATAATGTTTATTTATTTATTTTCACAAATTCCACAGCCCTTAAAGTTATATACAATGAAATTAAAAGTAACACTTACAGCCAATTATGGAATTATATTTTTTATGCCAAATGCTATCGAATTTTCTTTCATTTGTCAAAGTATTAAACAACATGAATTGATATTCTAGTAAAACAATTGTTAGTACAGATATGCATGTACATAAAACTCTGGAATAATTTGTAAAACAAATCAAACAATTAAGTACGATATATAAGGATAGTTTAGTATCAGCAATGTTCAACAGCAATTTATGTTATACATATAAACATTTTACACCCATTTATCCTTAAGTTTTTATGGTGATCAGTTGAGTAAATTAATAAATTTGTATATTTTCAAAATACCATATATTTGATTAATTTTGGATACAGATATAAGTAATAATAATATATTATGTTCTTTTATTAAACACAACTTTATTAATATCCATACACTTACCTACTTTTTACCAAAGTAGTTATATTTTTATAGATAAATATTATTCCATTATTAAATAACAGCTTGTATACATAATATTAATTCTTTTTTAAGCAATTATTTGTGCAGCCAAAGACCCTTTTTGTAAATTCTTTCTTTTTAAACTTAGTGATTTTGCGATTTCTGTTAAATGATACTTAAGCAAAACAATATCTGTTTTATTATAAAAATGAAAAATGCATTGATTTACTATCGTTTTCAATTGTAATAATGAAATCATTTGTTAATTTATGAAAATATTGTATAGTATGTGAATGTACTCTGTAATACGGAGTTTAATTTTATGTATTTTTATTTTTCAAGAGCATATCGTTTAAGATGATACTCGGTCGTCGTCGTTATCTTAATAGATGGAATTTAAAATAAAATAAAATTGTTTAATTTGTAATAAGTACTTATTTGTAAGTCCAACGCACCAGTACGGAATAAAGGCATAATGAATTTACATATTTTTTTATTTTTATTTCTCATTTACCCATTAAATAACGGACTCCACAATGGGATAATTATTTAAAAAAAAATTCAAAAAGTTTTATGCATCTTAGGAATTTCACAAATACTTGATGAAGTCAGTCATCACATACTTCGGCTTTAACTAGTTGTTGATAGTTGTTAAATAAGATATTACAGTAGACCAAGAGACAAAAAAGCCGGCGGAAAAAACTCTTGGCACTCTTTTTCAGCAAACATTATACCAATTAATACAAATACAAATATTGATCATGACATGAAGAAAAAAAACAATGTCATGCCACAACCAAATTACTTACATAGTAGGTGCATTGAGCTATGGTTGCACAATACGAACATGACAAACTGGGACCAGAGTATTTAAACAAGAATGGAATAAAATAGTCATAGTATCATTAGCAAAACGACCTGGCACCGCTAGCAGCACCCGTTCACGAGTTAACGCAAGCACCAGCCATCACCCTCCTCAACCATATTTTAGGGAAGAGGGTGACCCGATACCCGACGCTACCACTAGCCATGCCGCCTGAGGGAGCATGACGTTCTTGCTGTTTTCTTGACAAGAAAATAAGTGAGTGGGACAGTCACCAGTATGTCATATGTATACTGCACAGCCAAGCCGTAAACAAAATTATTAAGTAATTAGAAACTTTTAGAAATATCCTGTTGTGCTTAATCCCGTGCCTTTTTATCATCTAAGTTATCTTTAGTTTTATTATAAGCTTCTCAAGATCGAGTTTTTAATGATTGATTTAAATTTATTGAATGACAGGGATTGAATTGACTTTGGAATTTTGTTATATATACGTATTAACATTCCAATAAATGATTTGCTGCTTTTAGCCAGCCTTAGTTTGGGAAACGCTTACTGATGGTCGTTCCTAGTCCTTACAGAGTAATTTGTATCATGATAATCTGTCCTAGTTTTAAATTAATTACTATTCTTATTTATTTATTTATTTAGGTATACACAACAGGTTACAATTAGGCATAGACAAAAAAGAATGAAAACAAAGGTATTAATAGTATATTATGTAACAAGTGAGCGAAGTTGCTAATTACAGTCGAGGCTGTGATTTGAGCCCGCGCCGCAGGCGAGAGCTTAATAATGAGCCGAGACCGTAATTAGCAACGCTCACGAGTTACATACGACGTTTTTCAACACACTTGTGAGTAAAAGACAGACATACGTGGTCATAAAATAACAAACACACTTAATAACAAAGCTGTGAATTGTGATTGAAAAATGGCGCCGAACCTCGCGCATGCGCGTAGGTTTTTTTTCTGCCAAATGTGTCAATGTCTGTATAGCATATACAGCCTATTTTAAGTGAAAATGTTTAATTTGGAGTGGTAAATGCAAATATTTTAAAGTTTTATAACAAATTATTGTAAATTGTGAACAATTTGTTTGATATACATATTTGTTTTACTAATATAAGGCGCAAACATTTAAAAATGTATATGGATTTGAAGTGGTATAAAACCTCTTTGTTGTTTCTGAAAATATTTAATGTATAACCCGGATCAATAAAATATGCTCTGTTTACTCGCATGTAATTTGCACAAAGGTACAATTCAACTTTGTAGGATTCATTATATTATGCACTAGGGTATAATATATTATTGCACGCGTGACTTATAGCCCAGTTTATAGTTCTAAATTCAATAGAATAAGGCTCACTTTACGAGCAAGTGTGTTGAAAACTAAATTATAACCCAACAGGGTGTACACACATATGTCCATAAAATCGTGTAACAAAGACAAAAAAATACATACACACAAATTGGGAACCTCCTCCTTTTGGATGTCAGTTAATATCACCTTCGATACCTGGATATTTGTCGGCAGATGGGCAAGGCAGACCCTGATGGGATTCTACACCAAGCGGGTGTCACACAGTGTCGGGTGTCCTCTAACCACATGCTTATCCAGGGCTAATCTGAGCCTAATCAGGGCTAATCTGAGCCTGAACGAATGATTGAATTTTATTCCTTAACCCAAAAGATTTTTTTATAATTATGCTGCAAGATTTCCGACTAGTGCCTCTGATATAAAGTACCTAAGTATAAGAGAAAAATCAGCACACACCATACAGGGTGATCCAACTATAATGCAGGATGTAAATTGTAATTTTTCGCTTGGTGGTAGGATCCCTTCTGGGTCCGCCTGGCTAGCGACCACCCTTTATATAAAGTCTGCCGCCAAATGTTACCGCTCCGGCGGTAATGTGTTCCGGCAATATTGTATAAAGAGCCAGTTCCTTCCTAAACCCGTGTGCTTTCAACTTCGACCTCATCGTCACTTACCATCAGGTGAGATTGAGGTCAAACGCGGGTTTAGTCAATTATAAAAAAAAAAAAAATAAAAAAAAAAAAAAAAATATTGTCTTAAGTTTTCGCGATTCATACTATGACTCAGTCGCTCGTGACCACGGGGTCTGCAAAGACACCGAAACGTCGATTTAAAATTTGAAATGTGAATATACGCGATAAATCCTTTAAAAAGGTGTTTTATTTAATGTTTTTCATGATAGCAGGTTCATGATGATTTGAAACCGTCTTTCGTAAAAAAATAAACATAATTTATTATTATTATTATTATTTATTATTTTTTATTATTTACACTCTCTTTAAATAACCACACGTGTGATACAATCAGCGCCATCTAGTAACTGTAGTAGGAAACTGCCCGTTAATGTACTGTGTTGTATGGAAGCCCCTTATATTTTTTTAGAAAACAGTTTGGACCTAATGAAATGGTGCACAAAAGGAACTTAAGCCTTAGAAAAAATAAAATCTGGTTAAATAAGTCGCTTTTTAAGCGGACTCATTGTATTTCGCTCGAACGAAAGAAACTGACCTGTGTTGTGGTCTGAAAGGCCGAGATTATGTAGAAGTCCTTTAGCATTAGGAATATTACTTAGTATTTGATCGATACACGCCTTTTCACGTGTGGGTTCCGGGATATGTAACTTAAAATTAAACTGATGGGCTATTTTTTTAGCTGTTGCCCGCGACTTCGTCCGCGTGAATACTGGCTATCGGAGTTGGATATATAATACATAAGTATTATGATATCCTCCTTGAAGTTCAAACTTACACTATTCTAAATTTTAGTCAAGATCGATTCATTAGTTTAGCTGTGAAAGCGTTACTTATAGATAAACAGACAGAGTTACTTCAAAAACTGTCACGACCGAACTGTGATCCGCAGTTTCACCTAGATTTTGTGAAAAATACCTTAGAATGGCACTCTGGGCCTAAAGTAATGGGGGTAGGTATAAGGGTAGGTTTATAGGAAGGCAGGTATATTACATAGATGGTGCCCGCGACTTCATCTGTATTGAATTAGTATTTTGAGTAGGTTTTTTTTCTTCTCCAAGGTCCTACCTGTCTTTAATAACAAAAATAAAAATGAAGAATCTTCGCCGGTATAATAATTTTAACTCCTAGCCACAAACTACTGTGCCACAAACGTAACTATAATCTATAACATAACAAAGGCACATTGCGTTTTATATAAGCAAATCCCTAGTGCCTGATTTTTTTCAAGTCGAACAATATCTTAATTAATCATAGCTTATAATATGTTACTCTAGGTAAAGCTATATTACTGTAAAGTTAAATAAATATCCATTCTATAGTTTTTGCATGGAAGAGAAGCAAGTTCTACCTACGTATTCTATCTTCACAGAGACTTCACAGAAACGATCATGAAATAAAGAAAACCTTAAGGATTTTGAGATCCATTATTTTAAGTTAAACTTTATACAAAATTTATCTCTGAATGTTCTATACCTACGTTAAATCGCGCCAGAAGCTTTATCAATGAGTTAGCCCTATCAAGATATCAAACTTTTTTAATACATACCAACCATCTTTCGGATTTATTATTTACTAATTTGAGATATCCAAATAGAATTATACCCAGAAATATGTACAACTTACAACAGAAAAAGAAATGAAAATAAAGCTGAAACGCCTGTGCAATGCTATCTACCTATACCTACTTCGCTTAAAAATAAATACCTATAACTACAATAATTAATAAAAGTACCTAAGCTTTTACCTAAAAAATACAAAAAAAAACTGAACATATATTAGCCAAAATTTGGAATTTGACCGAATATTTAAACAAAACAACTAATACCTATTTTATAAAATAACAACGAAAGAAATTCAAATAAACTATTTAAAGACTAAAAGTCGCGCTGATAAGCACGGCTTATAATATCAATTATTGTCTGTCAATAAAGTCGAACGCTCTGAACGCATCAACAGCCAAATATTGAATGAATTATAAAGCTTGCGCCCGCCCTCCCGCCTTTTTATACCCTACCGCCGCGAGCCGCGTGGAGTGCGGCAACCGTTACGCAAAAATAATCCTTATATCATTCAGTATTCACGCGCGATGGGTTATTAGCGTATTTTATGTATAAGTTTGGTGTTTTTTTGCCGATTTCTATGATTATTTTTTTATTTGAATAGGTAATAATGTTATTTTTTTTTAATTAGGGATGAGTGAGAGTATTATAAACGTAAGAGTAAACAAATATAATCAGAAAGCTCAAAACTGCTAAGCTATCGGGATTTACACGTGTTATTGTGAGTCAACCATAAAATATAGACATATACTTTTATGGGATATTTTTATATAATTTTATGAAGAATATTTCTGTCGTACATGATTTCTATGTAGCTTTAACCATTAAGGCTGCACACGCGACGGAAGCTTAAAAAATGAAGTAATTTCTCCTGTTTTCCCAACATTTCCCTTCACTGCTCTGCTCCTGTTAATTGTAGCGTGATAATAAGTATACTATAACCTGCCTAGGAGTATGAAGAATAATTTTACCAAGTTTCGTTAAAATCCGTCGAGTAGTTTTTGTTTCTATAAGGAACATACAGACAGACAGACAGACAAAAATTTTACTGATTGCATTTTTGTCATCAGTATCGATCACTAATCACCCCCTGATAGTTATTTTGAAAATATATTTCATGTACAGAATTGACCTCCCTACAGATTTATTATAAGTATATATATATAGAGTATAGATAGATATAGAAGATAGAAGATATAGATAGATAGATAGATATAGATATAGAATAGATAGATAGAAGAAGATAGATTAATGTTAAAATCATACATACATACATAATTTTACGCCTGTATCCCGTATGGGGTAGGCAGAACACCAGAGGTAATAAAACCATCTGATGTCACGTTTGACAAATTTGGAGGCATTATAATAGTGGAGAGAGACTATTGCAGTGACAAGGGGTCAGCCTATCGCCCACAAAAAAGCCTCCCATAACACCTCGGTCTCTTAACAGACTTTTACAGTATGCCCGGGAGCGTATCTACCATTAGAGTGAAAGTGCAAACTGAACTGGCTTAGCTTTTGTATGACAAAAACTTGCCGAAACCCTAATCTATTCTAATACAGAAATTGACCGAAGTCGTGTAGACTTTGAGAGATAACTTCAATTGAACATCTCAGCAACAAAAGCTATCCCATTTGATATCGATATTTACCGATCGTTGGCTTCAATTTGATACTTACATGGCAATTGTTCTAATTTTCAAAGATAGAAATAAAATGTGCATGCATTATGACCATCGTTATTTTGATGACTTAACGTTTGACTTTTGACCATGTTGGGATTGTCCAGGGTTGACTATAATAGCTGACCAGGTTTATGGCGCTTCGCCGGCCGCTCCCGCGGCCCCGCTCGCTTCGCACGCTCGGCTCGCGCACGTGTATAACTATATGGAACCTAGCATGCTCCTCCTCGCTGCGCTCGTCGTCGCACCTAACCGTACTGTTTCTGCCTTCCGGTGCGGGAGCCCTTCTCGTAGCTTATCTCTTTCATCGCAATGTATATCAAACAAAGATATACCTACTTTTCATCTTGAAAAAAGCTTATCTATTTGAGTGAATATGTATTATACAGTACTAGGTTTTGTCATTGCATTTCTTTGAAAATTACAAGAGCAAAAGCTAATCCATTTCAGTAATTTTTTTTACTGAGTTCGATTAGGTATTGTCAAGTAATATGCATAAACAAAAGCTCCTCTATTAGAGTCTGACTCGTGACTCAAATAGTATAGCCTTTGTATATTCGCTGCCCGGGAAGAGAAGCAGCTGGCACATTCTATGTTTTTCTTTGTCATCTGTAATGATAATCTTATGCTTAGTTTTTTGCCGAAGATTTTCCATTAAAGTCTCTAATTTATTTAAGAAGCAGTTTCGTCAGCTTCGTCAAACAAGAAACAAGAAATTTATTCTTTCTTGGTAAGATTTATTTCTTGATCTGTAGTCGTTTATTACAGACTAGCTGCTGCCCGCGACGTCGTCTGCGTGAACGCTATGTAGCACCAAACGCACCTACGATTATAACACTGCTAGCGTGATAATATGTAGCCTATATGTTGACCCGACTTCTTAACTATCTTCATGCCAAATTTGAAGTAAATCCATGCAGTAATTTTTGAGTTTATCCCGGAAAGACAAAGAGACAAACAGACAAACAGACAAACAGACAAAAATTCTAAAAACTATATTTTTTGTTTCTGTTTCGATTGTAGATCATACCCCAAGTATTCTTTTAAAAAAATATTCAATGTACAGTTTTGACTTTCCTACCATTTTATTATATGTATAGATTATACTTGAATTTTGTTCAAATAGTAGAATTTAAATTTTTTTATCTATGAAACATATAAAAAAAAATGTTTATTTTTTAAAGTAAACCCGCACACTTTTTTATCTGCTTTTAAAATATTTAAAACTATTTTAGCAGGACCCTATATACCTCTTAAGAACTGTGTGAATTCAGTGAAATAAGTAAGCCTTGTCTTGAAGTCTTCGCTTTTTTTGTATTTAAGATTAATTTTAGATATTTAAATTTCTAGCAAGTTTAATTTAACTGTAGTGTGCAAGTCAAATAAACTGCCTATACATAAAGGCACTATAAAGTATTTTATGGAAACAATATTCAAACTTCTTGGACACAACCCGTGACTGTTACAAAAATAAAAGCAAAAATGTCATTAATTTTTCTGACACGTCAAACCACAAATAGTCTGTAAAATCCAGTGTCACTGCAAGATTAATTTTTAAAACAATGTAGAAATCAAAATGAGCAGTAAAATCAAAACCTAATTCATAACCAGATTCATGGATCAAAAACAAACAAACGACGCACCTGTAATTGATCAATGCTCCACAGGCTCCACAGAACAGACAGATAGTCCCGTCGAAAAAGAAGGAAGTAATATTCCGGAAGGCCAACAAAAAATAGACCCTTGTGTGCTTACCGTTCAGGAAATCAAGGGAGAAGTCAAAAAAGCCCCGTCAGCAGCACTTGTTATTGGACCGAAAGAGAAAGGTGCCAAGAAACAAGAATCAGGCCCTTGTCCCCCTATGGTCATAAGCTCCGCAATCAGTTGCGCTAGGACCCAGAAACCTTGCTGAAGATTAGAAGTCTCAAACTCAAAATGGACAGGAAGAATAATTCAAAGAAACATAAAAATGAAGCCAGTCACAGCGTGGACAAACGCAAGCGCAGAAACAAAGAGGCACCTAAAGAAGACGAAGCGGATGTAACTATAAAAAAATCCGTGTCTTTTGTAGATCGCCTGAAAAGAGGAAAAGAAAGGAATGTGTCAAAGTCAAGAAAAAATGTCCAAAAACGAACTTCTAGATGAAATAACTATAGAAATAATTAATTGAAATAAACATATCTGAACTAATTTATTTATTCAATTTTGGTCTATGTTGTTTAGATAAATAAATGCATGTTAAATTAAATTTTTGATTGATTTATTTATTTTTGGAAAACTTATGATAGTTAGATTTTCGATATGTACGTAACAGGCTGGCATCTAGTTCTGCAAGTAATAATTGCAAGGCGTTTCGCGCAGGTGTTTTGCTGTGCGAGCTGAATTCCACCGTATCGCGTCGTAGCAAGACTCAAATTTATTTAGATCTTCCCCCGGTACTATTACTTATTCTGTGGTGTTGCTTACAAAAAACCTGCGAGAAACGTATTGCAACAACTTCAGAGGACTAGATATTTGGCACGCATGATCCAAAACAGATTTGTTAACTAGGTATCTGTTGTGTTGTTGTTTCATCATTATCAACATCATCATCACAACTCTTTGTAATGAGCCCACTGCAGGTCTATGAGGCTCTCCCCTGGGTGACGAGGAGGTTTAGGCCATAATCCACCAAGCTATGCCAGCCCAGTGGATGTCAGAATTTTCAGGGTGCCGAAATGGTTTCTGATAAACCCTAACGACTACTGTATACAAGTATAAAGCACCCGGGACCGACTCCTTAACGTGCCCTCCGAAGCACAGAAGTCGCCGTGAGAAATGTATTGTCGGCGGTCAACCTGTGATCGTTGATAATCGTATGATAAATATAGTAACCACGGCGCCACGACGCCCTCTACAACGACGTGTTGTTGTTTATTTGTTTATAATTATAACTAGCTGTGAGTTTGCATAAAATGTTTGAAATAAAACTTAAAAAATATTTTCATTATATGTGGCCAAACTAAATAAAGTTTATCATCAACAGCCAGTAGACGTTCACTGCAGCACATAGGCTTCCCCAAAGTTCTCCAGGTCGCTTGCTCCTGCGCCGCCCTCATCTAGTGTTTACCGGCGACTTTGATCAGATCGTCGCTCCACCTACGTTGCGTCTCCCAGTACGTGGCCGCCACTCGAGAACTTTTCTGCCCCAACGGCCATCTCTCTCTAGCTTTGCAATCCTTCTGGCTATGTCGGTGACTTTGGTTCGCCTGCGCATCTCCCCATTCTTGATTCGATCCCGCAGTGAAACTTCGAGCATAGCCCTTACCATTGCCCAGTGAGCGACTTTAAGCTTGTTTATAAGGCCCATAAAAAGCGATAAAGTTTTTGTTATAAGAATACTCCTGAATAAAATATTATGTAAAAGGGCAAGGTAAACCAAACATAATATAGAAATTAGCTGATGGGTAAGTGGATGCTTAGCGAGCAAGTGGAACGTATTGAGTTTTTTACCAATGATGTGTAGAGTAGCGGTGCAAGTACCTTAAGTTCACTAAAGTCCATACAAAAGTCCATTATGGAGTTTAGTGGACTTTCATGTTCACTGTAATACCCTCCATAGATTTTTACGAGGAATGGATATTTTAGGATACCTATGCAAGTTTTCAAAATTCCGATAAACTTATGTTAAAAATTTGATACACAAGATATTAATTTATAGTATATTATGTAACAAGTGAGCGAAGTTGCTAATTACAGTCGAGGCTGTGATTTGAGCCCGAGCCGCAGGCGAGGGCTTAATAATGAGCCGAGACTGTAATTAGCAACGCTCACGAGTTACATACGACGTTTTTCAACACACTTGTGAGTAAAAGACAGACATACGTGGTCATAAAATAACAAACACACTTAATAACAAAGCTGTGAATTGTGATTGAAAAATGGCGCCGAACCTCGCGCATGCGCGTAGGTTTTTTTTTTCTGCCAAATGTGTCAATGTCTCTATAGCATATACAGCCTATTTTACGTGAAAATGTTTAATTTGGAGTGGTAAATGCAAATATTTTAATGTTTTATAACAAATTATTGTATATTGTAAACAATTTGTTTGATATACATATTTGTTTTACTAATATAAGGCGCAAACATTTAAAAATGTATATGGATTTGAAGTGGTATAAAACCTCTTTGTTGTTTCTGAAAATATTTAATGTATAACCCGGATCAATAAAATATGCTCTGTTTACTCGCATGTAATTTGCACAAAGGTACAATTCAACTTTGTAGGATTCATTATCTTATGCACTAGGGTATAATATATTAAGCACGCGTGACTTAAAGCCCAGTTTATAGTTCTTAATTCAATAGAATAAGGCTCACTTTACGAGCAAGTGTGTTGAAAACAATTATTTTATTTTCCTCTTAGATCCCATGGTGTGATTCTCACATCTTTCTGCTCCCCTGGTTGGTACTTAGATACTTGTCTTTTACTCATATCTATGTGTCAACTTATTGATATAAGTTTAATCGATTTTTTAGAATTAGAATATCTTGCAAGATCCATCCTTCTTAAAAATCTATTGAGGGTTTTAAAGTGGACTTAAAAATCATCTAAAATCCATGATGGAAATTATCAATGGATTTAAGTGGCCTAAAGGCGCAAGAATTCGTGACCAAGTGGAACGTACGTATTAAATTTTACCACCAGAGATTTATGAGACAGATGAGTGGTGCAAGGATCAGTAGCGTGAAAGCTTGAACCATGTTCTTTAACAAGGTACTACTAGTTGTAACAAACATATTACTGAACGCAGAACTGATAGTTTAGTATCTCGCAACACATCTTTCTCCCACATGAAAACCTCTTAAAATATTTTTTGAATTCCTATTAATTTGTCTGATATTGAACAAATATTTTCGACTTTTTAAAATTTTACAATAGCCTTAGTCCACAGGTACAATTTAAATTTATTAAGGCTTTGATGATTTTCGAGCAAACAAATTATCGATGAAGTGTATAACGTCGAGGTAGATACCCGTCTATACAAGATGTAGAAAGAGACCTATTGATTTAGCTAGGTACCCACTGATCTTTTCCATTGAATAAACGTAGATCATGTTCGATACCAAGAGACTTTCGATATCGAGATCGAGCATCGAGCTATCATCATTCGAACTTGACTGCAAAACCCGTACAAAACCCATCCAAAATAAGACGGATATATTTTTTAAACAGTTCAATAAAACCTGAAATGAAACATATAAACAATGAAGTATTATTAACATTTGTCATTGTCAGACATCGTATTGATAAGATGATTTCATTTGTTTTTGTTAGTAATTCCAGTAACAAAATAATGAATTTCAATTTCTAACAAACCTATAACACCTAAAAAACATAACAGAAAAATGATTTTCTTTGAAATTTTTATCTATTTCTAATATTTATCGTTAATTTATTATGATTTTCAAAGGGTAGTCGAACATTTACCATTTGTTAAAATGCTTTGTTTTACTACGATTAGGTTTATTAGATAAATTTTAGACATGGCTCTGACTCGGCTCTGTCAATAGTGCTATCGCAAGTACTGTAGACTGTGGACTTTTGTAAACCATGATAACATGCATACTTTCACAAAATCCTTCTGTAGACATAAAGAAACATTGAGATGCCAAAATGTAAAACCATTTGACATTTTATCTGTCAATTGTATTTTGTATAAATTTTCTGTAAATAAACTTTGAAAAAATCCCATAAAATAATGGGATCTTCCATTATTATAAAGTAATATTTTTTATTTTGCAAAATGTAAGGAAATATCGTAAAAACATAAGAAACAGTTTAGTTCAGTTACAACCATGGGTGATGACAAAAAATGTGGTGGTGGTGGTAGGTGCACACTTAAAGATTCTTTTCCTGAAGTAGCAGAATTACTAAGTGATAAAAAAGACTGTGCACAGGAAGTCAAATCTAAAAGTATGAATCGCAAAAATCTTAAAGAAGATACTGGTTGCATTAAAACTTTTGAACTTTGTCAAGTTTTACAAGATCCAGGATCCCCAGAAGATGTAACAATAATAAAAGAATCATTTTCCAAAGAAATTCGAGATAGCACTAGATGTCCCGATGATGGAAATAAATCTAATAGACTTATATATTGTAAAGAAGTCATCAAGCCTTATATTGAAGCAGAAGAAGGAGACAACATTTGTGAAGATGAGCTTGTTTGTGATGCTCTAGAGGCTGCAGCTGCCGACTTTCCATCGTTTAATTTTTGTGGACAAATTCAAGAAGCAAGTCCAGATAAAGAACCACCACCAGTTGAAAAAAAGGACAACGAAAAAGAAAATGTTGATTCAAAATGTGTACAACCGTGTTATAAAAAAGTTAAGGTTGATAAAGATTCTGTAGTAGCCGTTTCTGAACAGAAGAAATTGTTTTTTTCCGACAAATCGAAAACTTGCAAAACATCAACATCTTCTAATGATACAAAGGGAACAAAAAAAGAAACAAAAAAAGATACAATAAAAGACACAAAAAAAGACACAAATTGTAAAGAAACTACAAAAGAAACTAGTCCTGCCAAACCACTTTCTCGAGGGAATGATGAAGAATTGTGCAAATGTTTAGAAAAGCATAATAAAACTGTGACTACTCTTAAACTTGTTGCGCAAGATATGTTATGCAAAGCTTATACTACAGTTAAGACATATTGTAATAGTAGTGATGAAGAATCTGGAAATGCAAGGATGCCTACTTGCGAATCAGGTGATTTGAAAACAAAAAAAATTAGTTTTGATAACCTTAAAACTGATACTAATTTTAAAATTACTAACCTTGAAAACCAAGAAATATTAGATAATAGGCAAACCAATCCAAATTTAGTAGATAAAGCTTTAACTCTGACAAAAAACACAGTGAAGTCTATGAATTCGTTTCATAGCATATTGATATCTGATAATTTGGACCTATATATATCAGACAAAAATAGTAAAATTCCACTACCGGACGCTGAAAATATTACAAACCAACTGGATGATGTAAATCAAAACACTTCCAACATCCAAGTAGAGCTCGTTAAAAATGATATAAAAGAAAGAGAGTCTGATTCTTGTGACGATGAGCATCTTGATTCCGCGTTTAATGCTTTATATGAAAAAAGAGACATAAAGGCTTCAGAAGAAACTTCGCTTCATCAATTAAGTAAAAAAATATCTGTTTGCGGAAATTTTATAAAAAATAAAATTGATCTACAAAAAAGTATTCACGATCCAAATGCTCCAAAAATTAATGAGAATATTTCAAGTAAATCAGATAAAAATCCATGTGAGAACACAATTAAAAGTAATGTCACAATTCAAAGTAACTTGCAGAAAGATAGAAGCTTGAAATTCAACCCCGATAAACTCAAGTTTAGTGACTTGATAGTGTACAAGCCTCCTACTGATGATGAAAAACAGAGTAGCAAACGAGGTTTTGGAAGTGAAAAACAAGTAACGTCTGTAAAAGACGACACGATTTATAAAAGTGACTCTCACAGTGAAGGGGAGGTATACTCTGTTCAGCAAAGTCGAACACCACTAGTTTCCAGTAAACTGCATGTCCCTTGCGACACTGCAGAACCTCACGGAAAAAGTATCCTAGATAGTGCCGGGAAAATAGCAGGTTCAGCTTATAAGGCATCCGCTAATGTTGTAGATGCATTTGCAGAACAAAAAACATACTATGTAGAAAAAATTAAAGAACAGATTGAAATTCTCGGAACTTCGTTAGTTGAGAAGAAAGATTC
Source organism: Stenoptilia bipunctidactyla (assembly GCA_944452665.1). Taxonomy (NCBI): domain Eukaryota; kingdom Metazoa; phylum Arthropoda; class Insecta; order Lepidoptera; family Pterophoridae; genus Stenoptilia; species Stenoptilia bipunctidactyla. The sequence continues at coordinate 19,783,457 of OX101743.1, read as the reverse complement.
AGTTACAGGTCACATAGGAGAACTAAAAGGAATATTGCTAAGGATTGGTCATGAGAAGAAGAAAGACACCTTTATTGATACGTATAAAGAGTGCAAAAATACAAATCTTACAGATTCGATAATGGGTCCCTTAAATACGGCTAAAAGTTCCGCTAAGGCAATAGCCTCGTCAGGTATTGATTTATTTGATAAAGTGCGCAGTAGTACCACATCGCTTATTTCCTCTTTAAAATTGAAAAATGTACCTTCAACTCAAAAAGTTAGCGATGAAATAATAGTTTGTGCACAGGAAGAGGATGAAGAAGTAATTCCACCTACTGATGGTATTGCCCAACAATTGATTACTACCCTGAGTACAACGGCAACGCGTCTAACTAAAACACTTGAGGATTTAAAAGATGAAAATCCATACGATGTGCCGCAACCGAAACCTGCAGATATATCGACAAATCTTGAAGATGAAGACGACGATGATTTAAATCTAGGTGTATTCGATACGTTGAAGTCAAAGCTATATTCAATGTTTTATGAAAATGGTTTGTCAAATGTCGGTTCTAATTCATCAGGAATAAGATCGATGTCAACGACTCCGTCCCGAATTAAGCCTACCAGCAGTTTTATCGATAAGAAACCTTAAATCTTTACATTTTTCTAAAATATGATGTTTTTTTTAGAAAAAAAAACAGAGAAGCCATGTAATTATATCAATAAAATTATGTTAATTTACAAAGAGTCCTACTCAAATAAACATTTATTTTTGTAACTACCTTAATAATTGCAGTAATAATTGCTTAGTTCTTTACTTTTAATTTTAAAGATATCGAAATCAATATTGTATCATAGACTAAAAGCATTATCACATTATCTAAAACCAATATTTTGTTTTAATTAAAACTTATTTATTTATTGGCAAACCTAAGTCTGCAAACCGGATGGCAGCGACGCGGGGAATCTGGGCCGTTCTCGCATTTTCATATTTTAGATTTATCGCAGTTTCATACAAACTCAATACTTTCTATCGTGTCGTGGAAATCGCTGCCCACGCCACTTTCCGCTGCCCGCTGCTGTCGCTCTCGCTGTCGCCGTCGCTGCCGTCCAGTTTGCAGCCTGATGCATAACCGCTGCTTTGAAGGCTATCGCAAGAGGGCGCAAGTTTGATCCCCGCATAAGGCAAATGTTTGTGTTATGTATGACTAATCATAAATGTATCAAATAGTTCTTAATGCACCTATATCTGTTTATCTAGTACTTATCCATACATAACCTCACGCATGTCTCCCTTTGGGTAGGTAGAGAGAGACTAAGGAACGCCAATTGCTACGATCCAGACATACCTCTTTTGCTTCCTCCACGTTCAATAATCTTTTCATAAATGATCGCCGGTTACAAATACTTTAATTAGGCCCTTTTTATGTATGTATTTTAAACACAGCCTATGTGTTTACTCTAGGACTAGAAGGCGCTTAAAGTAAAAAAATATTACACAAAGCTGTAAGCTAAGCTAAGCTACTATAAGTACTGGACAACGGCTATACAGTGTGTCCCCGCATGTAGTACCTAATAGAACTTAAGGAGTACCATTGCACAATTTAAGTGACGAAAATACCCCATTATATGGTTGGTCCATTCCAAACCCAGCAATTCTATAGCAGCTTTTATTTTTTCTCTCGCAGAATTCAACTTGATTTGTAAAACAACGGCTGTTTAAATTCTAGGTCTAGCAGGGTATCAATATTAATCTTATTTAAAAGATACAAAGTATCTGATGATTTTATGATTCCGAAGGTCCAAAGTTTATTTGTACAGTACGCGAAAACTGCACCGTCAAGATACTTTTTTTCTTATTTTATTACAATATTTGAGTTACTTTGTTTTTATATACAGCGTTAATTTTAAAGCAAGCTCACAAATAATTGCATTGTGCGGGAATCGAACCCGCATACTGAAGTTTAGAGGCAGACTGTGATAATACATTAAGGTTTCAAAAAAAATTCAAAAAAAATTCAAAAATTCAAAATTCCTTTATTGCAATAAGTATGGTAAAGTAAGTAGGTACAGTTTTCTTATAATAAATGCAGTTCTACATACTTAGCTGTTTTACAGCATGCAACGTCTGAAAAGAGATCTAGTTAAAGTATTAGGATTACATTTATGTCAATAACAATACAAATTTGTGCTTTCACATGTCCCATTTTTTATTAAAATATTCATTGATATCATAGAAACATTCATTTGAAAGCCAATTACATAATTTTCTTTTAAAAATCCGAAGTGGTAAATCTTTAACTTGGGTCGGTAAATGATTATAAATTATTACAGACATTGTGTAACTGTTTCTTCTACTAATATCGGTTAATATATTAGGCAAGCAATATCTGTTAGGAAACCTTGTATTGAAGGTACAATATTGTTTTTTAGTTACAAATAGTTCTGGATTTTCTTTTACAAAAATACAGGTTGCCTGGAAGAGATCGCTCATGAGTGATAAGGCCGCCTATATTGTCATGAATCCAGTTTTCCTCTCTGTGTATATGTTAAGTGTTTGTATCTGTATAATTCTGGCTTTAAAGTGTATTTGTATTGTATAGAATTGTATTCATCGCCTCAGTGGCTGGTGATCAGCAGTGATGCTTAACCTTGTAGTCTAGGTACGCACACACTTTCTGGTTAGGTTAGGTTTTTTAGGTTCCCAGCCGGGTAAATCATCCGCCTTGATAACGTTATTTAAAAAAGTTGTCATTCAAATCATTCAACAAAATATTGCAAGAAGGTTTGGTTTTAATAATGTTTTTAATTTTTTGCATTTAAAATGCTCAATTATTCTTAAATAAATTTTATTTATCACATTTTTCATTTATTTAAGGTTTGGTTTTATTTAAAAAAAGAATAGAAAATTTATTAGAAAATACTATAGTGAGTGGGAGACACTTCTCGATCGGACCGTTAATTCTAACTATAGATGCGAAGCTGGTTATTAACGATTTTAACCACGCGGTTAAATATGCATTTTTCGTTATTAACGGTTAATTAACCGCGTTTTATGCTTGTAACGGATAAATATCACCACGAGATGGCGCTAGCAGATTGAAATTTGAATCGCAAGGTGCGCGATGATGCCAGCTTCGACTGGCAAAAAAAAAGTCGGTTGAAATTCCCTACCTCAAAAACTATTGAACCGATTTTGATAAAACTTATATTATACTTGAACGATACCTAGTACAACAAAAAAAGAATAAGTCAAATCGGACGTGTAGTTCCGGAGATATGCGAACACATAAATAAAAACATACATTCACATTTGTTCAGACTTTAATATAGACTAACATATACGAAAACTCGGTCTTTCTGAAAATTTTACATACATACGAGTGGAATTGATAACCTCCTTTTTTGATGTCGGTTAACAAGAAAAGAAAGAAAAACTTTATCCTTTTTCGTTGTCAGTGTCAGATATTTAACCGTTAATAAAGCTGCATTTTTTTGGTAGTTAACAATAAATTGGGTTAAATAACGGTAGCTAACGGGATTTTTACAACTATAATTCTAACCTAGTGCGCCATCTTGTTATTAGTAAAAGGTCTTTGGCCGAGTCGGGCCGCAGCGCATCGACGGATTTTGAGTACAGTCTACGTCTTGACGTTGGATTTACAGTACTTTAAGAACTTACTAGTTAAGCTTTAAGGTAAGTCTTCCAACAAGGAAGGTCAAGTTTGTCTTGGGTAATATGTTATATTGAGTACAGCCTAAGTCTCGACGATCTTGTCTTGATTAGTCCACTTGCACACTCCCAATAGTACACTGTGACGGGTCGCAGTGCACGGAAAAATCCGTGGCAGATCGTGTGACGCGCTGCGCCCTGGCATAGTATGCGATGCTTCATATCCATGATAAATTTATGTATGAGAGAACGCGGATTTTTGCGCTGCAATCAAAAATCCAAACTGACACACCAACCGTTTGACCCAAAAGGAAGCTTTTTATACAGAGTGTCCCTCCAACCCTATATAATACCTTAATAGGTATTCTATTACCCATAAGGATTACAGTGTTTTTTTCATTTTTTTTATATATTTTATGTAATTCTTATTGGTACTAGAAAACCTCCGTAAAGGTATTATATAGGGATGGCGTGACACCCTGTATAAGCTTGAGTTATGGAGCCAGAACCGTGTCAGCTTAGAAAAGTTAGGTTCCTCAACAGTCCCGGCTAGGAGTCAAATCTAGGACTTCACACGCCACATCTGAACAATCGACTGTTGCGCCACGAAGTCTTAAAAAAGATAGATGATTAATTGCAATTAAAATATGGTTGCAAACATCTTTATTAATCAAATAAAACGAATAGTGAAAACTTATGACAATATTTAAATAATCAACGAATGCAGAGCATTGAAAAAACCGACTTCAGGTCAAAACTTTGTCTGAGTTATAATGTCATCAACGTAAACAATATCCGAAATCATACATATTTTATCAAAAATTTAAAATTAATTGATACTCAACCGATTTCAATGAAATTTATATGGGACTAGCTATGAGCATATTTTTCTATCATATGAAACAAGAATTTTCAAAATTATTTTTTTACCGTTCGAAATATCGTGTAACAGACACAAAAAAAGCGTACAGACGAATTGAGAACCTCCTTTTTTTGGAAGTCGGTTGAAAAAAATAACGTACAAAAAGACCTTCATAAAAAGATTACACATAATTAAAATAAATTTGATAAATCGCCCATAGTGACTTCGTATAAAACTCAACGATGCAAACATTAAAAACCTTTGATCTTCTGCGCCTCTTCTTTGAATAAATACTTTTTTCTGCTAACCAACTCCTGTCACAATTTTTATTTATGAAAAAGAAAACTTCATTCACCTCCGTCAGAAGCTCACAAACAAGATGGCCTTTACAGAAAAACAATAATCCCAAATATACGAAAAAAAGGATGACCAGCAAGCTTATATTTTAATTTTTAATCTTCAAAACTTGCAATTCAAGATGTCTGACAAGGATTGCTTGAGAAATTTCCAGGAGAAAATTAAGTGCTTAGCTTGTTTGATGGACCAGGCACCAGACCACATCCGCAGGTGTAAGTGCATCACTGGTCAGCCTTGCTGTCAGGAGCAAGAAAAATCCCGCAACAAATAGACGCACAGGTAAATACATTTTTTCAAAAGCTAGAGAACCCCGATCAGGAGTAGTTTATTAGTTGTACTTGCCTTTGCAGATATATCCACGGAAGCGTCGTTAAAATGTAAAATATAATTAAAGTCCACAAACAGATTGAAAAGGCTTCCATGCTGGACTGGAAGCGAAAGAAAAACATAGAACGTGCCAGCTGCTTTTCTTCCCGGGCATACTGTAAAAGTCAGCTAAGGGACAGAGGCTTTATTGACGTTTTTGCGGGCGATAGGCTGACCCCCTGTCACTGCAATAGTCTCTTTCCATCATAATATTACCTTCTAAAGTCAAACGTGACATCAGTTGGTTATATAGCCTCTGGTGTTCTGCCTACCCCATGAGGGAGACAGGCATGAAGTTATGTATGTTTGTATGTATGTAATCAGATTGAAAAGTGTTTTTTTTTTACATTAAGCCCGCGTTTGACCTCAATCTTACCTGATGGGTAGTGAACACGAGGTCATAGATGAAAGCACACTTTAATTTAATATCACAAACATACACATAACTTCATGCTTATATTTCTTATGGGGTGGGAGAACACCAGAGGCTATTAAGCTGATGTCAAATTTGCCAAATTCGGAGGCATTATTATAGTGGAGAGAGACTAGTGACAGGGGGTCAGCCTATCACCCACAAAAAAACCTCTTATAAAACTTCTGTCCCTTTATTGACTTTTACAGTATGTCTGGGACGAGAAGCAGCTGGCACATTCTATGTTTTTCCTTTGCTCCCAGTCCAGCATGGAAGTAAACCCATACATACATAACTTCATGCCTGTGACGACCGGCTGGGGTAGCGGTAACATACATTGCCTTCTATGCCAGAGGTCCTGGGTTCGAATCCCGGCGGCGGCGGATATTTGTGTGATGAACACAGATATTAGTCGTCAACTCATGGATAATTATATGTTTATTTAAGTTTATTCTAATAAAAAAAATATGTATTTATTCAATAAGTATGTTTAAGAAACTTAATTTGGGCTAGATAATGTTGTGTGAGTGTCAGAAATATTTATTTATTTATTATTTATCCCTTATGGGGTGGGCGAACACCAGAGGCTATAAGACTATCTGATATCATATGACATTTCAGACATAAGTAATGGACGTAAAACACTGTAAAGATGATTCCAAAAAGGTGAAACGCAAAAACCCTGGCAAACAAGACTCGGAGTATGACAAAAAAAATGATCCCTGCGTCAAACACATCTGCTTTCCTGATGAAGACGATCCCTCTAAAAGAGAGTGTCCTGAGCCTTTCCTGTGCTTGGAGAGGCTGAAAAATCCTGATACCACGCAAAAGAATAGTGAGTATTGTTTTCCTTAACACGTTATGATAGAAATCATAAATAAATCTTAGTACTAAGAGTTAGTTAATTTGGCTTATTCTCATAGATATATTATAAAGTTGCAGAGTTTGTTGTTTGTTAAAAGCGCTAAAAACTGTCAGGCGGATAAAAAATATCTTCCTATTTTTGGCCTTATTCTTGAATTCATTTTAAATTCTTAAGAGACTACTATCATTTGTTTTTGAATGAATAAACTGAAAAACTTTATTTAGAAGAAAGCTTCCTTATATTATACTAGCTTTATCCCGCAACTTCGTATGCGCTTAACTACCCTTCTCGTGGAAATTTCAGAAACTATACAACCAGACACCCACTGAAAGAACCTTTATACCAAGTATCACACCCGTGCACTCAAGGGATGGGATTTTTTCATACAAATTAAACATCATATATTTCCCGTTCCCGTGGGAATTTCGGGAATTCCTTTCATAACACAACCAGACACACATTGAAAAACCTTTACACCAAGTTTCACATCGGTGCACTCAAGGAATAAGATTTTTCACACAAACTAAAAAGCCCTATATTTCCCGTTCCCGTGGGAATTCCTTCCTTAGTGCACCCCTACATCCCCTAAAGAATGTTTGTTCCAAATTTCAGCTCTCTACGCCCAGTAGTTGCGGCTGTAAGTTGTCTGTCAGTCACTCAGTCACTTTTATCAGCAGTTTTATATATATTGATTGATAAATGACAGAATTTTATTAAGAATTCATTTCAAAATTTTTACACGCGTAGGGTTAGCATACATGCACATAGATAAGCGTGTCGTTACAAGGCGACTTATCGTGTCTCTGAAGGGGTCCCAGCCCCAGCTTGGTGGCAGGACCCCTTCGGAGTCCGCCTGACCAGCGACTACCGTTAATATAAAATCTGCGACCAGCTATCTCCGATCTTGTGGTGACGTGCTCAGGTAATATTTTATGAAGAGCCAGTGATTATAGCAATAATTATACAAGGTGTTCTTTATGATATCACATAACTTTAAAGTTTTGTTCCGTACTAAAAAATTATACTTTTTGCCAAAGAATATAGAAATAGAAATTCTGTTAGTCCTGGCTTTATACAATAACAAGAGAAAACACGAAAACATTAGTATAAAAAAGTAATAATTTGGAAACCTAGGACCTACAATAATTGTATACAATTTTATTGATGGCAGGTGCAATGAGTAATAAATGACTTTTATAATTAAATATAATAATCGAATATACAAGATAAATATCCATTTATAAAGTAGCAATCTATTAAATAAATACATAAAACACGAAATTAAATTAAATAAAAAATAAACATATTATTAATGTTAAAAAAGAAAATTGAAACGTATAGATACCGTTTCATTATATAAAAGATTTGCTGCAAGTTGGACGACCGGCTGGTGTAGTGATGGTTGCCTTCTATGCTCCAAAGGTCCTGGGTTCGAATCCCGGAGGCGGCGGATATTTGTGTGATGAACACAGATATTAGTCGTCAATTCATGGATTTTCATTATGTTTATTTAGTTAATTCTAATAAAAAATATGTATTTATTCAATATGTATGTTTATATATTTATTAAGAATATCAGTTATCTAGTATCCATAACACAAGTTCTTTAGGAACTTAATTTGGGCTAGATGATGATGTGTGAGTGTCAGTAATATTAAAAAAAAAATATTTTCATATTGTATTTGCTTTTTTGAGATGAAAATTTGAGTTTTTTTTTTTGAAAACTGTTTTGGTATTTGATTCTTTTATTGGTGAGGGAATGTTGTTCCAAAATTTAGTTGCAGCATAGCGAAAAATACCTCTTAATGCCGACGTGCAATGAATTTGATAGGTTAAAGTTTGTGTGTTGCCCGCGCGTTCGGAACGGAAATAATGAAAGCTTTTTAAGCAAGTATGACGGCTCCCCATACTGCAGAACACCAAATAGAAGAATTGACTTCATACGCAGTTTCTTCAGTTCTTATTATGATTTATTTGTGGTTCAAAAGTGCATACTTTCAAAGATACCATCAATCTTAATACAATGAGTTTGTATTCGCAACTCAAGAATCATACCGGGAACTTTTGAAAAATAAAACATTATTTCTATTTGGATATCGTTAGTGAATATAGTCAATGAATATTATTTACTTTGAAACATGTGTAAAATTTATCCTATTGCATTGTTTTACCAAAGCAGACCTTCGTATGACTTTTATAAGACTTTCCCATAGTCAGTGACTGAACTTAATAGTCCACCCTGTAAATAATCATTGATATAATCACTTTGACCTGGATTCAGTATATTTATGTAAAGTCGACCTCGAATGAAATGGCCCATCATGTATGGGCACTATTTATATCCTCATGAATTATTTCTTTCTCAGTGCTCAAACTATGCTTGTTTTCACAGAACCATGCGACAAGACACCTTTTTTAGGTGTGAAAGACTGCAAACAAACTGCAAAGAAGAAGAAAGACAGCGGTGCAAAGGAAGTGAAAGCCTTCAGCGCAGCCGAGAAAGTCGTAAAGAGGCATCCATGTGACAAAAAGCTTTCATGTTCTTCTCAAGCTTTTCAGGAACTCAAGGCGTCCATGACCTGTGATGGACCAGCCCTCTGTTACGATCGCATCAAAAACCCTGATGATGAAAAGAACATGAGGAAAGCAGATGACTGTATTCCGTAGGATGAAAAGAAAAAATTTAAAGTATAGCATTTCGTTTGTTTTTTGAATAAATAAATAAAATAAAATATTTTTTATTTCAGATCGTATAATACATATTTTTTATAAAGCAAAGTACCTACCTATCTATTGACTCCAACACTTGACTCAATGCAAGTATGTTTGTTAGCCAGGAACACTAAGCGCTCTTAAGCACTAGCGGTTAACATGCCCATATACGCAGCAGGACCCTGTCTTTAATTCAATCTGCTAGTTTAGCGTCCGTAGTATTTAGTTACCTACCTTCCAAAAAGTTTAAACTAAAAAATTATAATTTAATTGCTGCAAAGATATCATAAGTGATTTTCCAGTAGGACCCTCAGCCGTTTGAAGGTGTTCAGACCAATGGTAGACGGCCCCGATTAGAGGCCATTTTAAAGCCTTTTTACGTAGCAGGGGGCCTAGACAAATTCCCTTATCCGCAGGCGTTAAGGAATGAGGAAACACAAAAATATATGAAAGTGACGTATGGTGAAGCTAAGCCAAGTGACAGCTGCTATATTGGCAGACAAAAGCCACTTGTCATTTTTTGCGGAATACAACTTTATCGTTAGCGTTTCGTTAGCGTGACGGCAAAACACAATTCCATACATATGGCAGACAATTGCCACTTTTGACAACGGTTAACGCTTTTTTATCCTTTCTGTTAAACGCTATAATAGCGTGACCTCAGACCCTGCTGCTTGAGCTGAGATTCTTTAGGCATTGGCTAAAACAGGTTTCTTAGTTATT